>OZ025263.1:8902843-9037973 GCA_964019135.1 Arenicola marina
ACACGGAAGCAAAAATAGGGACAGTTTGTTTGCGGAACCGAAAGAAGTAGAAGTATGTGAAACGAACCAAATGGAGGACACAGTAGAGGAAATACCAGGAGAATAACAGGAAGAACCGCGGAAGAAAGCTAAGGAGATCTCGGTTACCGTTAGTTGGCGGCAGAAGCCACATTTGCTCCGATACGACTGCCGCTTTCTGTATATTTGGCATAAACTACAACCGAAGAGACCTATATTTTCCGCCGAGATACGCTTTACCTCAAAATGGGAATTTTCTTCTCCATTTACCACATAATAACCCCTCGTCATGCCCCTTGTGTTTCCCTCTAACCAGCATCAGCAAAAAATAAATACTTAATAAGGCTCAGCAAGCATTTTTCAAGATAAACATAGGTAGAAAGTTAACAAGTGATTGCGATAGCGTCGTCCTGATTTTCGCATCTCCTGTTATATGACAAAAAGTAACCTCCATATTCACTATTCCAAAGCCCAATTGGTTCAGTATCATGTGCCAGCTAAATAAAACACTGGTATTAGTACAATCCAATGATTGTATTCGTTGTACTTAGATAAATCTAATATCGATACCTAATCTTTGTACTTATGTTAATCTAATATCGATACCTAATATCGGTGATATAAACCTAATAAATGTACCTACATACATCTAATATTTGTGCCTATATGTACCTGATACCTTTACCTGTCTATATATAATTTCGGCACTTCTATAAACCTGAGTTCTGTACCTATATAGATATAATATCTGTAGCTATATATGCCTTATATCTGTACCTATATATACCTAATATTTTTACTTATATATGCCAGATATCTGTACCTATATATACCAGATATCTGTACCTATATAAACCTATTATCTGTACCTAGATACACCTAATGTCTATACCTATATATACCTACTACCTGTACCTATAAATACCTAATTTCGGTACTGCCCTAAACCTATTGAAATCTAACCTTCTTACCTAAAAAGACTTCGCATTCTGCCCGATGAGGAGAATGCGGCTTAAACCTTGCTACCTCTTCCCTCAGACAATAACTTCAGCTCCCAGCACCAACACCAACAAGCGACCCATCGCCAACGCAGCATCCTTTTCATCTTGCCGTTGCCGGGGTAACAAGAAACTCTAACAAAGGCCGAATGAAGATGAATCCCCCGTGGACAGTCCAGATTAATCATGGATCCCCCCCTCCCAGGACTCTCCCTCCTCCCCTCTCATGACTCCCCCCCCGCCTTTCCTTCCCAGGACCCTCCCCTCTCTCCCCTCACTGGAGCCCCCCCCCTCCCCTCCCAGGACTTCCAGGACTCCCCCCCCCCTTCCCTTCCCAGGACCCTTCTCTCTCTCTCCTCACTGAACCCCCCCTCCCCTCCCAGGACTCCCCCACCTGACCTCCCAGGACCCTCCCCCCCCCCTCACCGCCCTACCCCCCCCCCACCCCCAGTCTCCTCGGCTGCCCTAATACGGTTAGTGCTCCCCGATATTGGTATATTGGTGCCCCCGGTGGTGATGGTAGTGGCGGGTTGTGAGTGATGTGAGGGCTGGGTGGGGAGGGCTGGGGCATTGTTTAGTGTGGCGCTGCTTGGCGTGTGACATGGGGCGGGTATCTATCGAAGTAATCCGATCAGACAGCTTGTGGCATTAGCCACGTGCTCTTGTGTACGTATTTAGTTTTAGTGGGAGCACATGGGGCCTTGACACCGTGACTTAGGATTCCTGATCGACATGAATATACCTATATATGTAGTTTATTTCAAACAAAGTCCACATGAAAACAATTTAAGTAAATAATGAGAAAAAGTCATAGAAAAAACGACAGTTAAAGTCATGTACAAATAGAATACCTGTTAAATTTATTCGGGAGCACTATTAGAAATATTGGTTTTAATTTGTTTGTCTAAAATTTGTTTATTTAACGAGGTTCCCGACCGATAACGAATACACATATAAACGGCCATCTCAAAATAAATGGCCACCTCACATTATGCCATATGATGTGTTAAAGCTTCACGGGATGATCAGAGGCTATCATTCGACGTCACGTGACGTAAATGTCGGTCCCCCTCTGAAGAGTTGGTGCGCGTTATGCATGGGATGGGTAGTCTTACTATTTCTTTTGTAAGCAACTCCGTTACATGGCATCGCAGGCTAGAACACTATTCCGGATAACTTGTAGTCAACACATCAAACGCCTTATACCGGAACCTGCATCTACGTCACTTGGCCCGAAAATTACGACTTTGCTGTTCAGAATTGTTGCCGAGTTTCGGGACTAAGTGCCACAATTACCAAACTATGCGCCACATAACTGGAACAACCACCCAGATTACTTCAATATTTACTCTTCTTTTGGTATATTATGTTAATTTTACGAATTAATTTACACAGAAGGTAGCCTTTAAGACGCACAATACCAAGTGGCCTGGGCTTCGGCCCTGGTGGCGATTGTCCCCGAAAGGTTCACTGGCCCCGTTTAGCTCTCATTTGCAAAAAAACGGCCTCAAACAACAATAGCTTCGAATATACTTTGCCCAAAATGCAATATATTTCTTGTGACGGATGGCATCGCACCCTGTACTAGTCCAGGTCACCTCCATTCTTGCCCACCTTCCCCTCCCGTTCCCCCCTTCGATTATGCCAAACGGCCCAACTGTTCGTTCCACCATGTCCGCTCAACCAGTTCGCCACACAAAACGCAAGTCAGGATCCCCGACCCCGGAGTTAAATTAAATCTACAATTAAGCCAATTCAACCTCATCCTACTTCCTTCAGCCATTCCATGAATCGCCCTCCCCCCACAGAAAAAAACCCACCCCCCCCCTTATACCGTTGTGGTCTCCACCACCGCCACCACCACCACCTCCACCACCACCACCACCGTCGCTGTTCCACAGCGACCGACAGGCCTTGGCAGGAGGGAGCACCAGCCCCCCCACCCCCCCCGCCTCCCCTCCCCCCCGCAAATCAGCGGATGCCCTGACAACACCCTCCAGCACTGACCCCTCTGAGGTCACCCACGTTGGTAACACGTGGCTTTAAAACGGGCGATTTGGTTGTGGGAAGCTGGCCCTTATAACCGGACAACTGGACTGGTATAAGGACATCGAATAAAAGCGGAGAGTGGCGGGTGGTGGTGGTGAGGAGGGAGGGGTGAGAGCGAGGGGGGGGAGAGGGACGGGTGCGATTGCGGCCCATATCCCCGGGCACAAGTCTCTCCATGGAGCCATCAGGCTAGCACGGTCGCTATCTCGTTGATGGCGAAAGTCGTCTAAACTAGTGACCAAGTGAACGTTCCTTTCGCAGGAATATGTTAATTTACGTTGTTTTTTATGCACATTGATTTGAACTTATTTCATCTGGAGTTAATTGAGGTTTGCAACCGGACATATCTAAGTGATTACGTCTTGTGAACTTGTGAACATTAATGGCATTGAATAATGTAGGCTTAGTGAAAATCCAGGTAGCGGCAGTATCGGTAACGCAGTGCGCGTGGTAACATATACATCCCCTTTTATTTATTGTAGTTTACGGTCAAACGGGGGTAGACTACAGTCGAAAGGGTGCCACCGCTAGTAGTATGCTTTTAAGATGGATGCAACAGTGAGTCAAATCCTTCTTATTAGCATAAGATAAAGTGACTGATTCGAGACAGGAGACTCCTGCTAGGGATAAAGAGACGAAAGCCCAAACCAGTACGATGGATGGAAAGAAATTTAATCTTAATGCATGTACCAAACGCAGCACAACAGTTCATTGGATACAGTTCAAGCCGTGATATGTAAGAGGCAGGAGGCTCTTTACTTGCATGTACATACATGTACCGAAGTCTTCGTGACAAGCAGCACAACTGCCACTCTCCCAGCAGAGGGAGCTCGTTCCTCATATCTCCTCTGCCCAACCTCATGGTTGACCTCAACGGTGCTGTGGGCATGGATGGTTTGAACGGCATCTTCTGTTGTCGTATGATCAGAGTGGAGGCCAACACAGATTTTTATAGTTTAAAGCGCTTCACGCCTTTGACCTCGATCGAACCCGAAGACATATTTCGACAGTAACGCTGTAATTACCAAAATGTTTTTAAAAACCGAGCATAGCAACATACTGACAGAAGTCAGTAATAATGAATTCGTCCGATAGGGTACCAGAAGTACAGTAAACAAGAAACAGTGGTGTATTTGATGCCAAACTCCCAATATATCTCCGATTAGACTTACTTTCAAATTTCGCGTATGAATGATTGTTGTGATGCTTAAATTTGACGTGGGCGTAAGCCGGCCGCCCTCTACCGGGAGATCGCATAACTGCTGGTAACAGCCTTGTCGTATCATGGGTTGCTTTGATACCTTACCCGATGACGTATGTGCGGCTGGTATGCCATTGACAAGACTCCGAGGCAGTCTGTGTTGTGAACCCCCGCATAATGATCTCCCGTTTTCATTATCACTACTGAAAGCGTTCCGAGAACTGCTTCATGGCTACGTGACCCACCTGGTCGGGTAGACCATATAATACCACTGAGACGGAGTTCCGAATGGTTCTAAAGAAGGAATTGGGTTGCTGGGGAAGCATGTGCATGGTGTATACTGGTATTACCTGACTGGCTTGGTCTACGGTCAATGGGGAATGGTTGAGGGCAGCGTTTCCAGAACCAGCTCAGTTCTGATGGCTGTACTAATGCAAACAATTGCTCACAGAAAATGTTTTAACAACCGCTATATGACATTCCATGTAGTGCTGGTCGCTCCATTCATCGCTGATTCGGTTCTTATGGCCTTTCATTGGATTACACAGAAAAGCGGTTTGGGCCTTTCAGTCAAACTATTAGAAACCGTTTTGGCGGAAATAAAACCCGGTAGGCTTTGGGGTTAAATTTGACTTTTTGACGGCAAGATACTTAATATCGTTCTTTTAACAAGATTCTCTCTCATGAAGCAATTCAATTTGAGTGATATATTTAGATACCAATGGAACAGATACAAAATAGTTTGCGAATGAGATCACGCGTTTTTGTGCGTGCTACGTCATCACTACGCGAGTATCGCTGTCGTTCTTTGTAATCTAAAATAAATACAATAGCGCATACATACACCGCAAAGACGCGAAGAAAATTGTACCACATATTCAGAAAATGCGAGACCAATTTAGATTGAAAGTCACAATTAAATACTTTAGGCAGAAATAGCCAATGCGTTTATAGAATTAGATTTAAAATATGTAATCGTTTACCTAGCACGCGGTGGGGATATTAATTGAATGACAGAAACACCTGGAAGGCGAGGCGGTAAGATTACCACACATACAGACACATACATACTATGACTGAGGGGCTAGCGTGTGTCACATGATGGCAACCCTATATCTGAAGCTCCCGCTCTCTGCTCTCCGCCTCTGATCATGTTTCACTTCATGACTTGTCTCAAATGTCTTCCGTCTGGTTAAAAGGTGATCGCTCAGTGCAGTCACGAGATGACATCAAGTAATTCAAGCACCTCCTGCAGAAAGACCGATAACTAACAGCTTTACACAAATTAAATAAAATGGGTCCTTGTTTAGAGGGAACGCAATATGCATTATTGAATTGACAACGACCCTTGCGTGAAACATGACCTGCAACCATCTTGTAGGGTGATGAGTAAATCCATAACTGTCTAGACTGGGCGATCCACCGTGTTATTAGAGGGTTGGACATAGCTCCTCCTTCCCCCACCTCCACCTCCCCACATCCGTGTCTTCGTCCATCTTATGACCTTTTCACCCTGGTGTGGGGCGCCTTCATGTAGTATTCATGATCAGCATGCTAACGCCTCAAACTAGTACAATTTTGATAAAAGTATCAAATGCGAGGGTTGGTGTGAAAGTGTGGGGAGGGGGGTTTATGATAGTTGGGATATTTTGGTGGCGCTGTTTGGCAATTTTCAAACTAGGTCTTGGGTGCGTTTGGTCGAATAAGTAATCTGGAACGAGTAAATTTAAACCGTTACACCCAAATACATCAGCAGCGTCAGCAGCCAAATAATTTGTGTTCTTCTAATATTAATTTCATAGGCAGCACAAACACAGTACATAATAACCAAAGCCTATCGGTGGTTTCATACAAAATAGAATTGATGTCTCTACCTTAGCTTACTGGTAATTGAGGATATGGCGCAGAGGCCTCCACTTTTTATCGAAAATCATTAAACTGTACCCGCCTTTATGATGAGGTATATATTTTCCAATCTGATAGTTGATAGCATATTCACACCCTTGAGAACACGGCTCATTACCTTTCTATTTACTCACACATATATATATTTTAATAATCAATAATAAGTGGTTAAAAAAAAGCCCAATCACATAATTAATCTGACGACCTCCAAAAGTATGGCGCGGATATCTTATGACCATGATTTACGATGATTTGACATGATATTCGACATGAGTGTATTAATCATAAAGTAATATTCTAAAAAATTATTGTCTATTAATTCAACGCATTGGGAATCCCATCTACTGAGCTGGGATGTAAAGATAGTCCGAACCCAGTGTATTATGCAACCGGGTGATAGACGTACAGCCAACATGATACATGACCCCTGTGTCAATCCACCCTGTTGAACCAATGTAAGTTCATCGTGGGCACATAACTAATATCAAGCTCAACATTTATACTGGTAATATACGGCATAGTTTAGCTCTTCAATTTTGACATACATGGATTGTGATACACCCGCTAAGACAATTCTGTGATGGTGGATGTAGTTTCCATCTATTGTATATATGAACCGGTGATGTGCGGGAATTTCACGGCATCTGGGTTAACGGATCGACGGATAGACTAGAGGAATTAACTGCTGCTTAATGCAATCTTTGCGCCACGGTTTCCGGAAATGATTTGTTCTACGTACATCACTTACATCCACACCCAATGGCCGTCAAATGTGCCAAATGCATTACTATTTATAACGGCTAATTGTCAGTCATTGCCCTCGGTACATCATGCCCTGGGAACGTCATACCCTGGGTGCGTCATGCCCTGGGTACGTCATGCCCTGGATACATCATGCCATGGGCAAATCATGCCATCGGTAAATCATGCCCTGGTTACATTATCCCTGGCTACATCATGCCCTGTGTACGTCATGCCCTGGGTAAAACATGCCCTGGCTACATCATGCCCTGGGTATGTCATGCCCTGGGTAAAACATGCCCTGGCTACATCATGCCCTGGGTATGTCATGCCCTGGGTAAAACATGCCCTGGCTACATCATGCCCTGGGTATGTCATGCCCTGAGTAAGACATGCCCTGGCTACATCATGCCCTGGGTATGTCATGCCCTGGTTACATCATGGCCTGGTTACATCATTCTCTGGCTACATCATGCCCTGGGTATGTCATGCCCTGGTTACATCATGGCCTGGTTACATCATTCTCTGGGTACATCATGCCCTGGGTATGTCATGCCCTGGTTACATCATGGCTTGGTTACATCATGTCCTAGGTACATCATGCCCTGGGTACGTCATGCCCTGGGTACATCATACCAAGGGTACACCATTCCCTGGGTAGGTCATGCCCTGGGTACATCATGCCCTGGGTACATCAATGCCCTGGGTACGTCATGCCCTGGGAACATCATGCCCTGGGTAAGTCATGCCCGTTTTACGTCATGCCCTGGGTACGTCATGCACTGGTTACATTATGCCCTGGTTACATCATCCCTGGGTACATCATGCCCTGGTTACATCATGCCCTGGGTACATCATGCCATCCCTGCATCATGCCATCGGTATATCGTGTCCTAGGTACATCATGCCCTGGGTACGTCATGCCCTGGTTGCATCGTGTCCTGGGTACATCATGCCCTGGGTACGTCATGCCCTGGTTACATCATGCCCTGGTTACATCATGCCCTGGGTACATCATGCCATCGCTACATCATGCCATCGGTATATCGTGTCCTAGGTACATCATGCCCTGGGTACGTCATGCCCTGGTTACATCGTGTCCTAGGTAGGTCATGCCCTGGGTAAGTCATGCCCTGGTTACATCATGTCCTGGGTACATCATGTCCTAGGTACATCATGCCCTGGTTACGTCATGCCCTTGGTACGTCATGTCTAGGGTACGTCATGCCCTAGGTAAATCATGCCCTGGTTACATCATGCCCTGGGTACGTCATGCCCTGGGTACGTCATGCCCTGGGTACATCATGCCCTGGGTACATCCTGCCCTGGGTACGTCATGCCCTGGTTACATCATGCCCTGGGTACGTCATGCCCTGGTTACATCATGCCCTGGTTACATCATGCCCTGGGTACATCATGCCCTGGGTACATCATGACCTGGGTACATCATGCCCTGGTTACATCATGCCCTGGGTACGTCATGCCCTGGTTACATCATGCCCTGGTTACATCATGCCCTGGGTACGTCATGCCCTGGTTACATCATGCCCTGGTTACATCATGCCCTGGGTACGTCATGCCCTGGTTACATCATGCCCTGGGTACGTCATGCCCTGGTTACATCATGCCCTGGGTACATCATGCCCTGGGTATATCATGCCCTGGGTACATCATGCCCTGGGTACATCATACCCTGGTTACATCACGCCCTGGGTACATCATGCCCTGGTTACATCACGCCCTGGGTACATCATGCACTGGGTACATCATGCCATCGGTACATCATGTCCTAGGTACATAATGCCCTGGGTACGTCATGCCCTGGTTACATCATTCCCTGGGTACATCACGCCCTGGGTACGTCATGCCCTGGGAACATCATGCCCTGGGTACATCATGCCCTGGGTACGTCATGCCCTGGTTACATCATGCCATGGGTACGTCATGCCCTGGTTACATCATGCCCTGGGTACATCATGCCCTGGGTATATCATGCCCTGGGTACCTCATGCCCTGGGTACATCATGCCATCGGTACATCATGTCCTAGGTACATAATGCCCTGGGTACGTCATGCCCTGGTTACATCATTCCCTGGGTACATCACGCCCTGGGTACGTCATGCACTGGGAACATCATGCCCTGGGTACGTCATGCCCTGGGTACGTCATGCCCTGGGAACATCATGCCCTGGGTACGTCATGCCCTGGGTACATCATGCCCTAGGTACGTCATGCCCTGGGTACATCATGCCATTGGTAAATCATGCCCTGGGTACGTCATGCCCTGGGTACGTCATGCCCTGGTTACATCATGCCCTAGGTACATCATGCTCTGGGTACGTCATGTCCTGGCTACGTCATGCCCTGGGCACGTCATGCCATGGGAACATCATGCCCTGGGTACATCATGCCCTGGTTACATCATGCCCTGGGTACGTCATGCCCTGGGTACGTCATGCCCTGGGTACGTCATGCCCTGGTTACATCATGCCATAGGTACATCATGCCATGGGCACGTCATGTCCTGAGTACATCATGCCCTGGGTACGTCATGCCATGGGTACATCATGCCCTGGGTAAATCGTGCCCTGGGTATATCATGGCCTGGGTATGTCATGGCCTTTTTATGTCATGCCATGGGTACGTCATGCCATGGGTACGTCATGCCATGGGTACGTGATGCCATGGGTACGTCATGTCCTGGGTACGTCATGCTCTAGGTACATCATGCCCTGGGTTCATCATGCCCTGAGCACATTATGCCCTCTTTACAGCAGGCCCTGGGTACATATGCCATGGGTACATCATGCCATCGGTACATCATATCCTTCGTACATCATGCCATGGGTAAGTCTTGCCCTGGGAGCATCATGCCCTGGGTACATCATGCCCTGGGTACATCATGCCCTGGGCACATCCTGCCCTGGGTACGTCATGCCCTGGGTACATTATTTCATTAGTGCGTCATGTCATGGTAACGTCATGCCATCGGTGCGTCTTGCCATGACGTAATATACAGATCAAATTTAAATTTATTCCATCAAATATACGCGTTTTATTCACCATTTATTTTAGCAGAGATACAAAAATGTTGGCCTGAAGTCATCTTCCTCCGAAATGCCGCTCAAGATCGATAAAAATTAATTTCATGGGAGGTTTAAGGAACAAACGAGGGGTGGTTGAGGGCGGGGATGAGGGTGATGGGGTAGATTGGGGTTTGCTGGACCCCTGAGATTGCGTGCCGCTGCTTGTGACCAACCATCCTACGTTGCAACGAAAACACACATGGTGGACAACTACTCGGAAATAAAAATAAACCACGCTACCCGAGAATGAGATAATTTTAAGTGACATTTCCACGCGAGAATGTTGTTCTTCATAATTATTATTCTTTTATCAAACAGTAATTTCCTAAAGGAAGCGAACACGACGCTTAGAGGGAAAAATATGTCCATGCAGTGAGCCCAAAAAATAGTAACATTATGAAGAGGAAGCGACGTTACAGTACAGAGAGAAGGCCCTCTAGCGGCGGTTAGTCCCCGGCGTCCCCTATTTGGAGCCAGGATCTCAACTGTCGGAATTAGCCGCCAGAGAATGGAAGGTATCGAACCGTAATTTCCGGCCACCTGCAGAGGCAAACTCCATCAGTGAGAAAACAGGCTTTTATTAACTCCTTGCGCTTGGTGAGTGAGACTGGGCTTCCTGCTGCAAATGGGTGGAATGGACATTAAAAGACAGCGAAATGTTCTCGAAATCGCCCTTGAAAAAGCATATAGAGTATATATGTATAGTCTAGTTATCCCTATAGCTTCAGGGATTGCCAGGAGTGCTTGTTCCAGCACTCTAGGTATATGTCGGATAGCCCCCCCCCCTCCTCCTCCACTCGCCAAGTCCGGGACGGAAATTTTATTTACTGTTGTCTGCGGTGAGGATGAGTTGGCAGGAAATCTACCGGTAATGTCAGTTCTTCTTGAGAAATAAACGTCACTGCAAGAGTAATAAATCATACAGGCCTAAATAAGAGAGGAGGTGATTTTACTCAAACATTCTCCGTTTTTGAGTGGATAATGTTTCACTCGTCATTTCTTGTCTCCGATGGTATGGACCTCCATCCATCAAATCCGCTTCTCAGGTGAACGAAAGTTGACGCAGTTGCAAAATATAGAGGGAAGGAGACATCCTTCATGCCATTTTACTTTCGTTGAGACGTTAGGGTGTAATTTGCAATGGACCAAACCAACGTGATGTAGAGTACTGAAAAGACAGCCATTGGTCAGTGTAAAAAACGAGATGACAACTCAGGAGACACATCTAACAACAATTAGTTGAAGTTATAGCTATGATCAATCTGAAGATATATATAAAGACCAATCTGAAGACATATATACGTACCAATCTGAAGATATATCTAAGATCGATAGGAAGATAAATCTACAGATCTATCTGAAGATATATCTACAGATCCATCTGAAGATATATTTACAAGATCCTTCTGAAGGTATATCTAAAAATCATTCTGAAGGTATATCTAAAAATCAATCTGAAGATATATCTAAAGATCAATCTGAAGATATATCTAAAGATCAATCTGAAGATATATCTAAAGATCAATCTGAAGATATATCTAAAGATCAATCCGAAGATATATCTAAAGATCAATCTGAAGATATATCTACAGATCAATCTGAAGATATATCTAAGGTCAATCGGAAGATATATCTAAAGATCAATCCGAAGATATATCTACAGATCAATCTTAGGATATGTCTACAGATCAATCTGAAGATATGTAAACATATTTACAATAATAAAGATGAAGATGCATTCAAAATAAATCTGAAGATAAATCTGACAATAAATCTGACAATAAATCTGACGATAAATCTGACGATAAAACTGACGTTAAATCTGACGAGAGATCTAAAGATAAATCTGACGATAAATCTGAATATTCATCTGAAAACAAATATGAAGATCAATTAATCCTACATCGTTGAGAGAAAAACTGGACGGCCTTGAGATTCAGATGAAACTGCCACAGCAGTACAGCAAACGGTCACGGGAACTGAACATATCCACGGGGAACTGAGCATGGCCACGGGAATTGGGCATGGCAATGAGAACTGGACATGGCAACGATAACTGGGCATGGCAACGAGAACTGGACATGGACACGAGAACTGAACATGGCACGAGCACCCGAGGACTTTCCATGAGAACCATGGGACTTTCCACGCAAACTGAACACGACGCAAGAACAGGTCACGAAAACCGGACATGGACACGAGAACTGGACACGCCCACGAGAACTGGACACTGAGAGGAAATAATAACAACGATTTTTTTTAATATGGCAATCAACTGACGCTTTCCCATCTTTATATACATGCATACATGCCTACGTGCCCATGTCGCCCCACCCCCATCGACCCCCCACTCTTCCCCGTCCCCGCGTCCCTTGCACGCCCCCCCCCCCCCTACCGTTCTCAACCTTCTCGCTTTACCATCGATCACTCGGCGTTATGACAGATAGGGACAGCCGGTGGCTCCGTCGGATTACTGGAAAATTGGAAAACCGACTCCGGCTAGATTTTTCTTTACCACGACAATACAGATAGTCATAATGGCTTATCACTTACCGCGTATACAGATAAATTCGCCTTTACGGCGTTCCGGAAATTATATCAGGACAAAAATGTCCGATATGAGCGGGTGAAACAGAATCAACATTACTCCACCCGTTTTGGGTTGGCAGGTAGGAGTTACTGCAGAAATGATCTGATGCGACATGATAAAATCTGTTAGAAATCAAATGGGTCTTCATTGACATCCAAGTCTAGCCTCGGATTGGAAGAAATGAAGAAAAGGAATGGGCGGGGGAGAGGGGGGGGGGTAGGCACCTTTACTACGGGCTGACACGTTTTAGCATGGCCCGCATATTGGACGACGCAACGATCGCGGTATGAATAGAGTTAGTTTTCCTAGTCCTAGGCTGGCGCACGTCGTCCTCGCATATGACGACGGTCATCACAGCCGCTGTTGGCCGCAGACGTGGGTCACAGGACGCAACAGCCACGAGGCTCATAAATTCCAAATGGATGTTTACTCGCCTTCATGCATTTTCCGATTGGACGGTTTTTTAATGTTTTTACGTCGGCATGTTCATCTGCATGATTAATACGTGCAGAAGGCTTCCGCAGCGTTAAGTAGGGATCGTAAAGAGCGAACTGGAGACTTCATTTAAGCATCCTAGATGACTTCGCAAATATTGAGAAAAAAGAAAAGAATTTCAGGGAATTATGTTGGTGTCACCTTCATGTCTTCTATGGAGATGGAGACAATGTTTCCTTGGAGATGACATAGGACAGTAGACATTTAATGAGCTTTTTCAAATGATAATACTGAATTTGTCAAATGGCTGTACATCCCCCAAGCGGGTTTTGACACAAAACAACACTTAGCAATGAATGCTCAGTACACGCAGTGGCGCCTCACAGTGGCAGACGCCCACACTACACTCGCTCCGTCTTTGTGGTTGGTTGTATGTTCATGACTCTTTAACCACTTGTGGTTATATCGGGTCAATGGCGGAAGGACGGGAGAGTGGAGCCATGTCCCCGGGGGGTAACCATGACCACATCAGGGCTCGGAGCACCGATCCACGTGCTGTTAGGCTCTCAGGTGGCGAGAACACTCAAGTGGAGCGCTCTAACCTCCTGAGCTTTCAGGCCGGCGCCGAACCACGTTTGTGTTAATATGAGCGGATTTAACCCTGGCCACAGAGTTCACTAGGATGAAGCGAAGACTGGCGTGGGTAACAAAATCTAAAGTATGCCTGATAAACAGATTCGTTTGATACATTTCAAGGGCGCGCATTTCAACAATGAATTTTCAAAAAAGCCTCGGCATATATACACTGAACTTTCAGTCTACCGATTATCGATTATCGATTATCGAACACTATGAATACGAATCAATATATTCTTTCACCCATCAAGCCATCTCAGTATAATGCAGTACACAGCCTTGCCCGGTTAAGACCTTTGGTTCACACAGATGACCGCAAACATTCATCAGTAGTATTGAATCTTGCACCTGCAATGCGGATCATATCGTCATCCAACCCTGAGGCGCGTTACGAAAGGTTTCGCGACCCATTTTACCGGCGTAAAACATTAACTTTCCAGCTTGCAATAACGCCAGTAAATTCCTTGTTAGCAGAAAGGGGGACTAAATTGTCACTGCACCATGAGGTCTGTGTTTACCGCCCGGTGATGCGAGGATGGCAGGCCGAGATCGCCGTATTCTCATTAACTTTGTGGTATTTGTTATGTGTATACATGTCATGTCACGACCGAAGCCCGCCCTAGGCCTTGGTCAACAGGGTTCAAGGTCGACGGTTGACCCGTCATTGACCTGACCCTCGGACCTCGGTTTGATCGTGGACGACTTCGGTCACCTTCCCGTCGAGCCCCCATCTACCCCGCTCCCATCCCCGCCTCTGCACCCCACCTCCCTACCACACCCACGTCGTCGGATCTTGGGAGGGTCCGGCCGGAGACACGTCTGTGGGAGTTGGAGGCTGTGGGTGGGCGGGGTGGGGGCGTGTGGCGCCAGGCAAGGACACGAGGTCAGATCTAGCAGGGAAAGGGCAGGGTAAATCATTAACACAAACACCCATCCCGGGAGTTGACCCCAAGGGAAGGGGGTGAGGGAGGAAGGGAGGGTTGAGCGGGCGGCAAAGGGGAGGAGGCAGGGATGAAAGGGCGGGAGAGAGGGAGGGGTGGGCGGACGGGAGGAGAAGGGGGGAGGAGGAAGGGGGAAGGGGGGCGGAAACACACCAGATGAGAGAAAGAGAGAGAGAGGAGGAGGGACGGGCCGAGGTTTATATAAACACGGACACACCACGCCGGTTAACCAAGGGAAGGGGCTCATTTGGTTGATTATTTGGCAGCAAGATATGATTATCTTGACGACCTCCTTCTCGTTTACAACATTTTACGCCAGTCTCAGACATCCACCCTCCCCTCCACATACACCCCTCCCCTCATCTCCGCAGCTTCAAATATATCCACCCCTACCCTCTCCCATTCTCACTCCCTTACAACACCCATCCTCCAATCCCTTGCATCGCTATCTTCTCCTTTCCAACCTCCACCCTCTCACCACCGTACCCCAGTCCTCGTCCGCCCAACCTCCAACCCTCTACCTCGGCGCCCCTCACCTGCCCCACCTCCTCTCCTCAGCCTAGCCTCAAGCGAATGCCAATTCATATGAACGGAAGTGGATTAGATCCCGTTTGGCGCTGGTACGCGAAGAAAGGGTGACTTCGACCATAGCTGGCATGGGATGGGAAGTTATGTGATATTTATAACGTGCGCAGATCCCAGGGATGCGTCAGTGGGGTCAGTGGGGTACTCTACCCCCCCCCCCCTTGCCCTCACACTCCCCCCGGCCTGCCACCCACCTCCCCTCCGCCTAAATGTCATATCCATCCTATGACATCTACCGGGCGCTGTTCGCATCGAGTCGCTTTCACCGGAAATGCCATCGACACATGGACACTGGTACACCATTCAACGCAGTACATGGTGCGAAAAGGCGTTTAGGCTATCATTACATGAAAATCGTTTAAACCGGGCTATATAACTCCGGCATGGCTAATAGGACGACCAAAGGAAATGGTGATGAAACGGCCACGGGCCTAGGGGTGGTGGTTCAACAAGCTGCCCGTTGGGCTGCCGTCGGGGGCAAAATCCTGGGAGCACGGCGAGATCGAGTGGAGAGAGCGCATCACAAAAACCGTCAAGATGGGACAATAGAGGCAAGAGAAGCTGAGACATAGATAGACACAAATTTGCGATAGACAGCACGGGCAGATCCAGGAATATGAAAAAAAAGGGCGTTGGGTGCATTGAAAATTGTGACTCCATACATATTTTGACGATCGGGGGGGGGGGGAGGGGGAGGTGGTCCACTGAAAACTTGCGACCGGGGGTGTGGGTCAGATGAGCGTTCTTCCTCAAGAGGGGGGGGGGTGGAGTCCGGACCCCCTGGAACCCCCTGGTCAGACGAAGACCAAATCGTGCATATAAACCTCCGGGGACAATGACATGGGTTTGGATGAATCAGAGGGAAGTGCCAAGCTTCGTTCCCATAATCTGTGGAAGGTCTACCTTTCGAATGAGACAAGCAGGCTCCGTATATCCGCGGTTGTGTCGGTATATCAGATTCAGATTTAAATTCTATAGCGTTTATTCAACCAAAATAATAATTCGATCATAAATCAATACTTTGATACAACTTCAGGTTAGGAAACCCATGTTAAGACATATGGTCGCTGTCGCTTCCTAATCATAATATTACTTAAGACAAGAACGATGATTGTGTCAGTGTCTCAATGCAACATATCTTTCTCGTTGTTACATCCGGGTCTCTCAGTGTAGTGTTCGATGACCTGTACCCTTCATTTCGTCGTTAACCTCCATTTTATAATGGCCCTCCGTAGCCCCCACAATCAATTAGTGACTCCGGTGGCCGCTGGGGTAAACAGGCGCCGATGTAACGCATAGAGCGCCTCCAGACACCACGCACTTCCGGTTCATGACTTCCGGTGGACTGTCCGTGACCAGCCGGACCACTTGGGCTGGGCTGTTTGGGGACGGGGGGCGGGGGGGGGGGCATTATAGGGTTATAGGGTAGGCTACGCATCCCAATCCAGGGGCGCTTGTAGCCTTCGTCAGGCCATAGGATGGCTGATTGAACTGCCATGGTGCCAACTAAGCCCTCAACACCTTTGTTCTTTTTCTTTCTCCCACTTGGGATTGTATCTCGATCCTAGATTCCCGAGTCTTTCTTCTCTTCTTCTTTTTGGCGCCTTCCATCTGTGTTTTTTTATGCTGTATTCGCATTTGCTGCACCCTCCATTGAGTTCGCTTCTTGTTCATTTGCTTCCTTTGGTCTTCTCGTTCCGGTTTCCTCCAATGGCCGCTTCCCTTTGGGTCTCCCGCCCAGGCCGCATATCCCTTTGACCCCTTCCCCTGGTTCCCTCCCTTGTCCTCCTACCCTGACCTCCTCCCTTCGCCTCCTCCCCTGACCTCCACCCATGACCTCCTCCCCTGACCTCCTCACCTGACCTCCTCACCTGACCTCCACCCATGGACACCTACTCTGACCTCCTCCCCTGACCTCCGCCCCTGTCCTCCTCCCCTGTCCTCCTCCCCTGACCTCCTCACCTGACCACCTTCTCTGACCTCCTCACCTGACCTCCTCACCTGACCTCCTCCCCTGACCTCCTCACCTGACCTCCTCGCCTGACCTCCTCACCTGACCTCCTCCCATGTCCTCCTCCCCTGACCTTCTCACCTGAACTCCTCACCTGACCTCCTCCCATGGACACCTACTGTGACCTTCACTGACCTCCTCCCCTGACCTCCGCCTCTGACCTCCTTCCCTGAACTCCGCCCCTGCCCTCCTCACCTGACCCCCTCCTCTGACCTCCTCCCCGACCTGCTTACCTGACATCCTCACCTGACCTCCTCCCCTGTCCTCCTACCCTGACCTCCTCACCTGACCTCTTCACCTGACCTCCTCCCATGAACACCTACTCTGACCTCCCCTGACCTCCTCACCTGACCTTCTCACCTGACCTCCTCCCATGGACACCTACTCTGACCTCCTCTGACCTCCTCCCTTGACATCCGCCCCTGACCTCCTCACCTGACCTCCTCCCATGACCTCCTCCCTTGGCCTCCTCACCTGACCTCCTCCCCTATCCTCCTTCCCTGACCTTCTCACCTGACCTCATAACCTGACCTCCTCCCATGGACACCTACTCTGACCTCCTCTGACCTCCTCCCCTGACCTCCTCCCCTGACCTCCTCACCTGACCTCTTCCTTTGACCTCCTCCCCTGACCTCCTCACCTGACCTCCTCACCTGACCTCCTCACCTGGCTTCCTCCCCTGTCCTCCTCCCCTGTCCTCCTCACCTGACCTCCTCACCTGACCTCTTCCCATGGACACCTACGCTGACCTCCCCTGACCTCCTCACCTGACCTCCTCACCTGACCTCCTCCCATGGACACCTACGCTGACCTCCCCTGACCTCCTCACCTGACCTCCTCACCTGACCTCCTCCCATGGACACCTACGCTGACCTCCCCTGACCTCCTCATCTGACCTCTTCACCTGACATCCTCCCCTGACCTCCTCCCCTGGCCTTCCCAGCTGACCTCCACCGCTGACCCCATCGCTTGTTCTCTTCCCTTCTTCTCCCGCCTCTTCCGCGTTAGCCACCCGTATGCTCATCCTATTCGTTCCCCTCCCTCCTCATTCTTCTTCATCATTTCTTCTGCCAGCTTCCCTTTCTCTCTCCGACCCCCTCCCTCCCCCCTACATCAGACGCCCCCCGTACCTCAGACGCCCCCCTACCTCAGACGCCCCACCGGTGGATCCCACCACCCGTCAGCGATGACAATCTGCTCCCAGCGGGCACTCTCCATCTCATCGCCACGCTCCCTCCTCTCCTCCTCCCTCTCCTGTCCCGCGTCTGATTCTTCCCTTCACTTCACTTCTCTGCCCCTCAGGGCGGGGACTAGCCACCCTAGTCATTATCCAGTCTCCCCGATGGACCTACGCTTCCGCGGAGCCAGGGGCCTTCCTGACCCCCTCCAGCAGTGCCCGGAGGCCGAGGGGGCGGTGGCTGGCGGCCGGGGAACCGGCGGTCGAGGGCCGGGGTCGCGGGCTGGGGGCCGGGGCCCGTGGTCGGAGGACCTGGGCTGGGGTGCCCCGTTGCCGGAGACCCAAGCAGACCACCCTGATCACGCAGACCAACGAACGACGGACAGCCCACCGGACCAGCCCACCTGCCGAAGCCATGTTACCCCATCCCCAAGCAGCCCGCTCGCTTCCATCACCATCGTTAGCTCCCCCCCCCCTCACCACCCCTGGCCTGCCTGCCTCCATCCCCGTCGCCAGCTTCCACCCTCCCCACCCCCAGCCTGCTTGCCTCAATCCCTGTCGCCAGCTCCCCCCATCCCCACCCCCAGCTTTCCCCTCCCCACCTCCCCACCCCCAGCCTGCTTGCATCCAACACCATCGCCAGCTTCCCCCTCCCCACCTCCCCACCCCCAGCCTGCTTGCATCCAACACCAATGCCAGCTTTCCCCTCCCCCGTCCCCAGCCCCACCCTGCTTGCCTCCATCCCTGTCGCCAGCTTCCCCCCTCCCTACCCCCCAGCCTGCTTGCCTCCATCACCGTCGCCAGCTTCCCCCCTCCCCATCCCCAGCCTGCTTGCCTCCAACACCATCCCCAGCTTCCCCCTCCCCACCTTCCCACCCTCCAGGCTGCTTGCCTCCACCACCGTCGCCGGCTTCCCCAATCCCCACCCCCAGCCTGCTTGCCTCCAACCTCGTCGCCAGCTTCCCCCCTCCCCACCCCCAGCCTGCTTGCCTCCAATCCCGTCGCGAGCTTCCCTCCTCCCCACCCCCAGCCTGCTTGCCTCCATCACCATCGCCAGCTACCCCCTCCCCACCTCCCCACCCCCAGCCAGCTTGCCTCCACCACCGTCGCCGGCTTCCCCCTCCCCACCCCCAGCCTGTTTGCCTACATCACCATCGCCAGCTTCCCCCTCCCCACTTCCCCACCCCCCCCCCCCGCCCCAGCTTGCCTCCACCACCGTCGCCGGCTTCCCCCTCCCCACCTCCAGCCTGCTTGCCTCCAACCCCGTCGCCAGCTTCCCCCTCCCCACCTCCCCACCCCCAGCCAGCTTGCCTCCACCACCGTCGCCGGCTTTCCCCTCCTCACCCCCAGCCTGCTTGCCTCCACCACCGTCGCCGGCTTCCCCCTCCCCACCTCCAGCCTGCTTGCCTCCAACCCCGTCGCCAGCTTCCCCCTCTCCACCTCCCCACCCCCAGCCAGCTTGCATCCACCACCGTCGCCGGCTTCCCCTTCCCCGCCCCAGCCTGCTTGCCTCCATCCCCGTCGCCGGCTTCCCCCTCCCCACCTCCCCACCCCCTACCTGCTTGCCCCCATCCCCGTCGCCAGCTTCCCCCTCCTCACCCCCAGTCTGCTTGCCTCCAACCCCGTCGCCAGCTTCCCCCTCCCCACCTCCCCACCCCCAGCCTGCTTGCCTCCATCCCCGTCGCCGGCTTCCCCCTCCCCACCCCCAGTCTGCTTGCTTCCAACCCCGTCGCCAGCTTCCCCCCTCCCCACCCCCAGCCTGCTTGCCTCTAATCCCGTCGCCAGCTTCCCCCTCCCCACCTCCCCGCCCCCAGCCTGCTTGCCTCCAACCCCGTCGCCAAATTCCCCCTCCCCACCTCCCCGCCCCCAGCCTGCTTGCCTCCAATCCCGTCGCCAGCCTCCCCCTCCCCACCTCCCCACCCCCAGCCAGCTTGCCTCCACCACCGTCGCCAGCTTCCCCCTCCCCACCCCCAGCCTGCTTGCCTCCAACCCCATCGCCAGCTTGCCCCCTCCCCGCCCCAGCCTGCTTGCCTCCAATCCCGTCGCCAGCTTCCCCCTCCCCACCTCCCCGCCCCCAGCCTGCTTGCCTCCAATCCCGTCGCCAGCTTCCCCCTCCCCACCTCCCCACCCCCAGCCAGCTTGCCTCCACCACCGTCGCCAGCTTCCCCCTCCACACCCCCAGCCTGCTTGCCTCCATCTCCGTCGCATGCTTCCCCCTCCCCACCCCCAGCCTGCTTGCCTCCAACACCATCGCCAGCTTCCCCCTCCCCACCTCCCCACCCCCAACCAGCTTGCCTCCACCACCGTCGCCGGCTTCCCCCTCCCCGCCCCAGCCTGCTTGCCTCCATCCCCGTCGCCGGCTTGCCCCTCCCCACCTCCCCACCCCCCGCCAGCTTGCCTCCATCCCCGTCGCCGGATTCCCCCTCCCCACCCCCAGCCTGCTTGCCTCCAACCCCGTCGCCAGCTTCCCCCCTCCACACCCCCAGCCTGCTTGCCTCCAACTCCGTCGCATGCTTCTCTCCTCCCCACCCCCAGCCTGCTTGCCTCCATCCCCGTCGCCGGCTTCCCCCTCCCACCCCCAGCCTGCTTGCCTCCAACCCCGTCGCCAGCTTCCCCCCTCCACACCCCCAGCCTGCTTGCCTCCATCTCCGTCGCATGCTTCCCTCCTCCCCACCCCCCGCCTGCTTGCCTCCAACCCCGTCGCCAACTTCCCCCTCCCCACCTCCCCACCCCCAGCCAGCTTGCCTCCACCAGCGTCGCCGGCTTCCCCCTCCCCGCCCCAGCCTGCTTGCCTCCATCCCCGTCGCCGGCTTCCCCCTCCTACCCCCAGCCTGCTTGCCTCCAACACCATCGCCAGCTTTCCCCCTCCACACCCCCAGCCTGCTTGCCTCCATCTCCGTCGCATGCTTCCCCCTTCCCCACCCCCAGCCTGCTTGCCTCCAACACCATCGCCAGCTTCCCCCTCCCCACCCCCAGCCTTCTTGCCTTCATCACCATTGCCAGCTTCCCCCTCCCCACCTCCCCACCCCCAGCCTGCTTGCCTCCACCACCGTCGCCGGCTTCCCCCTCCTCACCCCCAGCTTGTTTGTCTCCACCACCGTCGCTAGCGTCCCCCATCCTCACCCTACACGCCTCCACGGCGGCTACCATGCAGTGCGTGTTGCTGTTGTTGCTGCTGGCCGGCCATGTCTGTTAACCTGCAGTGGTATCCCCATCTCGCACCCTTCTCTCAGGCAGAATATCCCCCACTGCTGCACCCAGGGGCTTTCCATATGGCCGGCGAGCAGCAGCAGCCGCCCTGCCCCAGGCCAGCCCACTCCTCTCTCCAAGTCCGTCCTCACGGCTTGCCATTTGCTGTCGCGCACGGTCTCTACCAGCGTCAATGCTGCCCCCTATCGGCTCCTCCCGTTGCAATAACACAAAACACAAAAAGTCGCAGCCATCCAGCGAACGGCGCGGAGTAACGCAGAGCTGGGCGCCACCAAGCGGCGGAGACAGCGGCGGCTCGGTGAGGACTGGTCGCAGCCAGCCAGCAGCCTCAGTCGATGGGATGCAGTCTGCAGGGTCGAGATGTCACCAGGACGAGTGTAAAGTTTGAAGTTCCTCCACACGCCGTTGCATATTGGATGGCGCTGCACCATCATCGCTTGGCCTCGTGTTGATCAGAAATGGATGTAAATTAAGACAAGAGCGCATTCAGTCATACATGCATACATACCACCGGTTGGGGACGGAGAATCTGATCGTTGAAGGCGCGGGTCTGTGGAGTTATTACAGACAACTATTAACGGAGAGAATTCAAGCGATCAATTCAAGTGATCCGGATTCCACCGCTATCAGTCGGATATCGTGCTGCCTGGATCTTCTGGATCAATATCTATCTGGAGCTGGGTATGTGGCTGTGGAGTATCATGTGCCTGTGGGCCGTAATGTGCTTATGGGGTATTAAGTGGGATGTGGGGCATTTACATTGAACGTAGGGTCATTGTGTGTGTTTCGTGGGGTATTCTGTGTGCGTTTTGTGGGGTATTCTGTGTGCGTTTTGTGGGGTATTCTGTGTGTGTTTTGTGGGGTATTCTGTGTGCGTTTGTGGGGTATTATGTGAGTGTAGTCGGGCATAATGCACATGTGGGGCATCATGCCATGGTGTGGGATATAATGTGAGGTAATGTGGGGTATCTGATTGGTATCGCATGAGGATGGGCCTTTATTTTGTGGGTTGTCCTATCTCAGGCGGCGTGAGGTATAGCAAGAGACACGTGGACACCGAACATGTACGTGTTGTGGGACATTATGAGAAACGTGGGGCATTACCTAAGTGCCGTACCTCACCGATTGCATTAACATGTGGGTTCGGGGGTCCAGGCCCTCATTATGGGATGAGGTATGCGGGCGACTCACCGTGTGATATCTAGGACCATCCAGTCTAGTATCCGTTGGGTAACAGCGGTAATGTGAAATGCCTTTACGATCTCCCCGCAGAGGACGTTACGCTTGCGCCATAGTCCCTCTGGCCCACGTCAAATTTAACCATAAGAATTATCCTTCATACGTGAAAATTGAAATGAATCTAATCAAAGATAAATTCGCACTTTGGCATCAAATACACCACTTTCGAACTATATTTCCGAGTGCGGTCGAGGTCAAAGATGTGAAGCGTTTTGAACTTTGACCCCGTGTTATTTTGTAATATGTATTCGCTTAACTCTTCCATTGTGATCATTCGACAACGGAATGTCTATATTATTCAAATTCTGCAGCGAAAATTTAATGTTTTAATCTAATAAAACCTCTAAAACCATTCGTCACCCCAGGACCGTTGGGGTCAACCGTGAGGTGGGCAGTGACGTGTTGCAGAGGGGATGTGCGCAACGAGCTCCCTCTGCCGGCAGAGTGATGCCTATACTGCCGGTCGCCGATGTCACCATTCATATGCATGAGACACCCTACGGATACGTACTGATGGCTTAATGTAGCCACCTCCCTCACGACTGATTTGATGAATAAATGATAACCCTGTATTTACCATTATGAGGCGTTCGTGTGACACGGTGTCGAGGTATCGTCAATATAAGAGGGATTTGTTACCGCTTAATAGGCAAATCCAAATGCATTGCTCCGCTTAATTCGAAGCGGCAGCGTTATCCCACGGATGAACTAATGATAGAACGAGGTTGTCCCTGCGGTTCCTGGATATAGAGTGGCCTTATCGCCGCAATATTACGAGATAAAACTTTAATGTAGTACTCACATTTCTCTCCTTGTCCTGACCAACATCAGTAACCACAAAACGAGGCGATGCTTCCGCCGCAGCCATTATACAACATTTATTTGCAGCCTGTTTACGTAGACTATGAATGACTTGTGGCGTCGGCATAAGTACTTAGTGGGGCGGGCGAAGTCGGGGATTGGAGGAGCAGGGTGGGCGAGGAGGAGGGGGGGGGGGGCGGGGTGCTGGCGATCTCAGCCCCGGGTTCTGATTGTTTTTCTTTCTCGAAGCCCAACATCTGCCATCTGCCAATTCGATCAAATTGTACGCCCTCCTCAACATGGCTCGGTCTAAAAGTGGCGCGAGTAAGACGGACATTACCAGAGCGATGCCTATTAAGCTATGGTTGTGGCCAGCTCTATGGTTGTGGTCAGCTCTATGGCTGTGGCCGGCTCTATGGCTGTGGCCGGCTCTATGGCTGTGACCGGCTCTATGGTTGTGGCCGGCTCTATGGTTGCGGCCAGCTCTATGGTTGTGACCGGCTCTATGGTTGTGGCCGGCTCTATGGCTGTGGCCGGCTCTATGGCTGTGGCCGGCTCTATGGCTGTGGCCGGCTCTATGGTTGTGACTGGCCAAATGGCTGTGACCGACTCTATGGTTGTGGCCAGTTCTGTGGTTGTGGCCGGTTCTATGGTTGTGGCCGGCTATATGGCTGTGGCCGGCTCTATGGTTGTGACTGGCTCAATGGCTGTGACCGACTCTATGGTTGTGGCCAGTTCTGTGGTTGTGGCCGGTTCTATGGTTGTGGCCGGCTATATGGCTGTGGCCGGCTCTATGGTTGTGACTGGCTCTATGGTTGTGGCCAGCTCTATGGTTGTTGCCAGTTCTATGGTTGTGGCCGGCTCTATGGCTGTTGCCGGCTCTGTGGTTGTGACCGGCTCTATGGTTGTGACCGGCTCTATGGTTGTGGCCGACTCTGTGGTTGTGGCCGGCTCTGTGGTTGTGACCGGCTCTGTGGTTGTGGCCGGCTCTGTGGTTGTGACCGGCTCTGTGGTTGTGACCGGCTCTGTGGTTGTGACCGGCTCTGTGGTTGTGGCCAGCTCTATGGTTGTGACCGGCTCTATGGCTGTGGCCGGCTCTATGGCGGTGGCCGGCTCTGTGGTTGTGGCCGGCTCTGTGGTTGTGACCGGCTCTATGGCTGTGGCGGGCTCTGTGGTTGTGGCCGGCTCTGTGGTTGTGACCGGCTCTGTGGTTGTGACCGGCTATATGGCTGTGGCCGGCTCTATGGTTGTGACTGGCTCTATGGTTGTGGCCAGCTCTATGGTTGTTGCCAGTTCTATGGTTGTGGCCGGCTCTATGGCTGTTGCCGGCTCTGTGGTTGTGACCGGCTCTGTGGTTGTGACCGGCTCTGTGGTTGTGACCGGCTCTATGGCTGTGACCGGCTCTATGGCGGTGGCCGGCTCTGTGGTTGTGGCCGGCTCTGTGGTTGTGACCGGCTCTATGGCTGTGGCGGGCTCTGTGGTTGTGGCCGGCTCTGTGGTTGTGGCCGGCTCTATAGCTGTGACCGGCTATATGGCTGTGGCCGGCTATATGGCTGTGGCCGGCTCTATGGTTGCGGCCGGCTCTCTGGTTGTGGCCGGCTCTGTGGTTGTGGCCGGCTCTATGGCTGTGTCACATATCCACCGCGAATGACGTAGCCGACCCAAAGTGTGTATCGCATGGTGACCTCTTGACCTAGTTATCAATTATTGACGTCACAGGGACATCATCTGCAGCGGGAGGCCGGCAGGGCCATATTATTGCTTAGCGCCCCATGTCATTACATTACCCCCAGCTGCGAGCCCCGTATGAGCCCCCTTAACTCAGCGAGCCTCCGGGGTTATAGTCGCGCTTTAATCATGTCGTTTCTTACTCGAAATTCTTCAGTGCTCTCGATGTGGCAGCGAAACGGTACGCACTCTCCCCCCATGCCGCCTCCAAGTAACCTGTACGTCCATTACCCATTACCGAGACTGGTTCGTTTAGGCTAATTAGTCGTTGGTGGGTTGGCCCTATGCGCTGCATGGCGATATATAAGCTGGCCGTAGCGGCAGAGATGCATTATTAACCTTCCGAATGAATGAACCGCATTATCAACCAGATTACTATGATCAAAGCAGTCACACTGTGAGCTGCACGTTTAGTGAGCTCAAATAAATGTACCTGGCTAGGTTCGGCTCCCGTTGCTCTCGTGCTACCACCTTTACTTTCACCGTACAAGGTGCATACCGCCTCGTGAGTTTTTGTTGTTGGGTCTTTGTGTGTATTTACCATTTAGAGGTTCTGTAATGTTTATAGTTCAAATTATCGTTTCGTTTCATGTTATATACGTTCAGCCCAGTAGTAAGTTTTCGAGAGAACTGTTCATTGATCTGATTTATTATGTCTGTTAAACCAATTTGCCCAGTTTGTAGCAAAGCAGTTCTTGGTCATTGTTATCAAGTCACATGCTCTGTATGCAACCTTATCTATCACTTAAACTGTATATCTCATTTAAACCGCGATGATCTGGGAAGTAATAAACGGGGTAGGGATATATGGTATTGCACAACATGTTTGTCAGATATATTTCCATTCAATGATATTGACAATGACAATGATTTTATCGCAATAGTAACGCTAAACCAGACGAATAATCTTGATATCCCAGTGCATGTACTAGATGAACAATTATTTAACCCATTCAAACTTAACGATGAATGTGATTCACCTCTGTACGACGCGGGTCCTGATGTACATTTTTATCCTGAATCTATGTTTAGCGGGTTGCAATGTAAGTATTATTTAGAAGAAGGCTTCAATTCTGACTGTAAGGATTCAAAAGTCGATCATGCGATTTTATCAATTACGCACATGAATATTAGGAGTATGCAGAAGAATTTCACAAACTTTAAATCCTATTTGAGCAATTTGAACCACAACTTCTCCATTTTTGCGTTGACAGAAACCTGGTGTCACGAATACAACGTTGATCTTAATGGCATGGCTGGTTATACTTCGGTAAATAACTACCGAACAGATAGAAGAGGTGGAGGGATTTCCTTTTTAATCAAGGAACATATCACCTTTTCGGTTAGAAAAGAGCTTGAGTTATTTAACGATAACATAGAAGCATTATTTATTGAGATAGACAAGTGTAGCTCTAATACTGGAAGAAACGTCATCGTTGGTGTTATATATCGTCCGCCAGACACAAGCATAGATATGTTTAACGAAATTATGATAGAGGTGCTGCAAAACCTAGATACAGAGGGGAAATTAATTTATCTCACTGGTGATTTCAATATTAATTTACTCAATAATGAGTCTCATAAGGCCACTTCTGATTTTGTAAATGTAGTCATTCACTCTTGCCTTTGATAAGCAAACCTACAAGAGTGACCAAGACAACTGCGACACTTATTGATACCATATTCACGAATGATCCGAATGTCAATCAAACACTGCTGGGTATAATGTACACTGATATAACAGATCATTTCCCAATATTTCTAATTTTGAAATACTGCCGAGAAGTGGTGAACAAACAGGTTTTAACGAGAAGAAACTTTAGTAGAAAAAATATATCTGAGTTTGTAAACATTATTTCGACGCAAAATTGGGAGGACACATTAGAAGAGACTGATACTCAAGATGCATTTACGAAAGTCCATGGCACTTTATGTCGACACTATGAGTCATGCTTTCCATTAGTATCCCCGTCTTCCAAATATAAAAGTAGAAAACCCTGGCTGACTAATGGGTTAAAGAACTCTATTAAAATGAAAAATAAACTTTATCTTCGAAGTCGCTCACTTAAAAACGAATTATATGCAAAGGAATATAAAACGTATAAAAATAAACTATTACATACACTTAGGGAAGCAGAGAAACTTCACTACCAGAATCAAATTAAAACCAATCAGGGAAATCTATTTAAAACCTGGAAAACGATTAAGAAATAATTAATCGTAATAAGTGCATTCAAAAACAAACTACTTTTATAAAAAATGACTGCCTTATCTCGGATCGAAGAGACGTTACCAATGGGTTTAACCAATTCTTTGTAAATATTGGAAGCACCCCAAGTAAAACCATTCCTAACACGAATGATACACCATTGGGCTTTCTCGATAAGGTAAATTCCCACACACTTTTTCTTGATCCAGTTACCGATGATGAAATTTATAGCATTATGGGATCACTAAAGAACGGTTCGTCTGGCTGGGATTCCATTGGTCCGAAAATTATCAAAAATATCATTCCTCATCTAACGAAACCGTTGCATCATGTTATCAAGCTATCATTCTCCCAAGGCTACTTCCCCAACGAATTAAAAATTGCAAAAGTAATTCCAATATTCAAGGCAGGGGATACGAAGATGTTTACCAATTATAGACCCGTATCAGTTCTACCTACTATTTCAAAGATATTTGAAAAGGTAATGTATAATAGACTACTGAATTTTATAAATAAACACCATTTGTTACATGACCACCAATTCGGCTTCAGACCCAAACATTCAACGACTTTGGCTTTGATACTACTAGTTGATAAAATATCATCTGCCTTAGATAGGGGGGAATCGGCAATCGGGATTTTCTTAGATTTTTCTAAAGATTTGATACTGTTAATCACAATATATTACTTTTAAAATTAGAAAGATATGGAGTCAGAGGCATTGCATTAGACTGGTTTAAAAGTTACCTTTTTGACAGGGAACAGTATGTTGAATACGATGGGGCTAACTCCGAGAAATTAAACATAAACTGCGGAATTCCGCAAGGGTCTGTTCTTGGACCACTTTTATTCCTCGTTTACATAAATGACTTAGCATCTCTGAGTAACAAACTGTTTAGCATACTATTTGCAAACGATTCAAATTTTTTTATTACGGGGAATGATATTGAAAAAATGATCCAAACGGTAAACTTAGAGTTGGACAAAATTAAGCATTGGCTCCAGGTTAATAAATTAACGCTTAACCTTAGCAAAACCAAATTTATGATCTTTAAATCCCCACGTAAAAAAATATCCATTTTATCCAAAGTACAAATTTCGGGTCATGCTATTGAGCAGGTCTCATGCATAAAATTTTTAGGGGTTCAACTCGATAGTAGCCTGCTCTGGAAAAAACACCTACAATACATTAAAGGCAAGATTGCAAGGGGTTTAGGAGTAATTACACGGGCTAAGAAGGTGTTTACCAAAGATATATTGCGTAGCCTTTATTTTTCATTTGTGTATCCATATCTTTCGTACGCTCAAGAAGTTTGGGGGGCGGCCTACCAGTCCTATTTACACCCATTGTTTATTTTGCAGAAAAGGGTTGTTCGTATAATTACAGGTGTTAACAAGTATTGTCACACGGAAAATCTGTTTAAAGAAATTAATATTTTACCTTTGACGAAATTGTATGAATATAGTGTTGTTTTATTAATGTTTAAGCAATACCAGGGCATATTACCTGAACCTATCCAATCTTTATTTGTTACGAGGTCTAGCATCCACAGTCATAATACTAGAGGAGCCAAGCTACTACATATTCCAAAGGCTAGAACTGATCATTTTCGCAAATCTATAAGATATTCGGCTATTACTTTATTTAATAAATGGTATAGTAAAATAGAATTTAACTCCTCCCTTCACTCATTCAAGAGAACAATTATGTCGTCCTTAGTACTAAACTAGTCGAAACTTTATATTTATATCCAATATGCGATACCTGTTTTCACACTAATTCCTTGAGGTAAACAGCCTACTACTGTGGCCCTTTCACGTTATTTTTTTTATTTTTTTTTTCTATCTGTATAGATCTAGTTGTACTTTATGTTAGCATATAAGCTTCGGCTTCTGCTATTGTCAATGTACTATATGTTTGTTTACCTGCGATGTATACCCTTGATCTTCGGACAATAAACATTATTATTATGTGAGATGGTCAGAATGAACAAAAAAAACAAAAAAAAACAATATTCACTGTGTAATTAATAAGATATTTATGTACAATATATTGGTGGATAATTGAGACAGGTGGCTGCGATTCATATGCGTGATGGACACGTAAAGCCGGGAGGGGTGGACAATCATAGCATAAGTAATGGTGGCCGTGTCATAACCTGATCATAGCCTTGTCATAGCCTGGTCATAACCTTATCATAGCCTTGTCATATCCTTGTCATAGGCTTTTCATAGCCCTGTCATAGCCTTGTCATAACTTTGTCATAGCCTTGTCATAACTTTGTCATAGCCTTGTCATGGCCGTATGCTAGTCTTGTCATAGCCTTGTCATAACTTTGTCATAGCCGTATGATAGTCTGGTCCTGGCCTTGTCATAGCCTTTTAACATTCACCTTCCACCCGGAATATTTAGTATAAATTTTGACAGTTTTTGCTTTATAAAATGAGTCAGAATATTGTATTTATGGTCCAATAAACTCTCGATAAATGTTGTATTTACCATGCACCAATAAGTCTTGTAGCGTTAGCGTTAAGTTAGGATAACGCATACAGATCGTGGAGCAGTTTTTGTCATCCTGCCGTAAATGACGCACATAAAATGCCGTTTCGCCATAGCATCGAAAGCTTATTCGTAATCCCAACGTGCTCCTTACTTAAATAGTGACACTTTCCCAATTCCCAACATAGATTACCTGATCGGTTTTATTTTACGATGGTGACACGACTTTCGTGCTTAGCTCTAAGAAGGTTGGCGTAGCGTTATACAGAGTTATATGGCTGCGTTTCGGACTCATCCTTTAATTTATTTGAGAGGTACCCCTTAATTATTTAAGCGATACCCCTTAATATTTAACGGATACCCGTTCAGTAGAGGAGTAACCGTCAATGTTAAGGGGTATCCCTTAATTATTTAACACGGAACATTTGCTGTCATCAACCAACGCTAGGGTGCGCTAGGGTGGCTTGCGAGCCAGATTCGCGCCCGGTTCCAGAACAGTTAGCGATCCCGATAAGGCGAGAAACCAAGTACAGCAATACAAGCCCAGCGGCTGACATACCTTTATCACACTGACAACAGATCAAGTGAAACTAGGCTACGATCTGGGGTGGAGCAGTTCGTCCAGATGCATATGATTGACTTTTTGGCTGTATAAAGTTATTCCCTGTAAAACTCTTGGCGAGCAAGAACTATACTTTTTATTTATCCTACAAATTCATTATCATATATAAAGACAAAAGGGCGTTTGATTTAGGCAGACGAACTTTCCTTTGGCTCTGTAATTTTTTCATGGGATTTCACCTTTATTAAACGCCCTCGCTAGTTGGCCTCGTTTATGGTTGATTGGCTCCCTGTGCGTGATCTCACTACAGGAGCTGACTTTGGGCGCATTTCTTTGGTAACCCGGGTGTATCCCCAATGTGGACCGAATACGCGTATTACGCATCGGTTTACCGACCGACACTTCTTTCACCCGGGTCGGGTGCGCTTGCATCCATCCGGTGTGCCGGTGTGCCCAGTAAAAATCAGCAGAGGACATTCGAGAGGAGATGGCGGCTAAAAGAGTCAGACATGACCGGTGTTAACATTTCATTGACATTCCTCGTGGCCCGACGGGCAGGTCCAGAAGAACCCGAGTATACCTGGCGGGCTACCGGTCCTTGCTACCTTTATCATCCCACGCAAACCCCGGGAGGGGGGGAGGGGGGGGGGGACAGAACGTCATTTGCCTGTCGTCATGCGAGTCTTTGCGACCGAAAAAACTAAAAGAGAGAACAGAGACGGAGTTATATACGTCGACATGCCCCGTAGCGAACACGCATATCATGTGTCACTGCTTGCGAAGATTGCGAAAATCTTGAGAGCGAATAAAACAAAACTAAACATCAAAAATATGGTGAGGTGGCGTCCTGCAACAGGCTTTGTGGCGATGGGAATTCGTCTATGGTGCTTGTTGCAGTCTCATATGTAGAGCTCTAGTTCTTGGATTAAGTTGGTTATAAAGATCGATAGAATATCGGAGGTGTCCCTTTTGAGTTTTATTGACTTTTGTGGCACGACCCGGGTAGTTATGAGGGTCGTCTACCAACTGAGGTTTACGGTATGGTGAAATCGTCTACCAACTGGGGTTTACGGTATGGTGAAACCGTCTGCCAACTGAAGTTTACGGTATGACGAAATAGATAACCGCTAAGGGCGTTGCCTTTGTATATTGGCCCAGAGACTGTGTGGGTGGGTCCTGGGGGCGCGCGACAGGGAGACAACCCGATGCCACGTGTTGTGGAGCGATGAGAGGCCCGGCACAACAACCTCTCCTGCCTGGGCGTATTACCTACATTATGACCCAATTTGTGCCCTAAATATTCCAATTTTCGCACAGACATGCCTTTTTGTTACCGCATGTCTATTTTCGCAAATACTAGGGAATTGCTCTCTTCCTTGACCCGTTCTATTGCCACGATGTGACCTACTCATGTTAAAGCATCCTACTTGATCCTACTTAAATCAATCAATCAACAAAACTCCCGTGCCTGGTCTGCATGGAAGCCGTGCCAGCTTTGGACGGCTGGCCAGTGGAACCTATTCCATCTTTATGGGGGCCTTCCCGGTAGCTCAGTGGGTTAGAGCGCTCGCCTTGAGTGCTCTGGCCACCTGAGAGCCTATCGGCACGTGGATCGATGGTTCGAGCCCCGCTGTGGCCATGTCTGTGTGGTCGCAGGATAAAGATCCCATGTTCTTCTTTGCTGAGAGTAGGGGATTACCGCCATGTCCTTCGCAAAGAGTAGGGGATTACCCCCGGGGACGTGGCTTCACTCTCCCTGCCTTGTCCCATTGACACGATATGACAACAAGTGGTTAAAGCTTCCTGAAAATACAACCAACCAACCAACCAAAACTGGTTGAAGCGTCCTGAAAATACAAACAACCAACCAAAACTGGTATAGGCGTCCTGAGGTGAACATTAATATGTGAATTCGCTGTTGTGAACCTCGTAAAATAAATACAGTTTATATAAAAAAAAATAGGCGTCCTGAAAATACAACCAACCAACCAAAACTTGTTGAAGCGTTCGAGACGTTCGGCACAAACGACCAGCACAGGTGAATATGCTGTAGGTATAATTAACCGCAGACAATATATGCAAGATGTGATGACAATTAAACGGTTTTGACACCTCGAATGCGTGGACACAACTTGACTCCTTGAGACAAAGGATATGTTCGTGAGCTGCGAGGGATAGCTATGCAAGCCACCCCACGCGGTGGAGAAGGCGCGGTTGCTCAGTGGCCGTTGATTGGTTGTATATAGGCTGTCAGGTGGCCAGAGTACTCAAGGCGAGCGCTCTAACCCACTGCGCTATTGGGGCGGCCAAGCCCAATGGCGGAAGTCACGAACGCGTACAGGCCGAACGGATGTCTCCAAGGTAACTGGAGATGGGAGGCAAGGTCACTGATTTACAGGTGCAAACTATTGCAAAGAAAGGACCGACTAATGACGACGGCTCGCATTGGTGGTATGCCGCGGCTTTTGTCCCCCTGAACTAGTCATCCTCTCCTCTCGCTGGCGTCGTGTGTCATCCCTGGTCATGTGTCCGCTGCATTTGTCTCTCCCGTGTCTCTTGACGGTACAACGTTCTGTTGCCACCGAGGATATCATTCGGGTATGAAACAAAATGAAATGTTGGTTAGATGGTGTTATATACGAAGTCAATGCGATGTAAATGGAAGCTTAATCTCGCCCGAAACGAAAATTAATCCAGGTGCTTTTCTATTGTAAGCACGTTTTTTTGTGTTTGTCTTTTCCAAGGGAGGGGTGGGATGGGGGGGAAGGGGGTGGATAGGGGGTTGGTGCAGAAAACGGTCTGCTAAATTTAATTGCATCTCAGCTGTTTTGCATGTATTACATACACACCAAGATTGTCGTTTTGAATTAATAATTGAATTATGGGTTATAAAAGTAACGAATGGCTGCCTGTGCTGTAATGGGTGTTTTAATGGGGCTATAAATCACAACCCTGCGCCGACTGCAGTTCACCGGTACTATAAATCGAGTGCTTCGTCTCCGTCTAGCTGGTAGGGGGTCCCCAGTTAATTTAGGTGGACGATATTTAAGGCCTAATGCATTGCCTGTGGCAGCTTGGCAATGAACCAGACGCCAATTTGGTAATGACTTGGTGAAAAACATGGCCGTCCAACTGGAAGGCGTTATTGCCGCTGCGAACATCATGGTACACACACATGGCGTGTAGGATCTGGTGTATAGCATCCGGCGTATGGTGTTCGTCCATTGCCGACACACAATGTCTATTACAGTGAAAGGCTTCCCATCGATTAGGGAAGCGCCCTTTCCCCAAGGCTCATCACCATAGACTTGCGGGGTGTAGTAGGTGATTACACACTGGCTGCCATCCGTGATGACTTGTGGCGCCGCCCTACGGGTTGAGAGGTAGCTTTCTTTGCGCGACTGCAGCCCAACGGGTTGCTGGTTTGAACCCCACGTGTGCCTGCCTGGAGCCGTGACAACAACAATGGACAAAATTGAGGGCGAAAGATTGTATTTACACGATACAATAAAACTCTTCTTTCTTTCCTCCTCTTTCTTTCTCGTTTTCGTCATACATGACAGCTAGAATTCTTTCGTACAAGTCCGCTTCTCTCAGCATTCACAGCTATAATTAAATATAAACAAGTCATAATTATTGGGCAAGGTATATACATATACATTGGTGGCAATACATGTTTGAACTTATGAAATATAAACAAATAAGTACACTTGAGACACTTACGTGAACATTCACCATTTCCGTTAAAATATCTGGCACCCAGCTCTCACACCATCTTCTCAGCTTGTCACCTTGGCACACAGCCGCACAATATACACAACCTGGCACACAGCCTCACAATATCATGGCACACAGCCTAACAAAGCGCTGGCACGCCGCCTAATAACGCTCTGGCACACAGCCTAACAAAGCGCTGGCACACAGCCTAACAACCCTCTGGCACACAGCCTAACAAAGCGCTGGCACACAGCCTAAAAACGCTCTGGCACACAGCCTCACCACAGTAACCTCATCTGTCATCTGTCTCTGTCTCTGTTTAGCTCTATACTGCGGTTCTATATATACCGGCTACTGCCACTCCCATCTCTACTGCAATTAACCAAAGACACTAAAATTAACTCGTACACAGTCACGCAATTAGACCTTCCCAGATGCTGACATCTAGAACGCTCACACAACTTAATTACTCGGCCAACTGTGGCACTCCTTGACACAGATGAAACTGACATCGATAACTCAAAACCATAACTCATAATGCTGCCCTGGATAGCGCCATTGACTTAGCTATTCAAACTGACCCATGCGTTGAGGCAATAGTACCAGGTATCCCCACCAGATGGCATCAATGTTCCAGCACAGCATCCGGCGCTAAAGTGAAAAGACCTCCCCAAGAAAAGAGCATCCCAAGAAAGCCTCACTGATGTAGTGGTTTGGCGTACTAGACAGCATATCGATAAAGCTAGGGTTCGACTCCGAACCCGGGCAGCTAATATGGCAGCTAATATGTTTCATCCATTCGTCCTTTATCGTCCAGAGAGGTTCCTTTGCCCATTTTAGTCCTTTCAAATGCCAATTCATTGCCATCGATGATGACTCGTAATGATATATTCCAGGAAATTAGTTCATTTTATAGTATCGTCATCACGTTGAAGAACGTTGAACATTAATAGTAATCTAATGCATTTTTTTTATGGATCATCCCTCTCGTCTGCGTTACTGCATGGGACCTGGTCAGCGGGATAGATCTGCAGCATTGTCACCAACCATCTATTCCTGAAGGTCTAGGGGGCGGCCGGGTAGCTCACTGATTTAGAGCACTGGTACCCAGCGCCTTGGCGACCTGATAGAGGAAAGGCACGTGTATGGATGGTTCTGCTGTGGCCATGTCTGTGTGGTCGCAGGATAAAGACCCCATGTCCTTCTTCGCAAAGAGTAGGGGGTTACCTCCGGGGACATGGCATCACTCTTCCTTCCTTCTCCCATTGACGCGATATGATCAAAGGGGGTTAAAATGTCCTGAATATAAAACCAACCTGAACGTCAAAGCCAAGATACGAAGCCGAAAGACGACGCTGCCATAGCTCAAAATGTGTCTGTTTCTACCTGGCAGCAAATGTAAGAAGGACGTGATCAGATTTGGTGATCCTCGCTGGAAGTGATCATTGCGTTAGGCTACCTACTGATATGGCGTCCAGACAGCCGTGGAATGCCATTCGCTGACTCCTATGCTGGTATACGTTATCCTCTTTATCGTCACGCCAATTACATGGCGACTGCATGCAACAGATATCGTTTGCTCATCTCATCGGGCGCTTGAATTTTGAAGCCTTCGCAGAAAGAAACAATTAGATCGCAGAAAGAAATATTAGATGTCAAAGCAATACCTGCAGACGACAAAGTTTCATCAAAGGTGCATTTGTCACTGAATCTTGAAATTGTATTTTATGTATGCATCGCCATGTTTGTTTTGTCAGATAGGTGATCCGGCATTCCCGCGAAATTATAATGTTTTGTGCAAGGTTTTAGAGTATTTAATACGCTAACGACCGTCCACATGCTAGCGAAAACTTCTACTATCACGTAACCCATCACATGTTGATAACGTCACGCGACGAATGACGTCATCTTCCGGAATTACTTTTCTTTAAAAGAAGCTCTGAATGAATGGTTCGGAAATCGATTATGGGGTGAATAAATGATACCCCCCCCTGCCCCCCCCCGTTGTTTGGCTGTAGCCACCCACTGAACTATCTAAGTGGGATCGGTTCAAGGCATGGAGGGGTGAATATGAGAGGGGTGATCGTTGAAGGCTGAGGTTGAGATTGTTCGGAGGGTAGGGGTAGGGGGAGGAGGGGGAGGGGGGCGGGGTGATCACATATAATGGCCTATGGCACTCCTCTGGGAAGCGGAAATTAATGATGGGTGTCATGTAGGCCCCTGCCCCCCGAATGCCAGGCAGCTGAAGAGCATGATTTGCGTGCGATGAAGGTTCTCGCTGACATCAAGGAAATTCGAAATTTCGGGGAAAGTCATTAGTCTATCCTTCCACAGGGAGGGCATAAACTATATATATATATAATATATCCGTATATATATATGGCTCTCATCCCCGGACGACCTATGAAGGTATGGGCTACGTCTGGAGAGACACGCCCCAATCTCACCCCCGCCCCCCCCCCCACCCCTCCACCCGCCCCCCTCTGCTTCTCTCTATGCTTATATTATATATAATACGCCAAGTTTATCTTGGCAGAGCTATCCATAGTTAATTAATTTTTCCGCCTGTATCGCACGGTTGACTAAAAGTGGTTGGAGCCCATAGGTCCCTCCCCACTCGTCAACCGCATATGGTTGATATCCTTCGTCTTGTCAGGGTTAAGTACAGCCAGACCATATTCACAGAGAGACAGAGGGCAAGGGTGAGAGAGAGAGAGGGGGGGGGGGAGAGAGATGGGGAGAGAGAAGGAGAGAAAGAGAACGGTAGCGGGAGAAAGACGTGAAGACCGTTTGGTTTGATCTTGGTTAAGTTGTGGTTGGTTTGAAATAGCGTTACTGTTATTCCTGGAAAAGGGAGAAGACTGCCATTATGAAGGGGGGGTGGGAGTATTTCCTTCCTCGGGAATGGGATTTTCATTGCACCGTGAACTGGGAATGAGGCAAATAATTTTTCGTCAACTGGGAATGGGGTATTAGCCGACCGGATTTTTATTAATCGTAAATTGTGAATTTTAATATTAAATAGCCGTGAAACAGGAAATCGCTGATTTGAATAATGTATCCGCCCTTTCTATTTATGCTGGAAGTTATCCTTTTTAAGTGATCGTGCCCTGATATTAAAGAAATGTGTTCTTCGTGATCTGGCAACACAAACCCCTCCCCCCCCCGCGCTTGCCCCCCCCCCCCCCTCTATTATGGCTGCAGGGAAATGTCTCACCGATGGAGATGGTTCCGGTCTGGGCGGTCTGCTCTGCGACTTACTGTCGGGTGGTTGGTGAAGGGCCGGCGAGGGTGGGGGGCGAGTTTTGGGGTGAACGTGGGGTGAGTGGTAGGGGAGGTGTATGGGGGCGTCGGGGTGTGGCGGATATGGCTGTCATTTCGCCTAGGATGTGCGTGCCAAGGTTTGGTTTTTGTCTGGGTTTCCCCTTAAGAGGAGGAACGGGAGGGGAGTGGAGGGGACCGACTTCAAGAAGGAGGTTCTAACGAACGCCAACAGTATCCAGCTGTGGCAAAATGTCACCGACAGGTCGCAGGATGGCGCCACTAGTAGGCTTACTACAGGGAGACCGTCATCCAACGTGGCTTTTTTGGGCGGATGGTGGTTTGGCTGGCTAGTCGTTGGGTCGGTCGGTTGGTTCCTTGGTTCGTCGGCTGATGGCTTGATGATTTGGCCGGTTGGCTGGTTTGAGAAGGACACTTTAATCTATCTGTCCCTGTCTCCGCTGAAAACGCCGTATTACATTGGTGTCACGACGTGAACAAAAAGATCTCAATATTCATTAGTGATCATGTTTAATACGACATAATATAAACAAAACAAAATATCAGACAAACGGCGGGGGGGGGGCTTACATTAACACAGTGAGCATAGTTTGGAAGTAAAGTCACAGTCCAGACATAATGAGTATGGACAGCAGCGATGTGTCCGGGTGGACCTCCAGGGATGACGATTCCGTCCGGAAACAGGAGATCTGTCGTCGACCCTAAAGACGGCTGTTGGTGGCGGGCCGTCGCGGCAGTGTTATCACCGGCGAACGGAGATATCGCCCTAATACAAAGGGGCGTCACCAGGCTGAGCGATGCTAGGAAACGCTAGGAAACGAGTCCACAAGCCAAAACGACGTAGCAGTCTAGCGCCCAATACTCTGCAGCGCTCGTGGGAGTGGTCTTGACGCCACCGGATGTCTCTGTCGACGCCTGTCCGGAAGTAGTCTGCCCATCTCCGATGTGGATGCTGTATTTATACCGAGGGCCACTGCCACGATAAACGCACCATCGACCGCACTGAGCTAATCAACAGCGGCTGCTGCGAACATGGCCATTAACAGAATGACTCGACCGAAACGAGTCCATCAACGATCACTGCTAAACTAGATGGAGATCGACACAATACAAGTAAAACTCACATGCGAAGCATACTGATAACCGATCTCATGACAATTGGTATCATGAATCCGTATTATAGTGTTATCATAACTTCCCTGGGCGGAGTCTATGTGAATTCCTTTTACCGTAAATTGTATTTAATAAAGTGAAGCAGATTATGAAATCCGGTTATACGGTTGTTGTTTTTCAAAATTGCACTGGACGATTATTTGGAAAAAAAATACACTTCACAAATATGAAACAACGGACAGTTTGATCCGATCCGATTGACCGCATTACTAATAAATGGTGGATACCGGCCGTCCAGGCCAAGGAACAAATTCGAGTTTAAATTCCAATCTGAAATGTATTCGCCTACAATCTTCGAAGACGAAACTATTTCTCAGATTGTTGATTATTTGCAAGTATTTATTGTAGATGTTCCTGCACGATCCTCCGCCACGGGGGTCGCTTGCTCAAAACGAATGCGTTGACAGTGGAGTCATCTATAGCGTATCAATAGCGAAGAGTGGCGAAAGGCATAATGGAACCATGTCCTCGTGTGTAACCCTCCACTCTTTTCGAAGGAGGCTATGAGATCGTCACTCGGTTCGAACATTCTCACAGTAGGTCGCAAAATCACTAAGGACACGCTGGCTGGCAGAGGAGAGGTCACCCCGTCAAACCAACAGACTTCTCGGGTGGCTCTGATTTGATACGTGTCAGAAGTGGGCACGATGTGGGTACGAAAAATGCCCATAGCGGGTAGGATGGTCGTACGAAACATGCCCATAGCGGGTACGATGTGGGTACGAAACATGCCCATAGCGGGTACGATATGTGTACAAACCGCGGACGGTACAGGGACGGTTCGGATACGGTACCTGTACAACTCGACCGTGCTTTGTTTGTTTTTGTGTTGTTTGTGGCGATGGTCAGTCATGAAATCTTTCTACAACACTTGGGTACCATCCAAACTTGATCCGATGTCCGTCTTCCCAGCTCTTGGGAAAGAGGAAAGAGAAAACTATTCTCTCTACGCATTGAGGTGAAAGCAAAAGAGTGAAAGAGGGGAAACATGCAGATATATCTAAGGAGATAAAATGTTATGGGAACGGCGGAATGAGGAATAGATACATGAGTAAGAGAGAAATGCATACACGTAAAATACTTACATTCTACGTTAAGGCAATAGGGGTACGGAAGACCAAGATGGTCTGGAATGGAACTAAGGCACAAGAAGGACACAGGGCGAACCGAAACATGGTTCATCGCCCTCTGCCCTCCCCACCCTTCTTCTTTGCCTCAGCTACCCCCACCCCCCCCCCCCTCACCCCGCTAGCGCGCCCGTCTGCCTTATTGGCACGCTACGTGAAGCGGGTCTATCGATCAAAGCCGCCCCCCCCCACCGCCACCGCGCCTCCCCTTCCCCCCTAATGGGCTTTGACGTACCGCGTACCCACCGACTTATGAAATGATCTAGCATGACAGGTATTTCCCGCGCAGCCTCGCATTCCCCCCCCCCCTCCTCCCCCTCTCATATAGCCCTTCGTCCACACCCACGCACCCCCCGTAGCTCTGGTGAAATGTTACCAATAGGAACAAAAAAATCCCCAGGAAATGGACACATGGAAAATGATTACTTGATGAAAAATATGTCATAAATAGATCGGGAAGCGGGACCACGGGAATTTCATGCTCGGGGGCACATTTTACGGGTGACGGCGTGTGGGCGGGGTGGGCGGCCGTGGGGTGGAGGTGGGGAATTGGGGGTGGAGGGGGGAGGTGGGCTAGGGTGATTGCTTTGCCCTTACTAATCACCCAGCGGCCGGATGCGATGTGGAATGTCGGATTAATTTCTTCATCGTCGTCATGCGACAAATGTGTATTCCCTGCCTCTCGGGCACGGAGACGCCGTCGACATACCACCCAGGCATGCGGCAAACATGCAAACTGGCGGTGGATGGGGGTGGGGTGGGGGTCCACTGCTGGGAAAGTTCAAGCCATCGACAATCAATTAAGGGTGAATCACATGCCCCCATTAGGCTCGGAGTGACCCTAGCATCGTTGCTCACGAGCCGTGTGTCGGCCACCCCCCAGAGCGTTATGGTGTGTAAATGGGGTGCTGCGCGGGGCGAAAGACGGGACACGGGTAACAACACAACCTGAGGTATTGATTGGCAGCGGTATCCGTGACACTCACTGAGTGTTAAATGTCAATCAATTCGTCATGAGAAAGCAAAAACAATGACTCCAGAACAGCAGACACCAGGGTCGCCATCTCGGTGACCAATGGCGGCTGTCTGCAACTCACAATCTGGGTAACCTGACGGGAGCTGCGAACCCCGTTGGCACTCAGCCACTGGAAGGGAATGGAGGGTATGGAATGGTTAAGACGTGCGTCAGAAGCAGTCGCCCTTGGCCGTGCATACACGATGACATGATGGTAGACAGCAAGCGAAGGTGAAGGCCCTTGATACACTATTACCTGCCATTGGGTGTTACGCGATCACCCGACAGGGGGCGTGCCGCTTACCCCATAGTCCCACTGCACTACGTCAAATTTAACCATCAGAATTACAATTTATACGTGAATATTGAATATGAATCTATTCGAAGATACAGTCGCAGTTTGGCATCAAATACACCACTCTTTAGCATTTACTCTGATCCTGACACAGTACCGAACGAATTCATTCGACTTTGCTTCAATCGAAGCCATGTTACTTTCGAATTACGGTTTCGAGTTCGAGTTCGGTCAGGGGTAGACGGACAACTCGACCTCGCCACTCGGTCTCTCCCCCCCCCCCCATGAGCTCCGGGCATCATCCGACGTCCCTCGCCACTCGGTCTCCCCCCCCCCCATGAGCTCCGGGCATCAGCCAACGTCCCTCGCCACTCGGTCTCCCTCCTCCTCCCATGAGCTCGGGGCATCAGCCGACGTCCCTCGCCACTCGGTCTCCCCCCTCCCCCCATGAGCTCCGGGCATCAGCCGACGTCCCTCGCCACTCGGTCTCTCCCCCCCCATGAGCTCGGGGCATCAGCCGACGTCCCTCGCCACTCGGTCTCTCTCCCCCCCCCCATGAGCTCCGGGCATCAGCCGACGTCCCTCGCCACTCGGTCTCCCCCCCCCATTAGCTCCGGGCATCAGCCGACGTCCCTCGCCACTCGGTCTCTCTCCCCCCCCCATGAGCTCCGGGCATCAGCCGACGTCCCTCGCCACTCGGTCTCTCCCGCCCAATGAGTTCCGTACATCAGCCGACGTCCCTCGCCACTCGGTCTCTCCCTCCCCCATGAGCTCGGGGCATCAGCCGACCTCCCTCGCCACTCGGTCTCTCCCTCCCCCCCCCACCCCAATGAACTCCGGGCATCAGCCGACGTCCCTTGCCACTCGGTCTCTCCCCCTCCCCCCATGAGCTCCGAGCATCAGCCGACGTCCCTCGCCACTCGGTCTCCCCCCCCCCCCCCATTAGCTCCGGGCATCAGCCGACGTCCCTCGCCACTCGGTCTCTCCTCCCCCCCCCCCCCATGAGCTCCGGGCATCAGCCGACGTCCCTCGCCACTCGGTCTCTCCCGCCCAATGAGCTCCGTACATCAGCCGACGTCCCTCGCCACTCGGTCTCTCCCTCCCCCATGAGCTCGGGGCATCAGCCGACCTCCCTCGCCACTCGGTCTCTCCCTCCCCCCCCCCCACCCCAATGAACACCGGGCATCAGCCGACGTCCCTTGCCACTCGGTCTCTCCCCCTCCCCCCATGAGCTCCGAGCATCAGCCGACGTCCCTCACCACTCGGTCTCTCCCTCCCCCATGAGCTCGGGGCATGAGCCGACGTCCCTCGCCACTCGGTCTCTCCCTTCCCCATGAGCTCGGGGCATCAGCCGACGTCCCTCACCACTCGGTCTCTCCCTCCCCCATGAGCTCGGGGCATGAGCCGACGTCCCTCGTTACTCGGTCTCTCCCTCCCCCCCCCCCCCCATGAACTCCGGGCATCAGCCGACGTCCCTCGCCACTCGGTCTCCCCCCCCCACCATGGGCTCCGGGCATCAGCCGACGTCCCTCGCCACTCGGTCTCTCCCCCTTCCCCCCATGAGCTCCGAGCATCAGCCGACGTCCCTCGCCACTCGGTCTCTCCCTCCCCCATGAGCTCGGGACATCAGCCGACGTCCCTCGCCACTCGGTCCCCCCCCCATGAGCTCGGGGCATCAGCCGACGTCCCTCGCCACTCGATCTCCCCCCCCCAATGAGCTCGGGGCATTAGCCGACGTCCCTCGCCACTCGGTCTCTCCCTGCCCCATGAGCTCGGGGCATCAGCCGACGTCCCTCTCCACTCGGTCTCTCCCTTCCCCATGAGCTCGGGGCATCAGCCGACGTCCCTCGCCACTCGATCTCTCCCTTCCCCATGAGCTCGGGGCATCAGCCGACGTCCCTCGCCACTCGATCTCTCCCTTCCCCATGAGCTCGGGGCATCAGCCGACGTCCCTCGCCACTCGGTCTCTCCCTCCACCCCCCCATGAACTCCGGGCATCAGCCGACGTCCCTCGCCACTCGGTCTCCCCCCCCCCCATGAGCTCCGGGCATCAGCCGACGTCCCTCGCCGCTCGGTCTCTCCCCCCCCCATGGGCTCCGGGCATCAGCCGACGTCCCTCGCCGCTCGGTCTCTCCCTCCCCCATGAGATCGTGGCATCAGCCGACGTCCCTCGCCAGTCGGTCTCTCCCTCCCCCATGAGCTCGGGACATCAGCCGACGTCCCTCGCCACTCGGTCTCTCCCTTCCCCATGAGCTCGGGACATCAGCCGACGTCTCTCGCCACTCACTCTCTCCCTCCCCCACGAGCTCGGGGCATCAGCCGACGTCCCTCGCCACTCGGTCTCTCCCCCCCCCCCATGAGCTCCGGGCATCATCCGACGTCCCTCGCCACTCGCTCTCTCCCTCCCCCACGAGCTCGGGGCATCAGCCGACGTCCCTCGCCACGCGGTCTCCCCCCCTCCCCCATGAACTCCGGGCATCTGCCGACGTCCCTCGCCACTCGGTCTCCCCCCCCCCCATGAGCTCCGGGCATCAGCCGACGTCCCTCGCCACTCGGTCTCTCCCTCCCCCATGAGATCGGGGCATCATCCGACGTCCCTCGCCACTCGGTCTCTCCCTTCCCCATGAGCTCCGGGCATCAGCCGACGTCCCTCGCCACTCGGTCTCTCCCTCCCCCATGAGATCGGGGCATCATCCGACGTCCCTCGCCACTCGGTCTCTCCCTCCCCCATGAGATCGGGGCATCATCCGACGTCCCTCGCCACTCGGTCTCTCCCTTCCCCATGAGCTCGGGACATCAGCCGACGTCCCTCGCCACTCTGTCTGTCTTTATTTCGCTGACATTTATTTCGGAGCCAGCAGTTCGGTATCTCAGGAGTCTGCCACGGGGAAGATTCAGCCAACACCCTCGCCGCCAGAATGTCTTCCGCGTCCTATCGCGGCCCTTTTGAGCTTAATTTGAGCTTAAATCTTTCTCGGCTAGAGCTCCATGCGTGCTGATGACGTCAGACCAGACGGCGGAAAGGATGGGGTTCGGTATAATTGTCCCTCCAGCCAGTTTGCAACATGCACATTGCGGTTGGTCGGTCCGAAGGTGCACCATGGGACAGTAAAACGCGTGCGTGGTTAGCCAGTTCACAGAGCTCATGTCACGGTTACTGAGCGCTAATATAGATCTGAACGAGAGTGGTGTGGGCGATACTATGGTTGGTTGGTTGTATAATCAGGACGCTTTAACCACTTTTGGTCATGACGCGTTCATGGGAGAAGGAAGGGAAAGTGGAACAATGTCCATGGGGGTAACCCCCTACTCTTTGCGAATATTTTCATAGTGGAACCACACAGACATGATCACAGCAGGGCTTGGACGACCTATCCATGTGCCGTAAGGCTCTCGAGTGGCCAGAGCACTGAAGGCGAGCGCTTTAGCCCACTGAGCTATCGGTCCTGCCTCGAGCGGTAATAGATACACGCGCCTATCGCATGAGCGATAATTTGGTCCACATTCGATAGTTTAAGCGATATTATGGACAGAGACGTTGTCCCCTATGCCGTTAGCGATCTGGTCGGCAATGGCGTGATATACAAATGTCGGAGGTGTTGCTTTATTTATTCAATATGCAGCAATGTGCACCTCGTCATATGTCGGTGGATTCAGATTAGATTTAATACCATTTATTTGAGCGAGAAGAACCAATATAAACATTAAAGGCAAAACATGGCAACGTAGACAATCCTCGCTCTGGGGACTCCCGTTAATTCCAAGATGGCCGCTAGCATAGAAACCACCAATTGTATGGCTCTTATTGATATTATCGTCGCACAGATATGGAGTTAACATTGGCCAATGCGGCAATTCGCGAGTAAAAGCCATCCGCAGCTAAACGTAAGCCACCAGTGACGTTCACCCAGTAATCTGTATCAGCAATCACGGGGTGAGGACGATCGAGAGCGTCCTCTATCGGGAGAGTGAGGGCAGCTGGGTGAAAACGATTGTCTGAATTGGGGTCGAGCGGGGATGGGAAAGTGGAGGGGGACGAGGGGGGGGGGGGGGGGTGAGGGGTCGTTGCTCCCACAAGCCGCCTGAGCGCGTGACAAACGCGGTTTCACACGTGATTCCGCGATCGATGTGGCTACGATGAGTGATCGGTCAGTTCACATTTGCCGTAAAAGGGCTGAGGCGAGAAGCAAGGCCAGGACCGAATGACGGAAACCCGGCCCTTACGGCCTATTAGACGGTAGGCGGACTAGGGTGGTAAGCGTGGTAAGCGATGGGACCGTGGCAGAGTAGGGCAGGCGAGAAGGGTGGGGGGGGGGGGGGGGGGGTAGGGGTTGGCAGCCGGAGCTGGATGTGGGGGTGGAGAAAGGGACGTGTGAAGAAGTGGGTGTGACCAAGAGGTCAGACGTATGGAATGTTATCTGGTACACGGACGGGACGAGGGGAACAGTAACACATCCTGGTTTGGTTCCCCCTGACTTTGTGGGGGCGAAGGGTGGAGGGGGGGGGGGCGGATAATTCACAAGGGCAGGCCTCGTTTCTGATCCCCCGCAGGCGGTATGCTGCAGTGGTCAGTGTAAAGTTCTTCCCCTCACCACTCCGACCTCTCTCGCAAAGAGTGTCAGTTACTCCCGGAGACATGGCCCCTCTCAACCTTGACCGCTCTCCCTTGTCGCGATATATGCACAGTTAAAGCATAGACCAACCAGCCAACCATCTTATTGGCATCTTCACGAAGTCATTTGCGATGTCGCTGAAAAAAAACTTAACATTATATCTAACAGGATTAATGCCCCATTCAGTATTTGTTTGTACTGTTATATCAATGGAGTTTAATGACGTCATTAGATGACGTCAGAAAATTGCCTTAGGTGGGCATTATTTATGCGAATACACAAACAAAGAGCAACATGTCGTCCTCGCATAAGTGCGCATTTTCTGAACTAATGACCGATTGTCCGTGGGTCATAGTTCTGAGATATATTAGTGTTATCCATGGGCGGGCCCCCCTTTCAGACCCTAAGTCTGAGATATATATGTGTCCCGCCCCCATTTCAAATTCTGTGCGCCGGGGATAGGGGTGGGGGTATTGAGCGCACGTCCCACTTCCCCTTCAGACCCAAAGATATACCTTACCCTCTCCCCATTTTCAAATTCTGTGCCCCACTGTCATTTGCGTCTCAGACTTTTACACACATTTAAAAAAACGTTGTGGAACTTTTTTCAAGAATCCTTTTACACGTCCTTGTTATCTATTATCTATTATCTAGCGTAACACAACTAACCAATCGACCGGCCCCTCGCCGAGGAACTACAACATCATGTGAGCATAGCGTGAAGCTCTTTCTGCTCGCGGCAACCGGTTAGCCCATCCTATACAATTGGCTCCGCACGGCAGCAACGCGGCAAATAATACCCCGATGACCTTGGGGACCACTTCCGCAATGCCCGCTCCCGACATACACCTAAGGATTACCTCTGGCATTCCAGCGGGTGGAGTACCTGCCAAGACCACGTGTTCCCCTGAAAGCCTTCTATATACACGGCCGCTGACATCGTTCTCACCACGCGGTATAGAAATCTACACTCCGGACGATAATAGCCGGGCGATAATAGGGCGGCGTAGGCGGGGCACTTTGGGTGTTGCTTTGGGCGAACGGTGGGGATTGTCTACTACGTCGTGGGATTTTGTTTAGAACTCCTGCGCAGTCGTTTTTTGGGCTAGTCTGTCGATGCGTCTTGTTTATCGTCCAGAAGAGTATGCATGCATTGTTATGCGAGGGTCAGTGCCCGAGTGAGGGCGCGGTTGTTTAGGAAGGAGGGGTGGCAGCCGAGAGAGGAAAGGGCGGTAGTAATTTTGCCCCAACTTTTCCCCCTGCCCCTCCATCCACCTGAACCACAACTCTGGATCCCTCGAGGATGAAAACAACACGTGAATCCTACACAAATGCTACACAACATATGTTCCATCGTAGTTTCCTCCCCTAACCTCAAGCAATAGTTGAGCCTATTTCTTGATCCACAAACGTTACACTGAATACCTACATTACGTCACGTAATAGAGAAAGTCATGCTTTGTGTAACATTTGTCTCCTGCACCGGGGCTAAGTTATTGCGTGCCCCAAAGTGCAGTTAATTCACATGAATGGATGAATAACTGAATTGGTACTTTCCACCGTTCTTGCGCACATAAAGGCTAAACTGGACCAAGGAACTTTTCGGGCTTAAGATGGATCACTAGATGAGTGAAGCTCCAGATTAAACCGATTCGAATCCTGGGCCTATTGACCTGCTTTCTGGTTCTCTAAGGAAAAGCCCCTCTCCCCCCCCCCCCCACCTCCGCCCCCCTCCGAAGTTCATTCAGGCATATGGTTCATCTTGGATGATTGCCGGTTAGTTGAAGGTCGCTATCATCTGGTCTGAAGGTTATATCGTGTCAATGAGAAGAATGGATCGTAGGATAGAGCCATGTCTCCGATCCCCGCTACTGTTGCATGAACATATATATTGGAACAGTGGGTCTCGACTGGTTGTACATGCAGGACGCTTCAACCAATTCTGGTCATATCGCGTCAATGGGAGGAGGAAGGGAGAGTGGCGCCATGTCCCCCGGGGTAGCCCCCTACTCTTCGCGAAGAAGGACTTGGCATTCTTATCCTGCGACCGCACAGACATGGCCACAGCGGAGCACGAACTACCGATCCACGTGCCGTTTGGCTCTCAGGTGGCCAGAGCACTGAAGGCGAGCGCTCTAGCCCACTGCGCTACCTAGCCGTCCCCCGGTGGGACCCGAAACCCTGAACTCGATGGCACTATGGCTGGCCTGGCAGAGCGTTTTAATCACCAGACCAATCGGGTGTATATCGTCGTTTTGCCCAAGCTCATAGTCGTCATGCTGTCTCATTGGAACGAGCTGTGACAAATCTTTCGATCTAGTCACGTGATTGTGGGTGAACGCCATTCCCAACCAAGGGGCGGTCGAGCGAGGGGGTGGGTTGGAGGGTTCACTTAGAGCAGCTCATCAGAGCTTTGCCCCAAACCCCCGCACGCTAAAGCAGGTCAGCATAAGCTTGCCCGCGCCATCTATTCTCCGACTAAACTGCACCCCCCACCCTTAACCAGTACACGCCCCCCCCCCCCCACCGGCATGTGTTCTCCATTGACCCACATTTTAAGCTCAGCCCCTGAGAGCGGATTTTTGCAACTGTTAGTTTAACATGACGCCGTAAGGATCAGTTCAATTAGATATCTCAAACTAAAAATAAATTCCATCAATTGAGGAAGCAGCTCTTTGTACTTTACTTGCAAACGGCCTTGGGTCGGACTGGATTATTCCCTGGTTCCCGCTCCCCTGACCTTGAGACCAGCACCAGCCTGTTTAGTGATAGATCTGTCTGCAAGTTGTCGCTGGCCGACACATCAAAGTCAAGGTGGAGCCAGATATCTGGCTGTTCCACCCCAATCAGCCCTATTTCCTTTTCATGTTTCAATGGCTATTCGGAAGCGACTGAGCCGCGAAATCTCCCGTATGTACTGTGTCCAAGAATGCCCCCCCCCCCGCCCCCCACTTTAATGAACCCCGTCTATTTGCGGAGAGCATTATGCATCGGTGTCATTCGTCATCAACGCTTGGGCAGAGATTTTGAGATGGCAAGGCTAATGGTGGGGGGAGTTCCCCTTGATTAACGGCACCTTGATGTGTTTTATTCGTGCACCACGGGTGGTGCCGGCGTGAGGGCTGTGGGGCTAGGATTGGTGGGGTGGGGGGGGGGGCAGGTATGATTAATCATGCCCGCGTGACCCGATAACGCCGACAATCGATTTCGTTATGCCCCGCATGCCTATTATCGCTCATTGAAAACTACGCACAAGCGACTGATTATTGGGGGGTGGGGGGAGGGGGGGGTCGTGTTCTCAGATCCCGAAGAATAAGGTCACGATGAAATAAAAAGGGTTACTCCCAGTTTACATAAAATCCTTGATCACGACGGTCGGCTTATGCCCCATTTCTATTTGACGAAGAATTATTTGCCTCAGTCCCAGTCCCCCCCCCCCATTATAATTAGAGGGCCGTTATTTGTGGTAGCTCATCAATTCATGGCCGTGGCTTGGCCTTTTCGGAAAGAAAGTACTGCTTGGGTGGCACTAGCTTCATGGCAGGGTCATTGCTATCTCAGATGTTAATGCCAATGCCGCGCGAGGTATGCGCATATGCCACTTTGCTCGGAATAGGGACGAGATATCCACCACGCGTCACCAGAAAAGAAAAGCGGTGAAATACGCATCCTTTACTTATCACCCCCAGTCCCACCCCCACCCACAAGACATACACGCAATAACGTCAGTCAGCACGTACATGCAAAGCACTACCATCCTCTGTAGTTTTTAATGTATTTCCAGTATTCATTTTGATTCTGAGATGTGCGCCGCCTTATGGTTTAACCATCCAAGTTTCAGACAAACATAGCATGTTTGACGTTCGTCCTAACTAATTGGTACATCTCCAATTTTGATACATTTGAATATCTTTTTGAATATGAGTACTTGTCTTGTATATCTACTTTTGAATATGTCTTGTACATCTAAAGTACTTTTGAAGATGAGTATTTAACTTTTATACATTAAACTATTTAACAGCTAATTGATATATATGAATATCGTTTCGAATATGAATTGTTATCTTGAATTCGTGAAAAAATACTCCCTTATAAGAACAAAAATGTCTATTTCGTATTAACCATGATACAATATGTGCTTCCACAAAACCTTTATGTCAGGCGCCTTGAGGAATCTCCCCTTTACCGCTAGTGTCTTGCAATCGGTATATAATAGTATATTATACCCTTTACTGGAAGCAATGGAATAACGCTATACCATGCTATTTAACAACTCTGGCTCTCACTAGCACGGGACATTCTAATACATACACATGTATAAGAGGGCGCCACAAACGTAAGTCCATAATATGGACTACCAGTCTCCTCCCTCTTCCCATCATGGGTCCATAGCCACATGTCTCGCGTCTTAACCCGCTGGCCTTCCCAAAGGGGAAGTAGGACATGACCTTGAGATGCACATGTACATGGTACTCGTCTGAAGATGTCGGCACCATTCCTGACCATCGGCAGGATGAAGAGGGAATCAGGTGACCCGCGTCATTAATGTCGACTAACACCTGGATCACGGCGACTGCGACCTTGAGACCAAGTGTCCCATTAACCCTTCCCTGCCTGATGCCTGTCGGCCATGGCCCATTAACCCGTCCCTGCCTGATGCCTGTCGACCATGGCTGATAAGCCTTCATCTCGACGCCTCACTATCTTCAACTTCGTGCTTTATTCCCCTGCGACCTCGACGGAAATAGTCCGGAACAATACAACATATGGAGAAGGCAACTTTATTGGTTTTCAGGCGCACTTCTCCAAGACGAGATGAGCAATAATATGATACGTAGCGAAGCAGCAAGTGTATCTTTATGGGTTGAAGGGTTTATGGGTTGAGGGGTCTATGGGTTGGGGGTCTATGGGTTGAGGGGTTTATGGGTTGATGGGTCTATGGGTTGGGGGTTTGTGGGTTGAGGGGTTTATGGGTTGAGGGGTTTATGGGGTTCGCTTGGTAGTCCGTGGACTCTGATTACTGTACACCTGTCGCAGGTTTTGCAGCACACCGCCCATTCCTGCATTGATCCTGATGTAGTTACGCCGCCACCTGCCGGTGATCTGGGTGACTCGGTACTTTATGGGCTGGGAAATAATTCTAGCTGATGAACAGGCAAGAGGGTGCGATGGGGGGGGGGGGGTACGGGGGCCGGAGAAGGGGACGGGAGCGGCTGAAGGTGAGGGTGAGGGTGAGGGTAAGTGAGATAGGGTTGCATAAACGTGGCCTCGGAGCCTCGCTCGGGAAGGCTGAATATACCGCCTTCGGTAATAATGCTATGGCGTGACTGGATGGTTACGACGATAATTGAGACAAAAATCGCACCCTCACCGTCAACCCTCAGGTTTTGTGCTTAGGCATCTTCAGTATTGAGTCATTCGGTTCATTTTCGCCCCCATGTCTTGACTCCTCCGGCGCGATATAGCTCAATGGGTTAGAGCGCTCGCCTTGAGTGTCCTGGCCACCTGGGAGCCTAATGGCACGTGGATCGGTGGTTCGCGCCCCGCTGTGGCCATGCCATGCCTTCTCCGCAAAGAGTAGGGGGTTACCCCGGAGACATGGCTCCACTGTTCCTTCCTTCTTTCATTGACGCCTTATGACTAAACGGGGTTAAAGCTTCCTGAATATAAGTCCTCGATATTTATAACTTTTGAGCATGGAACTAGCTAGCCAAGTTTTCGATGATTTGGGTGCTACCACCTAGTGGGGTGTCTTGGAGACAGGCAAAATGCCTTGATCTGGCTCTTTGTATCGGAAAATTAGTCCTCTTCGTTCAGTAACATTTTTGTTGTGTTTGGTCCGATATGATTGACAATGTGAGCAATTATTAACGATTCTTCACCTCAAGATCTAACACGTGGCCCCCCGCAAGGTCACACCTCCACGCGGTTGTCACCAAGGTCGAGGTCATGCCAACAGATTGGTCAGAACCGTACGCATAATGTCCCATAACCTGAAGGTTGCCGTGTCAAGGCTAATCAGACAGCCAGATGACACAGTACCAGGCAAAAGGCGCACCATCAAAGCTACATCACGATCTTCTAGCCGAAATACGAACAAAAGATATCTTTCTGAACTTGATTGATCGTGTTGAAATCTGTCACGAAAGTTGTCATGACATCCGAACATTAATAATAGTAATAACAACCCGATTTGTTTTCATGTGACTTTCCTAAACACGAAAGCGCTGTCAGGTATTAGACCCTGGGCGAAAAACGCACTGGTTGGTGCCTTCTCCCAAGCCTGCCCTCCTGCCCGTGACCCCGCCCGTGCCCCCCTCCACCCTCCCTGCCCCCCCCCCCCCACCTCTCCCCGTGCCCCCTGAGCCGCGGGGAAGGTGAATATGGGTCGATCCCATGGGATGAGTAACGCGCGTGGAGATACCGCGGGCAGCCTTATAACACGCGTGATTGATCTCTTTGGAGCGTGTCTATAGATAAGGCAGCCTGTCCTAATTGAACCTGAGGCATACAATGAGAATTACACATAAATCATACCACTGGCTCAGGGTAGAACGGTAGGCGGGAAGCGCCGGGGGCGCCGGGGAGGAGGCGTTATCCGAATGTGTATTTCAATTTCCGGTTTGACATCCGGGCGCTGCTACTAACTGTTCGGTACGTGTGAGGACCCCGTGTCCTTTCTGTGTGTAGACCCCGTGTATCTTCTGTGTCTAGACCACGTGTTTCTTCTGTGTGTAGACCACGTGTCCCTTTCTGTGTGTGGACCCCGTGTTCCTGCTGTGTGTGGACCCCGTGTCCCTTCTGTTCTGCGTGGACCACGTGTCGCTTCTGTGTGTGGACCCCGTGTCCCTTCTGTGCGTGGACCCCGTTTCCCTTGTGTGCGTGGATCCCGTGTCCATTCTGTGCGTGGATCCCGTGTCCCCTTTGTGTGTGGACCCCGTGTCCATTCCGTCTATATCCTTTCTGTGTGTGGACATCACGTCCCTTGAAATTCCGTGTGTGGACCCCACATCCCTTGACGTTGCGTGTGCAAACCCCCTGCCCCTGCAGTGTGTGGATGATAGCTGTTCCCTGTGTCAACCAGATGGTATTGTCTCTGTAAATGTCACCCGGCAGCTCAGGTGGCCCAAGCCTTCATACAACCGTTTCCCATTGACCGTGGCACTACTGGTCTCTGTTACCCTGGGGACCATTTAGTAACCATCAACAATACCACATCGATGTAAACAGCGTGACCTTTGACCTTGGCACCGGAATCGTACACGGTGACCTTTACAATTGCTTCTGGTGTTTGGGGGCGATTCCTGTGATGATGTCTGCCTGATAAACATCCGTGCGGAATAATATAATGATGTGCAACCGTGTTCAAGCACGATATTCATGTACGTGTAGGCTACACAATATCTCCGCTATATTTCACATGGTGAATTCGATTTGAGACCACTGGAGAATTTCTCACATCACTCCGTCCGACTTTGCTATTGACCTCAGCTACCAGCTGCCACCTTAAGGTATCACACGCGTAAGATTGGCACGTGACAAACGGTGAAAACACCAACCTCACTGATTCGTAGTTTACGGCCGTATGGATTTCATCGCCGTGTGCTAGTTGAAACACACGCACGGTCTAAAGCTAATAAATAATGATTTAATAATCGCCGTTTACAAAAGGATGGGGTATGCGGGGTAGAGGTCCCATTCACTGGGCAGTAATTTCACATAGGAAATAAAGGCTAGGATTCACTTTGCAATAACCATGAATGACGAACTTTTAGAACAAAATTGTTGTCTTATTTTAGTTTTTTACTTCCATGCTGTTCAAGCAATACACGGTGTCATTTTGTTGTTGCCATAGGGCTGCGAATGTCCCTGATATATATATATATTCATGTGTTCAACATAAAGACATATCGGGGCGCGATTATTTTCCATTGCTAATGACCTAGTTGGCAGACCATATGTGCACAATTCCTGTCCATTATAGTGAATGAAGCAGCAACCCATTGTGCACCATCCTTCAGCCCTTTTCAGCAGGTCTCAGGCGGCAAACAGCAGAAAAAGCAAGAAATACAAGAACGCAATATCGCGCAATTGCTGTGTCCCTGTTTTATACCTGCTGCACCATTGTCGCAGGTGGCGCTACCGACACTTCGATTATAACATAATCTCAATCCCGCGATATTTTCCTCCCGGGCGTTTCATGACATGTTAATATCTTCAATTTCTTTCTCTTTACAGCCTGAAGCTGTCGCGCACATTAAAGACGCTAATGGATGAGCGACCCGCCGCTGCGGATTCAATAAAAAAAGCACAAATATAAAGCCGGCATGAACTCTCGCCGTTGCTAGCCATGACACAACTACAGATGGAGTCGGAGTCGCTGGTTATGGAGAACAGCACCCTGACCATGCCCCACCATAACGAGAGCGTGTCCGTCGTTGGGGGAGGCGGCAGCGGCGCATGCGCAGTGGGGGGCATGAACTGCTCGGTGGACCCGTACGCCGAGTTCTACCAGAACTCGCAGTTCGTCACGGGGATTATCCTCTACCCGATCATCATCAGCTTCGGTCTGATCGGCAACACGCTGACGCTCATCGTCCTAAGCCATCGCAAGATGCTGACGTCCACCAACGCCTTCCTCAGCGCGCTGGCCGTGGCCGATATCATAAAGCTGCTCAACGACACCCTGTATTTCCTCGTGGCCATCCTCCTACGGCGGCACCCGGACGCAGGGAACCGCATGCTGGGGTACATGTACCCGTTTTCGCACTACGTCTTCAACGAGTCGGTCTGCGTGTCGTCCTGGTTGACGGTCTCCGTGGCCGTGGAGCGTTACATCTCCGTCTGCCACGCCACCAGGGCGCGCGTGGTCTGCACCGTGCAGCGGGCCCGGGTCATCAGCGCCCTGGTTTTCCTGGTCATGTGCCTCGTGGCCGTGCCCTCGGCCCTGAGGTACCAACGCCAGGTCGTCATCGACCCCGACACCGGGAAGGCAATGTTCGAGATCGCGCCGTCGCCGTTAGGACAAAACGAGCAGTTCATGAGCGTGTACACGTGGATACAGAACCTGCTGCGCTCAATCATCCCGCTGTTCGTCCTACTGGTCCTCAACACGCTTATCATCTTCTCCCTGAGGAAGGAGCGGATCAAGGGCAAGAAAATGTCGTCCCGCAACCGCATCACCCTCATGCTCATCGTCGTCGTCATCGTCTTCATCATCTGCATATTTCCCGACGCCATCATGTCCACGGTGTTCGGCTTCGGCTATGTGGACGAGAGCAACTTGGTCAAGGGCATCCGGGAGTTCACCGACCTCCTGCTGTCCATCAACTCGGCCGTGAACTTCATCATCTATTGCCTATGCAGCAAGGGATTTCGGGATATCTTCGGGGAGATCTTCTGCACGCGGTTCCGAAGCCCGGATAAGCTGAAGTATGAGAAGGTCAAGGGCAGCCAGAGAGGAGGTCAACTTCAGTCGCAGCGGAGCCATGAATCGGGTCGAGACGCCAAGGCCCGCCACAACATCAAAGGCGACGTCGAGGAATCGTCGGTCTCGCAAAATCTCGTCGTCAACGAGACGCCCCCTCAGGACCCGAAGTGCCCGAGCCCGATGAACGGTCACCAACAGGTGTCGTTGTACACGGGGCCGCAAACGTACCTTTAACACGTGGTTAAATTTGCTGTCTAATCGTATTATATTTGGGACGCTGCCGGCTGTGTCTTGTAACCCACAGATCGTTAATAATTGGCCCAGTGGGTAACACTCATAGGCGACAGATGCACACACACATGCACACATGTGCGCTGGAACAGTGAAGGTGATGGTGTACGCTCGGTGGTGTGACCATGTGATGACATATCCCCGTCGACTGCAGTGATTACGATATGTTTACATATATATGTATATCTACACAGCCAATTTTGCTTGTTGGAGTAAAACGATAATGGATTTCTGTTGTAATAGTCATATTTATTTGCATAAACAAGATGCGCAACTTATTATACCAATTATCAAAACGTGCTTCAGTTCTGATATAGTGACTGGTGATGACCATACAGTGAACATATAGGCTAATCACTATAACAAGAACGATATGGAGTGACCAGATGTGTTGATTCGTATGACATAAGGACGAAATCCAGTAATGACATGCACTGGTTGGCATAAAAAAAAATGCTCATCAGCAAAACTGCAGACTATATAAGAGTTTGGAAGGGATAAATGGCGACTGGATACACAGGCATATTTGAAAAATGAACGTTCGACATTGACCCGCAGATTCCGACACTGCTGATCTGAAAAAGCGACATCGACCCAGATTTGTTGAAAACCCTCCCTTCCAGACCCATCTATATGGAGTGGTCAAACGTGCTTATTAACATAACAAAGCATTACGAGTTACCATATTGTGCTAAATTTTAAGCTGAAGTAGGAGCCGTTGGAAGCAGGTGGGCAGAGAGATGCTACCCCCGCCTCCGCCCCCCCCCCCGTCCTTTGGCTGTCCCTCCAAACCTCCAAAATGAATGGCTAACGTGAATACGTCACCGGCGGCAAGTGTGCAGCCCCATTACCGCCCCCCCCCCCCACACCCATTATCCCAAGTTTGAGCTGTCTCTGTCCTTTCATGTTTATTTTGCTTCGGATGGTGCAGCTGCAGCCAATACAAAGGAAAATATCTAAACCTCGGATTCGTTGTTCGACTGTGTGGAATAGCTGTTACCCGGTATCAATAAAAACGACGTGTAACAAAGGAATGATGCGGAGAGACCCATTGTGTTTGATATTAATTAATGTAACAAATGACAACTATAATCCCGCTGCTTGGAAGAGATCGGCGGGCCAGGGGCGGCGTTAATCCCCTGTGGCTAGGGCACAGACGTTACCACAACGAGTCTCGTATGTACGCGTCCTGCGTCATTTGTCGCACAAAACATTCAAATGACGCATTTCATTGGGCTGTGAGCGGACACGGTGACGCATTATAAATAGATATTGAGCAGGCTACGCAATATTTCATTTAAATTAAAATCCTATTATTTTTCAGATATCCCATAATTTCAAGGGGCTCAGGGACAATGGGACCCACCCACTGGCCTACCTATCAGGATCACTGCTACCATGGTTATCTTTTAGCGATTGACGCCTATCCTGGCTCTTGTATGCGAGGTATATATTACTATAGGGCTGTGTAGCCACTACGGGATCGGATCGAGACCTCACGAGACAGGGATACTTATGATCTACGTCAATGCTTAGCATCAACGGCCTGGGGGCGACCCAGCCCCGGCCCCCCCTCTTAGGGCCAAAATTTAAGCCATTTAACATATGGGAACCAAAACCGGCCCCCCGATCCAGCATATCTGGATCCGACCCTGAAATCGGCCCCCTTATCCAGATTTTCTGGATCCGCCCCTGTGGGTCGTACGTTTATGTAATATTTAAGCGCTTAGACAGTTGATATCATAACCCAGAATGCGGCTATTTCATGACTGACTGTCATTGTTAGGCGAGCACATATGCTGTGTGGGCCTTTCCCTGTCGTATGACGTAATAATGATCGTGACTCGCATGTCTGCGCGCGGTATCTATGGCTACGTAAAAAGTCGCCTGAGGCGAGGACAATGGTGTTCTGTTTGTCACAAAAATGTAAGCATCATTTGCCTCAAATTTGAACGCTTCTAACAGTCTCATAGAACAAACCACATGTATTATGGAGAGATGAAATGTCTTATCTTTAATTGTATTTTGATTTCTTAGTCAGCAACGCCTGGACCAAAACAAACATAAAATAGTTTCCCGTCCACTCGATTCTTCACGCACAAACCGTGCAGCCAGCCGGTTCCCAACACTCAAACGACCTCAACCGGAAGTAGAAGCCGCGAGGAATATACAGCCCTCTTATTGGCATATATATATATATATATATATATATATATATATACGGAGAGAGAGAGATTTAATTATGGCGAACATACTGATCTCTATAGAATGTCTCTATATATATTCGATAACATGGCCTGATCTCTATAGAATGTCTATATATGCGCTAACATGGCCTCACTATCATGCTCATTTTTGTAACGTTTAATCCTACCATGTTGTTCCCAGATAGCATGCCAACGTTTAATTCACGTTGGACGAACGTTAGCAGCTACGTTTAATTAACCTGTTGTCTTAACGTCATTCTAACGTAATTTTGCTCGTTGATTTAACGTTAAATTAAAGTTTGCATTTTTACGTTAAGAGAAAATCGAGAATTAATATCTAACGGTAGCGATCGGTCGCTGTACGTACACTTGTGTCACCGCGTATGTCCCGAGAGGGTGGCCCCAGGTTGGTTACTATTGGCACCAGTGTGGTAGTTTTAAGTCCGAGGCCTCCGACAGTTCAGATATTATACCTGTATCAAATGGTTCAAATAAATATAAAGGTGAACTTTTATTCGAAAACCTATTATTAAAATGAATCTTGCTTTATTTGCCCTTCATTTCTCGATATGTTTAAAATTTCGATAACTTTTAGGCTGCGGCCTAAGATTTTTTTCTAAACGTTTTTCTAACGTTAATTTTTAGTTTAACTTGCGGACGTTTATTTCTAAGCAAAAACATAAACGTTAGTTTACGCTGCAAAGTAGCTGAGAGCCATATATCAACCATTCGAACCAAAATCTATTGTTACATTAGCGCTTTCATGCTATCTGATTAAGGCTCATCGGTTTCGGAATATGTTTCGCACAATCTGCCGATTAGTTTACAATTACAAAAAAATTATACACCTTACCCCGTGAACAAATGAAAATAATACAATTTTAGGCCACGATAGTGAATGGAGGTTACATTTGAGGGGTTGATATCGACGGTGACGGCAAATACAATGCTACACGGCTAACAAGGGCCTGTGGATATGGCTCCAAGTGACCTGCTGCCGTTTAAACCCCACTTGTGCATTGGACCGCTTAATCCATGGATTTCTTTGCAAAATTAAGCATACTGACGCAAGTGGCTTAAAGCAGCAATTAGCTTCTTTTTATCTCCATAGCAAAGTCTTACATGATAGTATTCTTAACACCCATAAATTTGATTGCTATTTTCGTCCATTTACATCTATATATATATTTCTTGGTTATTAAAAATACATGATTAATAAGTTGGCTGTATAAAACATTATGTTCGCCTAATACGCATGATGGAAAATTTACTGATCATGTTATATATGATTCTCATTTTACTAATAGATACCCCAAAGGATTTTCAGCAAAGCCATTCATATAATTGTAATATGCTTCTGACGTAACGTCCAGGGCGACATTGCGCTATATAGGCATGTACTTAAGCATCGTAACGGGCAATAGGACTTCAGTCGTACGATGTGCGTCGCGCTGGTTTCCAAAGAATATTGCCCAATTACTGGACGACAGTTTAATCCATCGAGCGCTAAACACAACTTCATGTATTTCAAACAACGGATTTGTTCATAATACACTTTGGTACAACCATACTTAACTACGATAGAATCGATACCAGCAAGACACAGGATATGCTCCCTGAGACATAACAAGATCAAATTGCACCAACATTGATAACAACACCTCAATGTCTAGTAAAGGAATCGGATAGTAATTACACTGTCCCTGGAGCATTATATTATCGTCTTCCGATGGCACCATATGTCGTCACGTTTGTGAAAATGTCTTGAATTGGAGCGAACTAGTGGTAGTCATGAGAGGGTTAATTTCGCTGGCGAATGCCGTAAAAAGCACATGCAACAATGTTATCTGCTAAACGCATCGTAGGGGGGTTACCCCCGGGTAGATGGCTCTACTCTCCCTTCCTTCTCCCATTGTCGCGATATGACCAAAATAATCATTGGTTAAAGCGTCCTAAATATACCACCAACCAACCAACCGCAAATATCACTTTGATTAGCTCCGTCAGTATAGGGCGGCATTGTACTATGCGCCATTAAGGGGTCGGGGATAATATTGTAACGTTTCTCTCGCATGGCTGTTTCGTTCTTGTTTCGTTCTTCTTTTATAATCGACTATAACACACGTAAATCCACCTTTCTGTCCTTTATTCCATCGTATATGTTTCATGCCAAGCATACGTATAACATCGACTTATCCAATCAGCCATTGCAACTCAATCCAAGTGACTCCCTAACCAACTGCCACCAACTAACTCCTCCCTCCTCTCTTTATCCCAATTCCCCCGCCTTTATATACCTCATCCTTCACCGGTTGTTTCTCGCTGGTCTTGGCTGCCTCGGTACCCCAGACATCGCACCACCCTCTACATCACCACCCGAAACCTCGTACCGCCCCTGCCTTTACCACCCCAAATATCGCACCACCCCCTACTAGACTAGCTTTTCCATCACCCGATGTTACTCCCAGTTCTGACTGTCTCGGTACCCCAGACATCGCGCCAACCATTCCCTGTGTCGCTGACCTACTAGCGGCCGCGCGGCCACTTGCCCCACTGCCGGACCATGAGATACATGCCAAACACCTACTGCGACCGCTGCTATATGATTGCCACAATACACATAAAAACTACTTACTAGACATTCTACAATATGAACAGTAGCGCCGCACCCTACCAAACTCTCCCCTCATTGAGTAATAATGGTCTGGTACGTCTCATAATTGGCAGAAAAGATCACAATTCATACAGTAATGACGATTCTATGAAACTGAAAATGACCTATTATAAACTTGAATAAATTTCGGCTTTAATTAATGCTTGGTCGGGGCAGAATAATCACCATGAACCATCATGTCGAAGCGACATGAGATGATACGAACCGTATTGGGCACGCGGATGCAGTGCACTTAACTGACCTCAAATTCGTAACCCTAGTTAGCGCTAAACATGTACCAAGGAAATTCATTTCGTTATACGTGTACGAAGAAACCATGACATTTCTTCATCCTGACAGAAGACACCTGCAGAAGGGGACACATCACAGTGTTGTGTCTGGAGTGTTGTGTCTGCATCGTTATACGTTATGCAGACACAAAACTCCTTGATCCCGACAGAAGATACCCGCGGAAGGAAACACGGGAATGCAGCGATTAAACCTGCACCACAACTTGTCGATCAACATGAAATGCAGTGAATTGACGTTTTATGCCGCTCGTGTGCCCAAATGGGTTAAACTGGGCTAAGAAATCTCCAAGGAACGATGCATCTGGATGAATTGATGCCACATGCCCTACATTAAGTGGTCGAGCATTACGTCTAACCCATGACCTATTGGTCTGCGGTCCAGTGCGCTAGCCAATAGGGCATGTCAGTTCTCGCGTGTTCTATTTCCGGCCTGCCAGTTTGGGGACAAACAAACGAACACGTGCTTTTTCTTTCGTGCGCAGCCTGACTCGCCCCCTGCGTAACAATGGATACCGCGCGCAGAGAGCTGTCATATTAGTTACGACATAGGACGCGGAACCAGGCAAGCTGCGCGGCCGGTTCGGCGAGCAAGGGGTGGGTCGCAATTCGTCTTTCCAGCGTCTTAAAGAACTGTTAACTTTCTCGTGTCCATATGTTGGTAGATGACACTTTAAACATGTAATTTTCCATGCTATTGGCCACGTTCATTAAACTAGGCGCACAACAGCTAGATGATTGCCCAATGTTTACACTGATCTGGAGTGATGAGGTGACAAGTATGGACAGCCTTTGCCGTCAAAATTACAGTTTTGCAACTACCATTCAAATAGGCAAATTTCAAAACGTTGTACATTTATTGTGTTAACATTATCTTTCTAAATTGCTTCAGTTATTTTACATTCATAGTTGTTATGGGTATTTTGACACACAGTTTCAAGAGAATCACAAACTAAACCAGTACTGTCACTTTTCCATTTCCACTCTTGTCTAATTCATGTTTACATACTTCGCAATGTTTTATTGATATATTCACTTGACTGTTGACTGTCAAAAAACTCTTTTTTAATATAATAAAAAAACTAATATTTGACAAATTGAAAACGAATTAATCATAGATAAAAACATAAGTAAAGTACATACCATTTCCCATATGCTTAGATCTATATATATTTGTCATATATGTAATATATACATTCAGACAAAAATGCCGATAATATTTTACACATTATTTGACATCATATATTTGGTAAATACAAAGGGCATCATTGAGGATTTATAATGTCACAATATTTAAGTTGTATTTTTTTTATTTATAATGTTATTCATATTCAAAGCTTTATCTAAATAAATCTTAGTTATAATTTTTCAACGCCTTCAAGATTGATTTCTTGATTTGGACAAAACTGTAATATAATCAGCCGTGGTGAAATAACAATTAAGTATTATTGAGCTTAAGTGGCTCATAAAATCATCAATATGCTTCAGTAGTATGATGCTAACAAATATTGGACATATGTTCATAAATTATCTTCTTTGAACAAGATGAATCGATCTGTTGAAAAGCTGTTTCCCCATTTCCGCTAATTATGGTTTATTCCGCTTGTCATCTGTAATTCGGCCGTCGGCAAAACTGTCAGGCCAGCGCAAATATTGAGTATTCAGCGGGCTGTAGTGCGCCACGTTTACTGCCCGCAGTTATTGATACGGAAAGATACAAGTTCAAAGTGTCTTCCACCGATATATTGTCACTAGATAGTTAACAGGATCTTATTTCATTTGCATACAGGTCTAGAATGGGCCCACCCTTTTCTCCCCTCGCTCACCGCGCAGTTTGCCTGGTATCACGTCCCAAATCGTGACTAGAATGACAGCGTTTTGATTCGTCAAGCAGGGAGCGAGTGAGCTGCGCAGTAAAAATCTGATCTCGTGAGGTATCGCACACATAAAACGAGATTCACTTGCATGCCCTATACACCGGAGAAGCCGGCCCATCAGGTCGATAAAACCATATAGATCTAGGTATATATAGCCTGCTAACACATGGCAATATGACTCTCTTGCGTAACCAGCCAACAGAATCCTTTTGAAGAGAGACCCACAGACGCTGAATTCCTATGATGGATCTTTCCCATCAGCCGCTTCGTGGCAAGATACATTATTCACGAGTCGCTTTACAATGGCAGCTTAATATACCTACACACTCACATAATGCTCCTAACCATACAGACATTGTTGATGGTATAGGCATAAGTTGGCAATCATTCATTGACACAGGATTCTTTGTCTGGTGGGGCATATTGGCTTATTGTGTCTGTATAGGCCGGGCTCTCCGAGTATTGTCCTTTACCCCCCCCCCCCGCACCCCTCCCTCTGCCAATGCATTGTGTGATGCAGGGTCATTATTTGCCGTGGTGGCTCTTAGACCGCACGATCCTGCGTTGCGCAATACTACTTCTGGTACATATGACCCTGCGGTGGCCCCGCGGATTCGTCCACCAATCGCTGTCGCCATCATCCTGCATGCCGACGGTCTTGACAACACTGATTCAAAGCGTAGCATTTATTATGGTTATGATTCTTATAATTATGATTTTAATGATTATGATTATTATTATGGTTATTATTATGGTTATTATGATTATTATTATGATTATTATGATTATTGTTATTATTGTTATTGCTAATATTGCACAATAGGTGCACATCATTGACAGCCCTCGCTAAACGATATAGTGTCTGATCGACTGTTTACATCTAAAACCTGGATAAGGTATCAAAGCACCCCAAACCAGCCAGACCAAACAAAAAAACAGACGCGGTCATTGTAATTCGATACAAAGTGTTAGTGTCCGACTCTGTCTCACGTTTATGCCTTAGGGAAATGTGTGTCATGTTGTTACCCTGATACGTCATACCTCATATTATGGCATGTCGTGACGATACTGTATACTAACCTTAAATCCAGATGATGATATGCATAAGGCATTGGTTTAAGTGAAAGGTGTATTTATCTCACAGATGTCTCCGATGTCCTGTCCTAAACTTTAGGCGAGGATACGAGAGCAGATTTGCGCTGAGATCAACCCATCTCGTACGAAACGCAATGTCATATGCATTTTCTCGCACGAACCGCAGTCAAATTTCACCCTTATAGGTGCCAAATCGAACCTTTTCGATAGTTTTCAGTCGGGAGTGCGAGATAGGTTTCTCTCGGGTGGCAAGCACACTCAAGGCGAGCGCTCTAACCTACTGAGCTACCGGGCGGGCTCTCGACGTCATATCATGGTAATCATGATAATAAGTATGTAACCCCTGAATAACTATTCACGCTGGATCAGCGCTATACATATTGCGGTAGTCAATTAATGGTATACGCCCAATTATTGTTTCTCACGTATGGTTCATGGATCATGAATATTCATCTATAATAAACCTCTAACATATAGGATGGGTCATATCGAGAGCTAACCGACGCAGTCTGGACGCTAGCAACACAAGTCAAGTTTTCACACTTGGTTAATTACTTTGAATATTACAGGAAATATAGATAGCCACATAAAGGAAAGTTTGATTGAACGGATTGGGTCTCTGGGTCCTGCAGCCTGTGTGTAAATTTCTGGTTGCTCACTCAAATTTTTAACAATGATATCGGCCAAACCATGTGTAAACGGCGTTAATGAAATTTACTTTCGTCACCAGCGTTTCATCGCTGCCTCGTCACAGGCGGTCGGGTTTCGATGCTTGACCCATTGTAGATCATGTCTGAACAAAGGTGGTCTACATAGTGGAGGAACCGAGGCTGCCCCGCCGCCCCGCCCAGCAGGCTGCCAACAGGATGTGCCGCTCAGTCGCAGTCTCACGCCAATCTATCACTGGGCGATATTGCAAGACGGTCTCAATGGCCATCGAGTCTTTTGTAATCTAATTTGACACGCCCCCCGAACTGTTCGTTTAGACCTGGAAAGTGTATTGTGGAGCCGTTTGTGACTCCTGTGATGAGAGGGCCGGGTGGGCGAGAGGAGGGGGTGGGGCCGGCGTGGACGTGTGGGGATTGGAGGAGGGGGAGGTAAAGGGGGGTAGAGGGGTAGGGTAACCGATGGGTCCGGGTAGTTGGGAGTGCCAGCAAATGGCCGTGATAACGGCATCACGTATCTCATAAACACTTCCCCCATCATTCCACTCTTCACATGAACGATCCTCTTCCGCCTCATTTCCCCCCTCCACGACCTACACCCTCCCTCCCTTACCTGTCGCTATTTTCTGCTGGCTTTAATAACGCAAGGGGGATGGATAGTCCATCAAGTATGGCCCGGTCTCTCGCCAGGCGGCCGGCCTGTCTGCTCCAATAACACTTGAGGCGGTGATAAATACCCAGGTGACGAGGAGGCGGCGGCGGTGACGGCCATCCCCCCCCCCTCACCCCCCCCCCGCCCCCGCCACCGTCGTGGTGCCAGACTCCCATTTACCTTGAGTGCCACGCTCGGGACTCCCACTGGGATATAACTAGCGGGAGAGTCTCTCTCCTCCAGGGAGTCGGATTTTAATAAAAAAATATAGAGGTGGGGGGTGGGGTGGACTACATTTTACAGGGGTGTATTACTGGGTGCACGTGTCATGGCGCCACCTGGGGCCATCTGGGGACATCAGAAGCCATTTGAGGCCATCTGCAGCCATCTGGGGCCATCTGCAGCCTTCATGGGCTATCTAGAGCCATCTAGGGGCATCGGGAGCCATCTGGAGCCATCTGGGGTCATCTGGAGCCATCTGGCGCCATCTGGGGCCATATGGGGCCAGCGCGGACCATCTGGGACTATATGAAGCCATCTGCAGCAATCTGGGGCCATCTGGGGCCATCTGGAGCCACCTGGGGTCACCTGGAGCAGAATGCCCCCTTTGGAATGCCAACCTGGAAGTCCCTCTCGGAATTCTAACCCTGAATTCCTTCTTGAAGTTTTCCTTCGGAATGATATCCCATTGGAAATCGGGAGCCATCTGGGGCCATCATTCGCCATGTGGAGCTGTCTGGCGCCATCTAGAGCCATATGAAGCCATCTGGAGCTATCTGAAACCATATAAAGCCATCTGGAGCCATCTGGAGCCATCTGGTGCCATCTGGAGCCATCTGGCGTCATCTAGAGCGATCTGGCGCCATCTGGCGCCGTCTGGAGCTGTCTGGAGATGTCTGGAGCCTTCTGGAGCCTTCTGGAACCATCTGGGAAACGTGGTCAGATACGTGGAGTATGTCACGTGATCATAGGCCGCTTTACACCCGGGTACATGACTGTGTCTCAGTTGCTGACGTGAGGTGAAGTGACGTGCAGTGACGTGACGTGACGTGACGTGACCAAGCTTCCGGAACCTAACGGCGCGTTTGTCCTTGGTTCGCGCCCCGCTGTGGCCATGTCTGTGTGGTCGCAGGATAACGATCCCATGTCCTTGTTCGTATATTCGTCATATCGCGTCAATGGAAGAAGGAAGGGAAGAGCGGAGCCATGTCTCCTGGGGTAATCCCCTACTCTTTGCAAAGAAAGACGTGGGATCTTTTCGAAGCAGATATTGGCGACTCCATCTTAAAAATATGTGGATAGTGCCTAGCTGTTTTTTTTATCTCATTCTTTCAAATATCATTTCAGGTGAAGGACTAAAGTCGGCGCAATGTGTTCAGATCACGCGACAGTGCCGAGCGTGGCTATCAGTGGAAAGCCACACCGAAGTCATTTTTTTGTAATCATATAATATGACACCCCACACATAGTGTCATGGCAAAACCTACTATAGGATATGTGATCGAATGACAACTATCGCCAAGGATGGCATGCGGATGAGAGTGCTCATCGACGTATTAATTCACTCTAGGTCTGTATTTTTTATCAAGCTTTCATCAAATTGCTTTGTCACACATCCTTCGGTGTCGGAAAAGTGCGAGTTAGGAAATGAAGTGAAACATGGCACTTCCCGTGTTATTCACGATACTTCGGCCAAAGCTCAATTGAAACCTGGAAAACCGGAAAACGGAAACTGGTAATGGAAAAAAGACGACGCGCAAAACACCTCCTTTCAAACAACAAATGAGACAGGAAATTGATAACATCAACATATTCAGAATCCAGTATACGGCTCGGCAGATGGTTTATTATAACACGGACGGGACGTAGTGCTTAATAAGGAGCGGAATGAAGACACGGGTATTTTGTGTGTGTTTGCCATACAAAAGCCGTCAGATACTTAAATTATACACTAAAAAAGAGGGTGACAGCCTGCATTGCCATCAGAATGGCGCGGAAAATTCCGAATGCCGTCTTTCATTATGTCTCGAGTGAACACGACAGGCAGCGTCAAGGCCACGTGAGAATACATGCACATGGCAAAAACTACATGCATACCTATGACATATTTATAAAATAATTTATATATATATATATATATATATATAAAGAGAGAGAGAGAGAGAGCGAGATGGGGGGTGGAGAGGGGGAGAGAGATGGTAACGGACAGAGGGGGGGTGTACATGGCACAGATGACCACACCTTTACAGATGCATATGTATATAATATAATATACATATAGGCCAAAATATATACAAATAAATATATATAAAGAGGGAGAGAGAGAGTGGTGGAGAGGGGAATATACATGATACAGATAACCACACTTTATTAGGAATATATATATATATACAATATAATATGCAATATAATATATATACAATATAATATGCGAGAGAGAGAGAGGGGGAGGGGACGGGGGTGATGGAGAGGAGAGATACATGATACAGGTGATCATAAGTAGAGGCCTAACTGTGAAATAGTAGATGTTTGGATGACAACGTCCCAACATTCACACACATGACCAACATTGACCCAACATTAAAACCTTATTGCCCCATATCTCTCAGCGCATATGTAAAGCGGTCGATCACCAGCCAGGACAGGCGGCAGGATGGTCGGGGGCGGCGGGGGGGGGGGGGGTGAAGACGCATTGTCATAGAAATGTCTTGAATAATGCCTGTCATATTAACTGGACCTGGTGCCAGTATGCCTCACTCGTCTTTGTGTGACGGGGGTCTTTTTGTAAGTATAATGTTACGATATAACCCAACCGTTTGAAACTCAATAGTTTCATCGCAGGATGTATGTCGCGCCACACCAATCCCCCGTGATATCTAACCTCGCCCCAACACCCCCACCTCCGTCTTAAAGTGACTATTCGTTCATCTCTTATCCATTGAAACTGGCATCTATTATGGCACATACAGATTACAAACCTTGATGAGGTGCCCAGTTCACGCCAAAGCTGCTAGCTCCGACCATTCCCACATGGCTGAATCGATTCAATTGAAAGATATTCATCACAAAGAAATTGTCTTGGTCCAATGTATCTAATTGTCATATTAACGCGGGGGGGGGGGGGTGCAAATACCATTGACAAATCGTGTAGGGGATGATACCGTTCAATATGTTACAACCAATCAGAGCGGATCTAGGTCGGGGGGGGGGGGGTGGAGGTTAGCGGGGTTGTAACCACTCCTTGGGAACTCAAACATACATATTGTCGATGTGTCCAACAAGGCCATGTTTCCGCCCCGCAGCGTCTATCTGACCCGCATCAGGTCAGGATACAAGCGACTCCATTACTCTAAACCACCTCAATCCGCGAGATTACGTCGTTAGGTGACCTTCTCGCGTAGGGGGAGGACCTGTCGGAAAGTGGCTCGCGTGTGGATGTCGTAAAGTAAGGCAAGGTGAGGCAGGGACCGGTCACCAGATACGGGCCAGACATGCGGGGAGTTTTATTCCGGTCGGACAGTTTGTAGTTATTTATGCAGATGGCAGTGATGGTAGTTTTGTCGCTGTGACCGTATATCAGACGGTATTCTAGAATGGGGGGGGGGGGGGGGGGCACGGGGGGCACGGTTCGTGTTCTCAGAATCACGAAGAATAAATGTCTTTACAAAGTGACATGCTGCTTTGTTTGTCCGACTTGATTGTCCGATATAACGTACGTGAAAGACGTACGTTTTTCATCACATGATTGGATGAAAGCCACAGTGACGTCATTAAATGATAGACAGCCTGGATCGGTATATTGGGGGACGGGGGTTATGTACGTACGGTAAGCTGTGGCTGTGGGTCAAGACATACTGATGGAAAGTAGTTTTAAGTGCTGAGAGGAACAGAGACCATTCGACATTGACCAATGTTGAAAGAAGAGCATCAGAGGTGAAATATGATCGACATTTATTTGGAGGTATGGACTTACATTCATCAGGTTGTCGTCGCCGTGTATGATATTGTGCCAACAGAATCTGTCCTTAAGAAATTAGATTAATTAGCTTGGCAAACATGTGATGATCAGCTGTCAAGCAAAGTTTTCTTCTCCTGCGAGAATGTGCAACCATTTAGCCTAACAATGGGATTAGAATGAGATTTACGGATATTTGATTTCACCGATGAAAACTGCATTAATAAATAAAAAAACGATGGGACGGAAAAAAAATGGGATCTCACTTGCAAGAGATTACACTTTAATAAATTAATTAAATGTATTTTATATTAAGAAAAAACAGTAAGTCTCATTTCACACGTCTACTGCGCACAGATGGAAGCAGCACAAAACAGTAATGCCATTACAGATATTGGCATCGGCGCATCTGATATTGTCTCTCGTTAGTCAGTCGCCGGGAGCATGCAACACCCAGGTAACAAAATAATATTCTCCGAAAATTCTCCGAATATTCCGCCAATGTTACGGGAATATTACCAAAAAATATTCCGTGAATGTTTTTCAGGAAAGTTTTCTTAATATTCAGGGAATGTTTTTTGATAATATTCCCGTAACATTGGCGGAATATTGGGAGAATATTCAGAGAATATTCGGAGAATATTCGAACAATATTCCGCCAATGTTACAGGAATATTACCGAAAACATTCCCTGAATATTAAGAAAACTTTCCTGAAAAACATTCACGGAATATTTTTTGGTAATATTTGGAGAATATTCGAAGAATATTTTGAGAATATTCGGAGAATTTTTTTTAATATTACGAGCGAACCTCCCCAGAACATTAAACGAACATGATGGTGCACTCACAGAAATGAAGCAGACACGTGCTTAACATTGTCAACGTCTTTATTTTTATATTACCGCCTGGTTGACAGGCCATTACGCCAATACAAACCGTATAACAGGCTTAACGCAGTCTTTATAATTACATTACCGCTTGGTTAACAGGCCATGGCACAAATACAAACTGTGTAACAACTTTAACGCGGTCCTTATAATTACATTACCGCGTGGTTGACAAGCCATTGCAACAATACATACCGTATAACAAGTGTTACTCGTCCTTTTACTGACGTTACCGCGTGGTTGACAGGCCATTACGCCAATACAAACCGTGTAACAAGTGTAACGTAGATTTTATACTGACGTTACCGCGTGGTCGACAGGCCATTGCGCTAATACAAACTGCATGACAAGTTTAACGTAGTCTTTATACTGACGTTAACGCGTGGTTGACAGGCCATTGCGAGGATACAAACTGTATAACTAGTTTAACGCGGTCTTTATAATTCAATTACCTCCTGGTTGATAGGCCTTTGCACTAATACAAACTGTATAACAACTTTAACACGGTCTTTATAATTACATTACCGCGTGGTTTATAAGCCAATACAAACTGTATAACAACTGTTACTAGTGTTGGTGTTGGGGAGGGGAGACCTGGGGGGCTGTGGACGGATGGGCATGAGGGTGTTGATGGATGAAGGGTGGTGCAGGGAAAGAAAACTGTGGGCGGCTTGAGTTAGTCATCCTTCCATGTTAAGGCGAACCATTGTTTCATAATGGCTCACGTTCGACTCAGGCCTACCATTTACACTACAATAATCCATCTCAAAATGGACCATTAATCCATTAGACCATGAAGAAGGATTGATTCGCTTGTTAGCTTTAGGGTGGGATGTCTTAAGACATAACTCCAGGCAAAGAAGGGCCGTGTCTCGGAAGTAATCTCATATTCCTTGCGAACAAACATAGACAATAGCATTGTTTGTGTCTTTTTAATTGTTTTTTTCGACTTAAAAAACATGCATAAAAACTAATATACATAACATAATTTAAAAGGTACATCGCCAGCATGCGCTGTAGCAACAAGTCCTTTTAATTTTTTCTATATTTGTTATTTTCTGTTATGTATGTATTCTGATTATTTTAGCGTATATCTAAATGTATTGTGATCATTCTCTTTGTAATATACGATTCTACGTTCTCATTACTTGGGCTCTTAGCCACGCACGGCGGCTGCCTCCTTAGCTTGACAAAACGCATCCCACACAAGGCGAACAAGAAGCGGTGAGGCGATCGACCGGTCATGAGTTCGTGTCCCGGCAGTTCCATCAACGGCATGTTTCATCCAACTCCAGTGCATTTTCTCATGAGATTTGTATGGCCCAATTTAGCCGTTTTGCTCATAGAAGCGATCTGCGATATTTCAATTCCTTTTTTTCATCACTTGACTGTCTGGCACGGTAAATGTGATAGCGCCGGAATTTGAACGGGGTCTGCTCAACGATATCCTGGTCGAGTGTGTCATTCGCATTTGTTGATTAGAGTCTTCTCACGTCATGCGCACGCTTTTAAGCAAAAATAAACATGCCAAAGGCAAAATAGACCCCGAAATGAGAGCGTGTTTCGATGTATTGCATGTATTGTATGGTATGTATTGCATGTATTCTATGGCATGTATTGCGAGAATTGATAACGTAAAATCCGTGTGGAAGACATGTTTTAAATTTGGCAACTACAGTGGATAATTATTCTCCTTGTTATGTTAACATACACCCCTAACTTGTGTTAACTAGTAACTGTTGCGTAAGCAGGGTGTTTAATATTCATGAAAGCTAGTTGTGCTTCCCCTGATTTATTATCGTTCATTGGCTGTGGGATTGGGAAACGCTTGGGGCTTACGCTAGACGTATACATAGGGGTGAGTCTGCGGGCTTGGGCGAGAAGCTCCTTCTATGTGCTTGCCGAAGTAGCCACTGCTATAGTGGGTGTGATCCCAGAGTCAAGTTCCTGGATGCCTATTTATTAGTGTGCTGTAGCCGCTCAGACATACTTTACTGTGAGATAGCCCGTCCCCTTATTATTGAGTATAGTTTTGCCTCTGACCCTTGGGATGCATTGTATCGGAATATGCTTTCGTGCACGTTAGCCGCTTGGGAGTATGGTGCCTATCTTTTAGTATGCTGTAACCCCTGTATATCTTTTAATGTGAGGTAGCCCATCTGTTATCGTTTACTGATAGCCCATTTTTCAACTCTTTGTGCGAGGTATCTTTTGTTGGTAAAATTAGGGGCGTTAATGTTTCCTATATGTATGCTGCAGTAGCCGCTGCTGTAACAAGCAATCATGGTGTGATGATATATCATAGGTATGGTAGGATATCGAGCTGAGAGGGTGTGTTCTCAAGTTGTTTAGATCAGGAGTGGTAGGCATACATATTCCCGTAATGTGGTGTAAAAACTTGTTGACTGCAAGCCACGTTACAGCGCATTCACAAGGGAACAGACGAAACTCTATTGATTATTAGATTTTCCTGCTTTCATTGATTGCACCATGTGCGATGCATGCCCAGGCAATGCTGTGGGGCTAAATGCCGAAATGTCAGTCACCGTCCTCGTGGGTGAAGAAGACGTGCGGTGGCGATTTCACGCTGGTATAGTGGGTAATGAACACCAGTAAGTGTCGATCAGAGTGAGCCGGCGTCTAACATTGACTGAGCTGTCACTGTCTCTCGGGCCAGTGATCACGAGATCAGTGATCCAATGATAAACGCGCCACCGGGTTATGACCGGCCAGTCGCTGTAGCTTTGCGCTATGTCAAGGGCGTGGGTGAGCTTCCGGGGTGGGCCTAAGGGAGGGGGTCGATGGCGGGTAGGGGTAAGCGTTGGGGGAGGGACTGGGAGCAGGTGTTTGGGACGGTAGTATTTTAGATGTAAAATCGTATGGAATGAATCAATCGATATTTATACATAAATATATCTTAATGAGAGTGTGTATAGATCATAGTGCTTCTACTGAAATGCGTTTCATGACATTATAGTGTACTCATGAGCCGAACTGTCACCATTCCTATCAAGAATCGATCAAGAAAAGCCTTTATTAGGAAATTAAGTTCATGTTTGCTCGGTTGCTTGATATAAGTAGGACGTTTAAACCTCTGCGGGTAATATAGCGATAATGGGAAGGGTCAAGTCAGAGAAGGGCAATGTGGCTGAGAGTGACAATCTCTTTGTGACGACATATGACTTCTGTGCAAGCCATGCGCTGATGGAAAATTGACAAAATGCCATAAAACCCCATCAAAGAGCTGCTGAGGCAAACAAGTGGTTACATTTATGGCACCATCCTTCCCCCCTCCCGCCTTCTCATTCCACTCACCCACCACACTCACTACGTGCTACGGCCGCCGGAATGGGTGGGAATGACTCCGCAGCAAATAACATCAAGGAGATTTGGAAAAAAATGCCATCAAATGCCACTTTATGTGCCAACCATGAGCCACGGGGATTTGGAGCGACGAACATGTGGCTGTAAACTGGCGAGGAATGGCGCGGTTTAATGCGAGGCGCGCTAATGAGGAACTCGTATTGGGCCATTGAATGAATATCGCCTCTGACATCATTACGAGCAAGCTTATATGGGCGATAATACCGAGTTAACGAGACCTCCACGGCCCAGCAAGCCATGAAGGTCAAACTTATAGTTTCGTTAGCGGGCCATAAATTATGAGTGGCGTTGCGTGTTCACGCTTTAATGCTGCACCTTGCTCCTTGCACCATAACGGGCTTCAGATCATATAATGTCGATTTCCTTCAGACCAGAAAATGTGAAAACCTCGCGAGACGTAAAATTGCGACGTGAATTTACGCCAGCGGTATTCAGAGAAGAAACACGGTTGATGAAACTGGAAAACGTCACATTCTTGAGGGAATTTTGGGATCTCTACTACTGCCAGAGATAAAAGGTAATGTTATATATTGGTAACGGTTAATGTTATATTTTGTCTGCTTGGGGATCTCAGTTACTGCCAGAGATAGAAGTTTATGTCGCTATTTATTGGTAACGGTTTATGTTATACTGTGCATTATTGTCCCTGGGTGTCTGATTTTATCTTGTGCCAGAGGCAGGCAAAGAACCTCATATCAGTCAACTACCTGCTGTCAGGTGCTTAAAGCTTGGGTGAAGAGAGGGGTGGATCCACCACGCCCCAACGCGTATCGCCGTGCTGTCTTATTTTGTTTTTGCTAAACCTCAAAAACTATCTAGAATCTACCAGGATGGGGGATTGCAGCAAAGATGAATTTTACATTTTTCCCATAACGGACGCCTTCGCCTAGGTGTATATTTTTACTTGGCTTTCCGTTCTCAGTCAGTGATGAACAGTTTGACGGATGCGTCACTCAGTACGAACTAAAGTCTTGAAACGATACACGTCCAGGGGGTGACGCCGAGTGAACATGGTATACTGGTTGCACTTGGACGCGAGTCTTACCGCTGTCAGCTGTGACAACAGATCAGGAATAAACAAATTTTGCACCCTGCAAAAGGGCATTGATGAACAAAAATCTTAATAAAGTTTAAGCGAAAATATGAATATGACATGGCGTCTCGTGTGAGACTAGTTTTATCTCATCACACATATCCTATCCTCGGCTAAAAGTATTGGATAGGAGATGAGACACGTATTTTTCTCAGTTGCTTATTTTATTACACAACCCAGTGAGAAATTAGATTTCTTCAAATGTCACTCTTCCATAATTAGGTTTAGGATTAAATTGCATAAAACATGCTATATCATTCTAATATTACATGCGGGTTCGGTATCTTCTTCTATTTATATTATTATTATTATTTTATCACCAATCTGCCTGGTAGCGGCAACTGAGATATTTCTGATTTGGCCGTTTTCCGATGACAAGATCCAGGGCGCACGTTGTTGCCGATCTCAGACGCCAGACTCAAATGCTAAGAAGTTACCGGAAATGGAATATTTTGTATCCAGGCTTTCATGACCGGATAGCAATACAATCTCGGAGCAAAACAAACCAGCGGAATGTAGGAGCCACACCCGGCCATGACATACCCTTGTACTCATCGATCTGTGGGTTCCGCCTAAACATACACATAATGAATAGATAATTAGTAAGATGTTCTAGTCTAGGTGATAGACGGGGCTGTTGTGTCTTGTGATCAATTGGTCAATGAACGACATTGTGAGTCAAAGGCTAGGTACATAGGTTTTCAATTTGTTTCGTGAATTAAACATCAAACCAACAATGGTAGAATTTTACCAATCCGGGGCATGTTTCACCCATTTATCATTTATCGTCATTGAATTCCTGGGAAGTTCTTTGGCCCAGTTTAACCCTTGCGCACAAAAGCATCAATTCATTTAAATACAACGGTTGGGAACATTGTCGCTCAGAAATAAGACACAGGGGCAAATTATAGGGCCGTATTCATAATCACAAAAAATACATTTTCTTCATAGCTTTTCCAGCTTGCATTGTGGGTAGTCATGACCCGAAGTTCACATATCCTTAAACGTTGGAGCTTTCATCCTTCTGTTAATGCATCTAAAGGGTTTTTTTCGCCGGAAAACACGTGGCTTTGATGAACATGCACGGCTTGATGTGTAACTCTCCGCATAGGCCCTTTGTAATAATTCGGCGCTGGACTTACAGATCAGGCAGGTAATCATGAACCACACTTGGGCTCCGTCAATAGACTTTTTATTTATCTCGAAAGCGTTAAAATTATATTGAATATAATATCTTGATCATGGCACCACCAGGTCGAGCTGGTGAGGCTAAGACGACAAATGTCATTTTCTTGCGTAAGCTACCTGTGGTAACGCGCTGGGATAGCTCACAAAAGCTGCAGAAATCGCCTCTTTGCACCTTGTCAGATATTCTATTGCATCGGTAACCCCCCCCCCCCTCCCCCCTTCTATATAGATTAACACATACGGTACATAAGCAAAGCAATACAACGAGCCAGTTCATAGTCACCTCCGTAGTTCTTTTATACGCGAAGCGAATACTCTCTCAATGCTCCCACGATGCTCTGATGCTCCCACGACGCTCCCGCGACGTACACCAACCCCGCAGATCAGGTTCCTCTACGTGTCCACGTCCACAACGACTCCGAAGAAGTCCTACCACGCAGCCCCTAGCTACTCCCTAGGCAGCTTATCCACGTGTACCAGCCCCGGAGATCGACTCTGACCCCGCTGTCCGCAGCTATGTCCACCGCCGTCAATCTCCTCCCTGGGTGATTGTCCTTAGTCCCCCAAAAGCTTCTTCGAATGTCACGAGTAACTCACCACTCCTTCAGAACATGCACAAAATCCCTAATAATCACTCATTCCGAAGTACTTGCTCAACCCGAAGTACCTGCTCAACCCGCAGCACTCACCCATTCACTCGCCGTATCACTCACAAGATAATGTTCACCTGCTCATACTCCATTTCCTGACACATACACATGTAAACGCAATATTAAGAGGATTTCATTAATATGCATATATGCACACATCTATTATTGTATGGATATCTATTCAATCGCACGCAAATGATTTGTAGATACATGCAAATGATTTATAGTTGTTGTTAAATGGGAGTTTAATCTTGGCTCTCCAGACTTCGCTCGCCATTTAGGTGAAAACTATACATATTAGAAAGGATAGATTGCCGCTTTGAATTGATTGGGTCTCTGGGTCCTGCAGTCTGCCTGTAAATTTCTGGGTAATCACTCACATTTTATGTCGGTTTTATGAAACGATGATATTTGCCAAACCAAGTGAGAACAGCATTGATGAATTTGACTTTAGTCGCCACCACCTGAGGGCGCCTGGTGCCAGGCGGTTGGGTTTCGACGCTGGACCCATTGTAGACCATGTGTGAACAAAGGGAGTCCATAGTGGAGGAACCGAGGCTGCCGCCCCGCCCCGCCCAGCAGGCTGCCAACAGGATGTGCCGCTCAGTCGCAGTCTCACGCCAATCTATCACTGGGCGATATTGCAAGACGGTCTCAATGGCCATCGAGTCTTTTGTAATCTAATTTGACACGCCCCCCGAACTGTTCGTTTAGACCTGGAAAGTGTATTGTTGAGCCGCTTGTGACTCCTGTGATGAGAGGGCCGGGTGGGCGATGGGAGGGGGTGGGGCCGGCGTGGACGTGTGGGGGTTGGGGGGGGGGGGCGGTTAGGGGGATAGGGTAAACGATGGGTCCGGGTAGTTGGGAGTGCCAGCAAATGGCCGTGATAACGGCATCACGTATCACGTATCTCATAAACAATGAACGATCCTCTTCCGCCTCATTTCCTCCCTCCACGACCTACACCCTCCCTCCCCTACCTGCCGCTATTTTCTGCTGGCTTTAATAACGCAAGGGGGGTGGATAGTCCATCAAGTATGGCCCGGTCTCTCGTCAGGGGTCCGGCCTGTCTGCTCCCATAACACTTGAGGCGGTGATGAATACCCAGGTGACGAGGAGGCGGCGGCGGTGACTGCCATCCCCTCCCCTCCCTCCGCCCCCGACACCCTCGTGGTGCCAGACTCCCATTTACCTTGAGTGCCACGCTCGGGACTCCCACTGGGATATAACTAGCGGGAGAGTCTCTCTCCTCCAGGGAGCCGGCTTTTTTAAATAAGGATATAAGGGTGGAGTGGGGAGGGGTGGGGGGCGGTAGAATTCATTTTACCGGGATAAATCACTAGGTGCACTTGTCATGGCGACATCTGGATCCATCGGAAGCCATCGGAGGCCATCTGTAGCAATGTGGGGCCACCTCGGGTCAACTCGGGCCATATGAAACCACGTGGGGCCATCTGGAGCCATCTGGGGCCATCTGAAGCAATCTGGAGCCATATGAAGCCATCTGGAACGATATGGGCTATCTGGAACCATCAGGGGCCATCTGAAGCCATCTAAAGCCATTGAAAGCCCTCTGAAACCATCCGGAGCCATCTGGAGCCATCTGGAGTCATATGGGACCATCTGGAGTCATCTGCAGTCATCTGGGGCCATCTGTAGCCATGGACCGCTTTACACCCGGGTACATGACTGTATCTCAGTTATCGTTCATTTATTGTTGTACACATATATGTACTCTTTGGCCAAAGGTCTAAGCGGTGCAATAAAAGATTCTTCTACATGACTGTATCTCAGTTGCTGACGTGACGTGACGGGACGTGACGTGACGTGACGTGACGTGACGTGACGTGACGTTACGTGACAAATCTTCCGGAGCCTAACGGCGCGTTGGTAGGTGGTTCGCGCCCCGCTGTGGCCATGTCTGTGTGGTCGCAGGATAAAGATCCCATGTCTTTCTTCGTATATTCTTCATATCGCGCGAATGGGAGACGGAAGGGAAGAGCGGAGCCATGTTTCCGGGGGTTAATCCCTTACTCTTTGCGACGAAAGACATGGGATCTTTATCCTGCGACCACACAGACATGGCCACTTCTCAAAGCAAATATTGGCGCCCCATTCTGAAAAATATTTGCATAGAGCCTAGCTGTTTTTTTATCTTATTCTCTCCAATATTATTCAATAAAAGACTGATATTGGTACAATGTTTTCAGATCACGTGACAGTGCTGAGCGTGGCTGTCAGTGGAAAGTCACACCGACGTCATTTTTTGTAATAAAATTATTTGACACCCCACACATATTGTCATGGAGAAACCTACTATAGGGTGTGTTATCGAGTGAACTATCGCCAATGATGGCAGGCGGATGAGACAGCTCATCTACGTATTAATTCACTCTATGTCTGTATTTTTTTTATCTAGCTGTCATCAGATGTGTTGTTGCTTTGTCATATATCCTTCGGTGTCGGACAAGTCCGAGTTAGGAAATAAAGTGAGACCTGGCACTTCCCGTGTTATATACGATACTTCGGCCAAAGCTCAATTGAAACCTGGAAAACCGGAAAACGGAAACTGGTCATAGAAAAAAGACGACGCGCAAAACACCTCCTTTCAAACAACAAATGAGACAGGAAATTGATAACATGAACATATTTCAGAATCCAGTATACAGCCCGACATTTGTTTTATCATAACATGGACGAGACGTATTTGTTTAATAAAGTGCGGAATAGAGCTACGTGTATTTCGTGTGTGTTTACCCTACCAAAACAGAAAAATAGCCAAATTGTCCAATACAAACGAGGGGAATTCAGCCTGTATTGCCATCAGAATGGCGCCGATACGTGCTTTGGTTTTTTCTGCAGTAAAATTCTAACATGGCATTCCGATGGGGAATTCCGAGGGCCATTCCGTGGGGGAATTCCGAGGGCCTTTCCGATCGGGAATTCCGAGGGCCTCACCGAGGGGGAATTCCGAGGGCCATTCCGAGGGGGAATTGCGAGGGAATCCCGAAAGAGAATTTCGGAATGGAATTACGCGGGGGAATTCCGAACGTAACCAGATTCATAAATGTACGCTTAAGATTATATGTTTTAATAATTCGTTTAAGCTTAACCGTTGTGCAAACTATTCTTCATTCTGTCAAGAAAGGATTAAATAACCAACTATTACTCAGCGAAGAAGTTACTTCTAATTGTTTAAAGTCAGCGTCCTGAGGCAATGGGGAATGGGTGGACTTTAGTTAGGGGGGAGGGCACTATGGCTTGGTGAATTTAAATACTGAATTGTACATGCTATATTGTGCTTCAAAGCAGGTGGCCATTTCGCGGACAATAATGTGCATGTATTATTAGAACTAACGTGCACAGGCTTTAATGTTAAGGAATGTCATCATGGCGTATTGGGGGGTGCGTTGGTGGGGACGATAGCTCAGTGGGTTAGAGCGCTCGCCTTGAGTGTGCTGGCAACCCGAGAGCGCAACCGTAACGGCGCGTAGATTGATGGTTCGCGCCCTGCTGTGGCCATGGCTGTGTGGTCACAGGATAAAGATCCCATGTCCATTTTCGCAAAGCTTAGGAGGTTACCCCCGAGGACGTAGCTCCACACTCCCTTACTTTTCCCATTTACGCGATATGACCAAAAAGTGGTAAAGCGTCCTGAATATACAACCAACTACCTAGATGGTGTTTTGTGAGTGATTATGTGTATGTGAGATTGGGTGGGTTAATAGGTTTTAATATGGCAGTGACAGGTATTTAGACGCACCAGTTTTTCTGATCATTTGCTGCATATTAAGTGTCATATATATTCTCGATGTGAACGACAAGACACGCACGCCCCCTGGCTCACCTAGATGGTGTCCTCAACAACATACGTGGATACTGATTCAGGATGAGCTGAAAGGAAAACTTAGAGGCAGGAAGCATAGGGACTGGGTGACCCTGAAGGGCTAGCGACTGGGTATGGGGCAAAAGACATTCCGCCACCCCACCTCCACCCACCCGCCACCCTCTACCCCATCTATAATCCGATCCTCAACTCCACCCATCCCCACTGTCCACACCAAATCCAACCTCCACCCTCTCCCTCATCCATGCCCCGCTCCACTACACCCCACCACCCCCTTCCAGCCTCCTCCCAAATCTTCGACAAAAGAGAGACCCACGTGGCATCAAATCACGTGACAATGGATATACTCGGGGATCCAGGAGTGGGCGCCATCTTCACAGACCGCATGATCAAAACCGGAAGCTGCCACGCCGGAAGAGCGGTACATGTGCGGCCGTCTTTCATTGTGTCTCGAGTGAACACGACAGCCAACGTCAAGGCCACGTGACAATACATGCACATGGTAAAAACTACATGCATACCTGTGACATTTTTATAAAATAATATCTACAGATATATATAAAGAGAGAGAGAGAGAGATGGGGGGTGGAGAGGGGGAGTGAGATGGTAACGGACAGAGGGGTGGTTGGTACATGGCACAGATTACCTACACTTTTACATATATTTATATATACATATAATATAATAAACATATAAGCCCAAATATATATAAATATATATATATAAAGGGGCAGAGAGAGAGAGAGTGGTGGAGAGGGGGATATACAAGATACAGATAACTTTACAGGAATATGTATATATACATATACAATATAATATGCATATAGGCCTATATATATATATATATATATATCTGTAAAGGTGGGGTTATATAAATAAAGAGAGAGAGAGGGAGGGGACGGGGGGTGATGGAGAGGGACGGAGGGAGATATACATGATACAGGTACATACAGATACATGATATGGACCAACGTTGACCCATCATCAAAGCCTTATTGCCCCATATCCCTCAGCGCACATGTAAGGCGCTCAATCACCAGCCAGGAAAGGCGACAGAATGGTCGCGGCCGATGGGAGACAGATTGTCATAGATATGCGTGTCATATTAACTGGACCTGGTGCCAGTATGCCTCGCTCGTCTTTGTGTGTCGGGGGTCATTTTGTAAGTATAATGTTACGATATTAACCACCCGTCTGCAACTCAATGGCTTCATCGCAGGATGTATGTCGCGCCACACCAATCCCCCTTGACATCTAACCTCACCCCCACACCCCCACCGCCGTCGTAAAGTGACTATTCGTTTATCTCTTATCCATTAAAACTGGCAGTTATTACGGCACATACAGATTACAAACCTTGATGAGGTGCCCAGTACACGCCAAAGCTGCTAGCTCCGATCATTTCCACGTGGCTGAATCGATTCAATTAAAAGATACTCATCAAGAAATTGTCTTGGTCCAATGTATCTAATTATTATATTAACGCACTCTTTATACACATATTATCAGGGTAGTAGAACGCCCATGAAGGAGTGGAACGATTCTTCTACATTAAGAAGTGTGGGGGGGGGGGGAGGGGGGGAAAATTAGCCACACTAACGTGTGAGATAGACAAATCGTAAGGGGGATGATACCGTTAAATACGTTACAACCAATCAGAGTGGTTCTGGGGCGGGGGGAGGGGGGTTTAGAGGGGTTGTAACCACTCCTTGTGAACTTAAACATACACTGTAAAAGTAGGGTTCCCCGAGCATTCCCCCACCGGTCGCAAGTCTTCAGATAGCAACCCCCCTCCCTGCCTCCTTTGCAAGTTCATTGATCTGCTCCGGCGAAGGCCATCTTGTCGATGTGTCCAGCAAGGCCATGTTTCCGCCCCGCAGCGTCTATCTGACCCGCATCAGGTCAGGATACAAGCGACTCCATTACTCCAAACCACCTCAATACGCGAGATTACGTCGTTAGGTGACCTTCGTCTCGCGTAGGGGGAGAACCTGTCGGAAAGTGGCTCGCGTGTGGATGTCGTAAAGTAAAGCAAGATCAGGCAGGGCCCCGGTCACCAGATACGGGCCAGGCAACGGGGGAGTTTTATTCCGGTTGGACATGTTGTATTTATTCATGCAGATGGCGGTGATGGTAACTTTGTCGCTGTGACCGTATATCAGACGGCACTCGAGGATGGGGGGGGGGGGGGGGGCAAGGGGGAGGGGGTAGTGTTCCCAGATCACGAAGAATAAATGGCTTTATTCCCAGGTAACGATGAACTAAAAGCAGAACTCCCCGCATGTAATGGAAGAGCGAATACACGATACTAAGTTGACGATTTCCCGATTCACTATTATTTAATATTAAAATTCCCAGTTCACGATTAATAAAAATCCTTGATCACGGCGGTCGGCTAATACTCCATTCCCAGTTCACGAAGAAACATTTTTCTCATTCCCAGTTCACGGCGAAATAAAAGGGCCAAATCCCGAGGAAGGTTAATACCCCTTGCCCCCATCCCTAAGATATTGTGTAACGCGTGGCAGTACGAAGAGATTGGGGAATAGACCGATCCACACTTCGGCACTAAGCCCCGCCCACGCTTGAGTCTTTTTGCCTTAATCGCGAGTATGAAATTGACAATCATAGCTGATGGTACGTACAAGTGAGAAGTACTCATCTCTAAAACTGACAACAAAGTGACATGCTGCTTTGTTTGTCCGACTTTCTTGTCCGATATAACGTACGTGAAAGACCGTTTATCATCACATGATTGGATGAAAGCCACAGTGACGTCATTAAATGATTGACAGCCTGGATCGGTCTATTGGCGGACGGGGGTTATGTACGTACGGTAAGCTGTGGCTGTGGGTCACGGCATAGTGATAGAACGTAGTCTTAAGTGCTGAGCAGAAAAGATACCATTCGACATTGACCAATGTTGAAAGGAGAGCGTTAGACGTAAAATATGATCGCCATTTATTTGGAGGTATGGATTTGTTGTGTATGATAACGTGCGAACAGAATATGTCCATAAGAAATTAGATTAATTAACTTGGCAAACATGTGATGATCGGCTGTCAAGCAAAGTTTTCTTCCCCTGCGGGAATGTGCAACCATTTAGCCTAACAATGGGATTAGAATGAGATTGACATATATATATACATATATTTATTTCACCGATAAAAAATGCATTCATAAATAAAAAGACGATGGGGCGGAAAAATGAATGGGACCTGACGTGCAAGAGATTACACTTTAAAAAATAAATTAAATTTATTTTATATTAAGGAAAAACAGTCAATCTCATTTCACACGTCTACTGCGCACAGATGGAAGCAGGACAAAACAGTAATGTCATTACAGATATTGGCATCGGCGCATCTGATATTGTCTCTCGTTAGTCAGGGTTATCAAAATTGATGAATTCGCCATAGGATGGGACCGCCAAGCCAGCATGACCTGCATGGGCAGGTTCCCGACACCCAGGAAACACCCATGGATCCACCATTTCCCACACGGCTGTTGAACTTCCGGACAATGACTGACAGCACTGTCCTTACCGGCCCCGCACAAGTTCGCTGTCTCACTTGTATTAATTTCCCTCATATGCAATACGAGACTAGCACGAATCCCTTTCCTTCTTGTCATGTGATCAGACTAACAGTCGCGATACTCGAACGATCATCATTACAAATCTGGTATTTTTCATGCACTCCCTGTCAGTTTATTAATCGTCTGGTTCTCTGCGGGGCCACGCCATTATGTATAGCAAATAACAACAAAAAAACATTCGTTTTAAGTAATTAAGTGGTAATCGGCAGGGCATGTGGTCGGGGATCTGAAGCCCAGAAATCCAGTATGCTCGCAGCTTGAGCCAAATGGGAAGACGCACAAATTGTGCAGCAAATCGTTACGCAAATTGTCACACAAAATCATCATACACAGTATCAAACAAATCGTCACCAAATTTGTCAGATTAATAACAACGCAAATCGTCATGCGAATCGTCAGACAAGTCATCAAACAAATCGTCAGACAAATCGTCCAACAAATCGTCAGACAAATCGTCCAACAAATCGTCAGACAAATCACCAAAGAAATCTTAGTATAAATAGTTCGTGCTGCAATCGAGGTTCAGTGCGCATGTCCGATATTAGGTAATGATATACTTACTAATGGCTACTGTTGTAGTAATTAGAGGGCATTATGTAGGCAAGCGGTGCTTCTCACCCATTTTCAGCCCCAACGCTCTCCTCTCCCATCACCATCGCCTGACCCCTAACATCAGGGACACCCGCGGCTCCCTGTTGACCACGGCGTTCACCTCGTGCCCATTGAGGTGCATTATCCAATCTCTGTGGATCACGTCCGAGAGGACGCTCCGAATGGCCGCACTCACCGGCTCGGCCGACCAACCACGCCGGCAGGCACTGGATCCAGACGCCACTGTCACTCCTTCAGGATCGGACCGTACGGACTCTCCCATTTCCCTTCCACGGGAATATCACTCTAAATCATCAGGCCCTCTCTTGTATTTAGATATTTACAATATTATTTAGTTCATTATAGTTTCATCTATTAAAATCTTTACACGCCAAGATGAAAATGTCATTCTTTTTCCCCCTTGCCACACGCTCTCCGAGTAATTCCACAATCAGACATGTCCAACAAACCGTAGATGATGCGTTGTTTTGTACCGGGAAGGCCCCTGCACGGGTTAAAATAAAATGAAATATCGACGTCGCAACTTCCAACTTCGAACGAGGTCTTCTCTCTGCCAGCTCTGGAACGGAATCAATTACCCAATTACCGATCAGCACATGGCTACGTACTTCGCTCTTTTTTGCCTTAAGGGCGGAGTCATGGAAATGAATTCTTGAATGGGGGTCATACCTAGGTAGCGGTTCCTTGTTCGTAGCGCTTTTGCCTCCCCCCAGCCACCCCCCCCCCCCCCTTCACATCTCTTTCTTACTCAAAACTGCACGGACCAACCTTAAATGCATTCTCAACCTGCCTGGCGGGTAGGGGGTAGCGGGCAGTCAGGGAGGAGGGGGGGGGGTGTATCGTTTGGCGTGGGTGGGTAGGGTAATTTTTTATTATTACCCGCCCAGTTTGCATGCGGAGATGGGTGTTGTGAGCGGCCGCCGTTTGGGGGCCAATTTGGTCGATGGGTTTTATCGCGGAATCCATTCTGACCGAGACACAATGGGCATCGGCAACCGAACCGGTACCCCGCGTGATATCCCTGACATGCTGCCCAGTCCCCTACCCCTTCATCTTGGGTAAGTGTGTGTGTGGGAGGGATGGTGTGGGGCGGGGGCCAGGAAGACAGATATGACTTCTGTGCAAGCCATGCGCTGATGGAACATTGACAAAATGCCAAAAAACAAGTAAAACCCCAATAAAGAGCAGCTGAGGCAAACAAGTGGTTACATTTATGGCACCATCCTTCCCCCCTTCCGCCTTCTCATTCCACTCACCCACCACACACACTACCTGCTACTGCCGCCGGAAGAGGTGGGAATGACCCCACAGCAAACAACATCAGGGAGATTTGGGGAAAAAATGCCATCAAATGCCAATTTATGTGCCAACCATGAGCCACCGGGATTTGGAGCGACGAACACGTGGCCCGTAAACTGGCGAGGAATGGCGCATTTTAATGCGAGGCGCGCTAATGTGGAACCCGTAATAGGCCATTGAATGAATATCGCTTTTGACATCATTACGAGCAAGCTTATATGGGCGATACTACCGAGTTAACGCGACCTCCACGGTCCAGCAGGCCATGAAGGTCAAACTAGTTTCTATAGCGGCTAATAAATGATGAGTGGCATTGTGTGTTCACGCTTTATTGCTGTACCTTTCTCCAAGCAAGTCGATGGGTTTTATCGCGGAATCCATTCCGACCGACACACAATGGGCATCGGCAACCGAACCGGTACCCCGCGTGATATCCCTGACATGCTGCCCAGTCCCCTACCCCTTCATCTTGGGTAAGTGTGTGTGTGGGAGGGATGGTGTGGGGCGGGGGGCAGAGGGGGAGGGGGGTACTGTGGACGGATTGATGTGAGGGTGGATGAAGCGTGGTGCAGGGAAACAAAAATGTAGGCGGATTGAGGTGGTCATCCTTCCATGTTAGGGCGAACAATTGTTTCAGAATAGCCCCTCCGCTATACTTTACTGTGAGTTAGCCCTTCCCCTATTATTTAGTATGGCTTTGTCTCTGATCCTTGGGATGCATTGTATCGGAATATGCTTTCGTGCGCGTTAGCCCCTTGGGAGCATGGTGCCTACCTTTTAGTATGCTGTAGCCTTTGTGTATCGTTTAATGTGAAGTAGCCCCTCCCTTATCGTCTACTGATAGCCCATTTTCCTATTCTTTAGTGTGAGGTATCTTTTGTTGGTACAATTAGGGCAGTTAATGTTCGTTATATGTATGCTGCAACAAGCATCAATCACGGGTTGCAAATCAGATTGGCAATTTAAGGCAGGGTGTGATGATATACCATAGGTATGGTAGGATATCGAGCTGACAGGGTGTGATGATATACCATAGGTATGGTAGGATATCGAGCTGACAGGGTGTGATGATATACCATAGGTATGGTAGGATATCGAGCTGGCAGGGTGTGATGATATACCATAGGTATGGTAGGATATCGAGCTGACAGGGTGTGATGATATACCATAGGTATGGTAGGATATCGAGCTGAGAGGGTGTGATGATATACCATAGGTATGGTAGGATATCGAGCTGACAGGGTGTGATGATATACCATAGGTATGGTAGGATATCGAGCTGACAGGGTGTGTTCTCAGGTTGTTTAGATATCAGAAGTGGTAGGCATACACATTCCCTTAAAGTGGCTTAAAAACTTGTTGACTGCAAGCCACGTTACAACGCATTCACAAGGGAACAGACGAAACTCTATCGATTATTAGATTTTCCTGCTTTCATTGATTGCACCATGAGCGATGCATGCCCATGCAACTCTGTGGGGCTAAATGCCGAAATGTCAGTCACCGTCCGCGTGGGTCAAGAAGACGTGCGGTGGCGATTTTACGCTAGTATGGTGGGTAATGAACACCTGAAAGTGTCGATCAGAGTGAGCCGGCGTCTAGCATTGTCTGAGCTGTCACGGTCTCTTGGGCCAGTGATCACGTGATCAGTGACCCAATGATAAAAGCGCCACCTGGTTATGACCGGCCAGTCGAGGTAGCTTTGCGCTATGTCAAGGGCGTGGGTGGGCCCCCAGGGTGGGCCTAAGGGAGGGGGTCGATGGGGGGTAGGGGTAGGCGTTGGAGGAGGGACTGGGAGCAGGTGTTTGGGACGGTGGTATTTGAGATGTAAAATCGTATGGAATGAATCATTCGATATTTATACATAAATATATCTTAATGAGAGTGTGTATAGATCATAGTGCTTCTACTGAATTGCGTTTTATGACATTATAGTGTACACATGGATATTGACGTGTGCATGTGAGCGTGTGGAGCACGAAATAAAATTGTCTCTCGAATACAGTGTTTTCACACTGAAGGAAACCTGAGAGCACCCATATTTTTTTGGCATACAATATAACTGCTGACAAGGATCATGTCGGACATCTGGCAAAAAGTGGAGAGCAAGAGGAAGAACAGAGGCAGTTCAGGAAGTATTTCAAGCCAAAGCGAAAGCCCTGCAGCAAAGCGGCCATTCACTGGTCACGGCCGACCACACAGCACAGTGGCCACCCCGTCCAGGTTTGACTCGCTCCAGGAGGAGAGGGTGGAAGGGGGCAGTCTGAACGTGGATGAACTGGACCAGAAAGAACTGCTCACAACACTGGTGACGATGGTCAAAGAGATGCGTATCGATATACAGGATGTACGCCAAGCTCAGCGAGAAATACAGAGCCAAATGATACACATTGAGCAGCACCTAGCATCAGTCGACGACCGCCTGGACCAGTGTACGACAGCCGTCGACCTGCTCTACACTGGACAAGAAGAACTCACAACTGAGCAGAAATCAATGACAAACAAGCTGGGCAAGTTACAGAAAGAAACTGAGAGGAAGCTGCAAGATCTTGAAAACCAATCAAGACGGAATAATCTAGTGATTTATAGCGTGTCTGAAGAGGACAACGAAACCTGGGAAAGAACGGAGGAAATTGTACGAAACTTGATGAAGACCAACTTAAGCATCAATGACGCCGACAATTCTGAAATGTGGAAAATTGAAAGAGCTCATCGTGTCGGCCGAAAGCAACAGCAGAGAGCACGTCCAGTTGTCGTGCGCTTTCTGCGATGGAAGCAGAAATCCGAAATCCTAGAAAAAGCGAGAACCCTTCCACGAGACTCTGTTGTACGGATAAGCGAAGACTTCAGTCAGCGAGTTCGGGACGCGCGAAAGGCCCTGTATCCCAAGATGAAAGAAGCACGGGAACAAGGTAAACGCGCAAGTATGCGCTATGATAAACTGTTTATTGACAATGACATGTACATAGTTGATATGAACAATAAGGTCATCCCTAAACCAAGAGAATAGGACCCTGGCCAACGGCCCACATTGCGATTAGAAACGTCTCGCTTAAGATTTGTATGTTGGAATGTGCACGGATTACAAGATTCAAGAGCTAACCCGTGTTTCGAGTCGTATTTGAAGTACTTTGAAATTATAACTTTACTTGAAACGTGGAGTAATTCTGGCACAGACTTTGAGGGTTTCTCCCGGAATATGAACGTTTTGTGATGCACGGCATTAAAAGATCAAAATTTGGAAGAACACCTGGTGGAATATGTGTCTTTGTGAAAGGAACAATCAGCCAACACGTAAACCATTTATGCTCAACGGACTATGCGATATATTTGCGTCTTTCCAAGGTCATATTAAATACAACAAAAGACATTATCCTAGGGTGTGTATACATACCCAGCGAAGGATCCACTTTCTACGATGACCGCGAGGAAACAGATGGTGTTCTACAATTTAAACAGCATCTGGCGGATATGACCACTGATTACGACGATACCGATGTTTTTCTTGCTGGAGACTTTAATGCCCGTACGGGGAACAAACCGGACTATATAGAAGACGATGATATCACGCACATCCCAAACTCAGACTGGTATGTATCGGATTACTTCAATACCCCACGTAGGTCAAGAGACAGTAACAACCCGGTTAATACATTTGGTTATTCCCTGTTAGATCTGTGCAAGGAACATAGTGTACATATGTTGAATGGTAGAGGTGAAGCAGATCTAGAAGGCGAGTTCACGTTCTGTTCTTCTAGTGGACAAAGTCTGGTAGACTATATGTTGGCCTCAACTGGTCTTTTTGCCTCAGTTACTGACTTTCGCGTGGATTCGGAGGACAGTTCAGATCATTTTCCAATTACATGTACATTCCTCGGCGCAACACCGACCCCGTCGCGTCCTGGCCCAAGCGAAACAGAGCCGGCTATTACATATCGCTGGGACCCAGCCAAGGCCGACGACTTCAACAGGGGTCTGTCTGCGCGACGAGAGCAGCGCCGGGCTGCTTGAAAAGTACGCCACCGTCCTCAAAGACGGCAAAGTCTCGGAAGCCACTGATATCATCACAAACACTATACAGCGAGCTGCTGCCACAATGAAACGTCCACCGCCTCGTAAAAGACCGGAGGAAAGAACCAGACCGGACTGGTAGGATAGCGACTGCGATGCTGCTAAAAGGCAAAAACTCTCGTCTTTATCATGTTACAGAGACACTCGCTGCAACACAGACCTTGAGAGATACCAATGTGTTAAGCGGGACTTTAAAAACGTATGTGCTGGCAAGAAAGCATCGCGCGAGAGAGATCTTTGCAATAAACTATGTAGTGTGAGTAGTGACACAACTTTGCTATGGAAATTCGTTAAAACTTTCAAACGTAAGGAAAATGTATCTCGATGTATATCACCTGCGGTATGGTACGAACATTTTAGCGCATTACTCAATAACGCACCGGATTCCACATCTGAGTTCGACAATGAGGTTGCGCAAAAACTAGAATGCCACAGCACTGGCTGTCACGATTGCTCAAAGAACAGCCCAAATATATTAAATGATGACATTACACCGGAGGAGATAGAGCAGGTTGTTAGCAGCCTTCCAAATGGAAAAGCGGCGGGGCCCGATGGTCTTGTCTGTGAAATGATTAAATGTTCGTTAGATGTTCTACTGAATGATTTATGCAACCTCTTCAATACCATTATGACCACGGGAGAATTTCCAGACAGCTGGTGTAAGGCGTTAATCAGTCCGATCCTGAAGGCTGGAGCAAAAACTGATGTAAATAATTATCGAGGGATATCGCTCCTGTCTGTCTTAGGAAAATTATGTAGCAAAATTTTTGCTAACAGATTATGTGAATGGTCAGAAATTAACAATAATGTTAACGAAAGTCAAGGTGCTTACCGCAAAGGAAGGTCAACGTGTGATAATATATTTACTCTATACGCTATAGCGCAGAAATACCTCAGTAAGAAAGGATGACGCTTTTACTGCGCCTTCATAGACTTTAGTAAAGCATTCGATTCGGTACCTCACGCAAAGCTGTGTTATACTCTCATTACACAAGGTGTTCATGTAAAGTGTCTTAACGTATTGAAATCGCTCTACTCTAAACTGAAGTCCTGTGTAAAGACACCAGAAGGCCTTACCAACTACTTCGACTGTCACATTGGAACAAGGCAAGGTTGAATGATCAGTTCCTTTCTTTTTATTCTGTACATCAAAGAACTAGAAGAAGTGTGTAAAGAACAAGGGTGTCAAGCCATATTTATAGATGAAGGGTTCCCGCAAGTGTTCATGCTCATGTACGCAGATGCCATATCCTTAATTAACGATACTGTGGGAAGACTCCAGAAACAACTTGATGCGTTAAGTCACTTTTGTCAATTATATCAGTTAAAGGTAAACCTCTCTAAAACCAAAATCATAGTTTTCAGAAATGGTGGTATCTTACGTAAAAACGAAAAATGGTATTTTGATGGTCAACCGGTAGATACGGTCACATACTATAAGTATTTGGGTATTTTGTACTCTTCATCTCTGAAATGGACAGTGGCACTGAACACACTTGCAAAACAATCTGATAAAGCCATTTTTTCCCTTAAGGCACTGAGGAAGCAATGTGGCGATGTGCCAGTTACGGTCAGTCTGGAACTGTTCGACAAAATGATTCTGCCAATTCTTTTATATGGTTCTGAAGTATGGGGGTATGAAAAAAGACCTCAAATAGAGAAATGCCAAATACGGTTTCTGAAATATGTTTTGTGTTTGCCATCTAGAACCCCCGACATAGCTGTTTTGGGAGAATGCGGCAGGAAACCATTAAATGGATTATATATGACAAGGTGTCTAAAATTCTGGTTAAAAATTTTGAACCAAGAGAATAGATTAACTAGAAGCTCGTATATAATGTTATATAATCTGGATTTAGCCGGCAAAGTCACGTGGGCGACGGGAATAAGAAAATTGCTGTTTAGATATGGTTTCGGTCATGTGTGGATCGCACAAGAAGTCGGAAATGTCGATATGTTTCTTTCTGCATTTAAGCAGCGTTTAATGGACATTTCTACCCAGGAGTGGAATACAACTCTAAATGAGACGTCAAAGCTGGACAGTTACTGCAGTTTCAAAATTTCGTTGGTATTTGAAAACTATCTATCTTGTGTCAAAATTCGTAATCACAGGATCGCGCTATCAAGGCTAAGATGTTCCTCGCATCAGCTAGCGGTCGAGCGCCAGAGGGGAATAGTAGACAGAAATCTTAGATTCTGCAGTTTCTGTCTCGCTGCAGGAACGCAAGCCATTGAAGACGAGTATCATTTCATCTGTATCTGTCCCCATTACGATCATATTAGAAATGCGTTTTTAAGCAGGACTGTATTGTATCTATCGCGGGCCCAATTCATTGTAATGCTATCCTCTCAAAATTCTTCTGAACTTCGGAATATAGCTGCTTATACGTATAATGCTTTCAAGTTTTGCAAATTGAGTTTATAAATGTACCAACCCACTCATATGTACTGCACTTGGCACTGAACTGATACCATTGGCCCATGGCCTGAAAGGTATGCAATAAACGTTCTTACGTTCTTACATGGGCCGAACTTTCACCATTCTGATCAAGCATCGATCCCGAAAAGCCTTTATTAGGAAATGAGGTTGATGGTTGGTCGTTTGCTTGATATAAGTAGGACGTTTAAACCTCTGCAGGTAATATAGCGATAATGGGAAGGGTCAAGTCAGAGAAGGGCAATGTGGTTGGGAGTGAAAATCTCTTTGCGAAGACAGATATGACTTCTGTGGAAGCCATGCGCTGATGGAACATTGACAAAATGCCAAAAAACAAGTAAAACCCCAGCAAAGAGCTGCTGAGGCAAACAAGTGGTTACATTTATGGCACCATCCTTCCCCCCTTCCGTCTTCTCATTCCACTCACCCGCCACACACACTACCTGCTACTGCCGCCGGAAGAGGTGGGAATGACCCCACAGCAAACAACATCAGGGAGATTTGGGGAAAAAATGCCATCAAATGCCAGTTCATGTGCGAACCATGAGCCACGGGGATTTGGAGCGGCGAACACGTGGCCCGTAAACTGGCGAGGAATGGCGCATTTTAATGCGAGGCGCGCTAATGTGGAACCCGTAATAGGCCATTGAATGAATATTGCTTTTGACATCATTACGAGCGGGCTTATATGGGCGATAATACCGAGTTAACGCGACCTCCACGGTCCAGCAGGCCATGAAGGTCAAACTAGTTTCTATAGCGGCTAATAAATGATGAGTGGCATTGTGTGTTCACGCTTTATTGCTGTACCTTGCTCCAAGCAGCATAACGGGTTTCAGATAATATAGTGTCTATTTCCTTCAGACCAGAAAATGTGAAGAATCTTGCGAGACGTAAAGTTGCGACGTGAATGCACGCCAGCGGTATTCAGAGAAGAAAATCGGTTGATGAAACAAGAAAACGTCACATTCTTAGGGATATTGTCTGCTTGGGGATCTCTGCTAGCTACTGCCAGAGATAAAAGTTAATGTCGTTATTTATTGGTAACGGTTAATGTTATCATGTTCATTATTGTCCCTGGGTGTCTGATTTCATCTTCTGCCAGCGACAGACAAAAAGCGCCATGATATCAGTCAACTACCTGCTGCCAAGATAACCCATGATATTGGTGCTTAAAGGTGGGGTAAAAAGAGAGGTGGCTCAACCACGCAGCAAGGCTTGTCGCTGTGCTGCCTTATTTTGTTTTTGCTGAACCTCAAAAACTAGATCTACCAGGATGGAGGATTCCAGCAAGGATGAATTTTACATTTTCCCCAATAATGGACGCCTTCGCCTACGTGTATATTTTTACTTGGCTCCCCGTTCTCAGTCAGTGATGAACAGTTTGACGGGTGCGTCACTCGGCATGAAGACAGGTCTTGAAGCGATACACGTCCAGGAGGTGACGCAGAGTGAACATGGTATACTGGTTGCACTTGGACGTTAGTGTTACCGCTGTCAACTGTGACAACAGATCAGGAATAAACTCATTTTGCACCCTGCAAAAGGGCATTGATGAACAAAATCTTATTAAGGATTAAGCAAAAATATGAATATGACATGGCGTCTCGTGTGAGACGGGTTTGATCTCATCACAAATATCCTATCCTCGGCTAAAGAGATTGGATAGGAGATGAGACACTTATTCTTCTCATTTGCTTCTTTTATTACACATCCCAGTGAGAAATTAGATTTCTTCAAATGTCAATCTTCCATAATTAAGTTTAGTATTAAATTGCATAAAACATGCGATATCATTCTAATTTTACATGCGGGTTCGGTATCTTCTTCTTGTGTTTATATTATTATTATTATTTTATCACCAATCTGCCTGGTAGCGGCAACTGAGATATTTCTGATTTGGCCGTTTTCCGATGATAAGATCCACGGCGCACGTTGTTGCCGACCTCAGACGCCAGACTCAAATAGTAAGAAGTTACCGGAAATGGAATATATTTTTATCCAGGCTTTCATGAGTGGATAGCAATACAATCTCAGAGCAAAACAAATCAGCGGAAGCCACCGGCGATTGCCTCGTAAAGTCGTGTGTAATCAATTATTATTACCGAGTCGTTTTGCTTCGTATAAATGGGTGCTCAGATGTCCCTGTGCGCCAAGAGTAAAGCAAAGTAATTGTTGCTGGCATTCACGCGAAAGGCAACTTGAGTCAAAATGAAATGATGTTGCTTAGATGGGAGTCGTTAAGCGAGCAGAGCATCGCCGTGACGTCATCGAGATGCCTAGGAGAGAGGGTTCAGACTGGAAGTCATTTTGATGACGTCATGCTGTGTGAGAACTCATCTGGTTGATTGGTGACGTCATTTTTCAGAGGGGCGTTACGGATGACTTGTTTTGGGGGGGAATCAGAGAAATAAAAACTAAAAGCAGCTTTTTTTAATGCTGTCGTTAATGTTTGCGACCTTATTGCATCGCGGCTAAGCGCATTAAAATCTGGGAAACAAACATAGTTTACAACAGAAAGTGTAGGCTTACATGCAAGCCGGCGATTAATTTTCCGATTAATTCACAGATTAGGCTCGAGGGTTATTCTTCAAAACAACAGAGAAAATGGTTGTTGCGCTTCGTAGGGCGTAGAAGCAAACATTCGAGAGATTAAACGCATATTGATCGGTAACATGCGTGAACTTAGGGGCCACACCCGGCCATGACATACCCTTGTACTCATCGATCTGTGGTTTCTGCCTAAACATGCACATAATGGATAGATAATTAGTAAAATGTTCCATGCTAGTTGATATACGAGGCTGTTTGTGTCTTGTGATCAAATGGTCACTGAACGACATTGTGAGTCAAAGGCTACGTACATAGGTTTCAATTTGTATCGTAAAACCATGAAACCAACAATGGTAGAATTTTACCAATCCGGGGCATGTTTCACCCATTTATCATTCATCGTCATTGAATTCCTGGAGTTCCTTGAAGTTCTTTGGCCCAGTTTAACCCTTGCGTGCACAAAAGCACCAATTCATTTAAATACAACGGTTGGGAACATTGTCGCTCAGAAATAAGACACAGGAGCATATTATAGGGCCGTATTCATAATCAGGAAAAATAAATTTTCTTCATAGCTTTTCCAGCTTGCATTGTGGGTAGTCATGACCCGAAGTTCACATATCCTTAAACGTTGGAGCATTCATCATTCTGTTAATGCATCTGAAGGTTTTTTTTCTCGGAAAACACGTGGCTCTGATGAATATACACGGCTTGATGTGTAACTGTCCGCATAGGCCCTTTGTAATAATTCGTCACTGGACTTACAGATCAGTGCAGGTATTCATGAACCACACTTGGGCTCTGTCAATAGATGTTTTATTTATCTCGAAAGTGTTAAAATTATATTGAATATAATCTCTTGATCATGGGCACCACCAGGTCGAGCTGGTGAGGCTAAGACGAAAATGCCATTTTATTGCGTAAGCTACGTCTGGTAACGCGCTGGGATGTCTCACAAAAGCTGCAAAAACCGCCTCTTTGCACCTTGTCAGAGATCCTATTGTATCAGTAACCCCTCCGCCCCCCCGCCCCCCTTCTATATAGATTAACATATACGGCACAGAAGCAAAGCAACACAACGAGTCAGTTCATAGTCACCTCCCTAGTCCTTTCATACGCGAAGCTAATACTCTCTCAATGCTCCCACGATGCTCTGATGCTCCCACGACGCTCTGATGCTCCCACGATGCTCTGATGCTCCCACGACGCTCTGATGCTCCCACGACGCTCCCTGGACGTACACCAACCCCGCAGATCAGGTTCCCCTAGGTGTCCACGTCCACAACGACTCCTGAGGAGTCCTACCATGCAGCCCCTAGCTACGCAAGAGGTTAAGACAGGCCACTTCATCACTCACAGGCGTGCACTGAAGTGGCAGCAACCACCAGCTTTTCTGCCGGTGAAACGCTCCTGGTGTCATAAAAAAACGCAATTTCACAATAACATCTTTGCTGTTTTCACATTTCTTTAAACTAACATAACTACAAATCACTCAACTTTTCATTTTTAGCTTGCTTTTTTGCAAATAAATGTCTTCTGTGCGATTCGCTGGGCTTTATAACGAGAGCCCAACATCTACGCTGACCGCTTAGGCGCCATGATTGTTTTCAACGGTTGGTCAAAGTAACTTTTTTCGTGGGCCTGAAAGCAGGTAATTGAAGACCGCATGTGATACGCGGGATGGGGCCACTAACATTGGACACTTTGGACTTTAGAGAACAATAGTAATGGCGGCTGAAAACACTCCTTGCAACAAGGTGCCCTGACAAAAATGAGCGCTGAGTCTTTTACAAGAGTCACTGCGACTCTTGGACAGATATTTTTGAATTACGACAGGTTTTCAGTTACGTAGGTATTCATATATAGCTGACAAACACATGACACAATTGAGCTTTTTGTGATTTTTTTCACAACTCTCACAATCGCTGGCTTTCTGCAAGCTGTCCGCTCTGGCCTTTAGGCCAGCTCTGGGCCCGTACGTTAGAAACCGCGAGGGCAAAAAATCTTGCCCCCGCGTGACGTCTTGCCTCTATTTGGCCTCGCCCCCAACTTTTTGCCCTAATCGGTAAGTTCGAAAAACTCTCCCTGAAATTAGCCTCGAATTTGCCTCTACTTTGCCCCAAATGAAGGACAGCTTCTGAGCCGGCCCTGATCGGGGGCTAAAAGCGGGGCAAGGTCTGCACGCATTGGCGAGTCTTGCGGACAACTTAGACGATTTGATTTCATTTCCAAGTACTAATGAAGAGCTACGCAAGAGTTTTGATGAAATTACAGGTAATTATATCGCGTTATCTGCATAATTTATAAATTTGCACTAAAGTAAAAACGTGTTACCACTTTTTGTATATGACGGATAATATATATATATAACCTAGGCCTACTCACGTAATGTGTCATTAGTGGATATCCATTGTTCATACACTGAAATTGTATTACTTGTTCTTGATAATCTTCTAGTTGTCTAACGCTATATGCTTGTTATCGTTATGTAGGGTGCTAACTTATTGTACCATGGTATTATCAAGGTTTTCCGGGTATAACTGGTGCAATTGATTTCACTCACGTCCTCACAAAGCTGTTGTTTCATATTAATATTATATTCGCAAAATGTTTCCGTTACAGAACTGTAGTGATCGTCAACGCCTTCATGGCCCTATAAATGGAAGACAAAAGGAACGATATCCCGGGTGCGGGGCTGTGGCTTTTGGGTAGAGGCAAACACATTTCCTTGGGGTGCGACGACGGGTGCATTTTAGTTTTGGGTCATGCATGGGGAGGTTAAACTTTTTCACTCGGGCATTATGTGTTTCTTAGGAAATAGAGGATTTTGTTTTGGCAAAGGGCAAAGCACGATTGTTTTTTAAAACTAACTACGGAGCCAAAGTTTATTTTAAAAAAAACAACCATTGGTCAGTAGTCCCTAAGTGTAAGATACCTTGCAAATGCTTTAGTCACAATAACTGAGGAAAATCTGGACATGGTTAATTGCTTTATTATTGTCTGTTTAACTTCCTCGAATGTTTTTACTGTTACTACTTGAAATTCTTATGAGACATCAAAATACATTTTTGCTACTCGTTGTTGATGACATATATAAGTCAATAAACTGGAATGCGAGGCGAAGAGGACAGCAAGCAGAGGTGAAGTTGCGAACCAATACTTAGGCCAGGTATACATGACTTATGCCCCCCCTACCCACCTGAACTATGAATGATAAGACGAACGCATCTTATAATCTATCGTTTATTCAACTTTGTTCAAGTACAGCACAAAGGCGTCGCTAGCCGAGCACGACAGCTAAGGGTCATCGGACTCTAATCTGTGAAGTGTAGCTTCCACATAGAGGGTTTTGGTATCGGCCTGTCTCTGCTGCGCAGCATAAGTGGCCGTCATCTGTCGGTACAATTGCAGTTGGGTATCTGCCACGACGTGCCTAGTCTTGCGCTTAAACTGCCGGTCCGGCATTCGTGTAGCTGATGCAACTGTATACACGTGCGAAATAAAACATTGATTTACAAATCATTTTTGTCGTTAAGATCTCTGTCGTCCAGCTTTTTTCCCAATAATAGATAATTGGTTTAAAGAGTAAGTACAAATATGTAATTAATGCATTATTGCACTAACAGCAAGCCCACTTACCAGCTGTGTTAGAAAACTTGAGAATGTGTGATTAATAATCATTATTGGAGTTAATAAATATGACCTTAATAGGTGAGACCAACAAATAATTCACCTTTATCAGCCAAGCCCCAAAAGACCTTACCTACGACAATAGCAGAATTAATAAACACAAAATCCAGTATGTGTTTGAACTTGCTGGTATCATTCACCAAGGTCCAGTTGAGTGACACTGCAGACCATTGATCACATTCTCTGAAACAAAGCTTCATATCTTAATCAACAATAAATATGTGTGGGAGGTTTATGCTTTATTTTCTTTGCTGGCATGTTAAAGTGCTACATGAGCTGTCATAACATGCTTAAATCATAGAAATGTGCCACATATCATATATATCATTAAGTTCATATTGTGGAGACCAATCAAATATTTCCTGTCTATGCACATGATTTAATTTAGAACTCATTAACTGTTTATACCATACTATTAGTACAGTGCTAATGTAAAAGAAAGTTTGAGGAAATAACATTACAAATATTACTATTAAATGGCATTATCAGAATGATCCATCGCATACTCAGGAAAGAATTCACAAAAAGTGGCTTCATTAAGTACGTAATGAATTTCAATCAAAACTCACATGGCCACAGGATATATAAACATGTAATTGTAACTGATCCAATACAAAAGAGACATATAACTGTTATATATAGTAATCAGACCAGTGACTTGCATGTAACAGGGATTGCGCACTAAGGCAAAACGGTAAAACTGATTTGAAGATCACTTAGAATGTTATAAAATAGACATGAAGACATCTGTCTGGTAATATCATTTAAATCACTTAAATTTATATGAATAAAATGATGAAAGTGCATTTTTCCAAGTCAAGTAACTAATTACTGGTTCACCTGCTGGATTATCAACGACTGTATACTTTAATATTAGATCCATTACATATCTATTATGTCAAGAATCCATAGCCCCAATTGAGTCAATCAATTTAAAAACAAAGTCTAACCTAGAAAATGTCACACTGAACTAACTGCAATTATAATACATTTAGCATCCTCATATTATATATGGTTTGGACATTATCAGTGACATTACACCACAGCCATGAGTGCTCACTTACCTCTGTCAATCACAATTAGGCCTAGTATATATCCACCATACACCAGCCCCCTATGTGTAATGTTAATACAGTATCCATCATGCAGCAACCCGAAGGGCATGGGGGGGGGGGTGATGGTGTGTGATATGTGATAGCCACAGTACTAATTATGTTCAACAGAGGTGAACGCTTGTGATTACAGCAGCCTGAATGGCAATGAGTCAAATCTGTCATATAAAAAAGGTCTGTAGTGTTGCCATGTACCATTGTTCCCAAACACCACCCATCTGCCATTGGCATTGAGGCTCCGGTGCTGACACTGCCCTCGACGCCCTCGATTCTACACGCCCCCACCCCCCCCCCCCCCCCTCCCACCTTCCCGAGATGTAAACACTGTCACGGCAAATTTGCGCGCAAGCACATAACTTACCTGCTAATCAAGCTTGTAATGTAAGTCCATGCCATGCCTCTTCGCGTTTGCCCTTCGTTATAGAGCAGCCTTAAAAGGGCCCGATATACATGGGTTTATTGTCATTGACGCCTTTTAACAACATTCTGCCTTCACTCGTCTGGCAACATCCTTGTTTACTGTCTGTACTTCCGCTCATGTGTGGAAATAGCCATCTCGGTAAAATCTCGCGCTAGAAACGCGCCCCCGGGGACATGGTTTTCAGGGCCAAATGCGAAGTTACGTTCGAACTTACGGATCGGGGATTTTTTTCGGAAAACGCCCCGCCTTGGCCTTGCCCTGAGACAAGGCACAATTCCCCGCCCTCGTTTTGCCCGCAATTTGCCCTATCAAACTTACGGGCCCTGGTAACGCCCTAGGCAGCTTGTACCAGCCCCGGAGATCGGCTCTGACCCCGCTGTCCGCAGCTATGTCCACCGATGTCAATCTCCTCCCTGGGTGCCGGTCCTGAGTCTTGTGTTGTGTTGCGTGCTGTACGCTCTGATACTTATACCGGGGACCACTCCCCATGTGTCCCCCAAAAGCTCCCTTGAACATCAGTTGCTGACGTAACTTACCACTCCTTCGGAACATGCACAACACCCATATTAATCACTCATCCCGAAGTACTTGCTCAACCCGCAGCACCCACTCACCCATTCATTCGCCGTATCACTCATAGAATGGTGTCCACCTGCTCATACTCCATTTCCTGACAAAAGGCTTTGCAGATATTCACAAACATTTACATACACATGTAAATGCAATATTAAGAGAATTTTATTAATATTTGCATATGCACACATCTGTAATTGTATCGATATATATGCAATCGCGTGCAGCAAATGATTTGTAGATACATGCAAATGATTTATATTTGTTGTTAATGGGAGTTTAATCTTGGCTCTTCAGACTTTGCTTGCCATTTAGATGACACCTATACATATTAGAAAGGATAGATTGCCGCATAAAGGAACGTTTGATTGAATTGATTGGGTCTCTGGGTCCTGCAGTCTCTCTGTAAATTTCTGGGTAGTCACTCAAATGTTATATCGGTTTTATGAAACGATGATATTTGCCAGAGCAAGTGTGAACGGCATTAATGAATTTGACTTTAGTCGCCAGCACCTGAGGGCGCCTGCTCCCAGGCGGTTGGGTTTCGACGCTGGAGCCATTGTAGACCATGTGTGAACAAAGGTGGTCCATAGTGGAAGAACTGAGGCTGCCGCCCCGCCCCGCGTCGTCAACAGGAGGTGCCGCTCAGTCGCAGTCTCACGCCAATCTATCACTGGGCGATATTGCAAGACGGTCTCAATGGCAATCGAGTCTTTTGTAATCTAATTTGACACGCCCCCCGAACTGTTCGTTTAGACCTGGAAAGTGATTGTGGAGCTCTTTGTGACTCCTGGGATGAGAGGGCCGGGTGGGCGAGGGGAGGGTGTGGGGCCGGCGTGGACGTGTGGAGGTTGGGGGACGCAAGGGGGGTGGATAGTCCATCAAGTATGGCCCGGTCTCTCGCCAGGCGGCCGGCCTGTCTGCTCCAATAACACTTGAGGCGGTGATGAATACCCAGGTGACTAGGTGGCGGCGGCGGCGGAGGCGCCATCTGGAGCCACCTGGTGCCATCTGGAGCCATCTGGGGCCATCTGAAGTCATCTGGGGTCATTTTGAGCCATCGGGGGCCATCTGCAACAATCTGGGGCCATCTAGACCCATCTGGGGGCATCGGGAGCCATCTAAAGCCATCTGAAGCCATCTTGGGCCATCTGGAGCTATATAGAGCCATCTGGGCCATCTCGGGCCATCTGGAACCATCTGTAGCCATCTGGGGCCATCTAGAGCCATATAGAGCCATATAGAGTCACATCAAGCCATATGGGGCCAGCTGGGGCCATCTGGGGCCATCTGGAGCTATCTGGGGCCATCTTGGCCATCTCCGGCCATCTGGAGCCATCTGGAGCCATCTTGGGCCATCTGGAACCACGTGGAGCCATATGAGGCCATGTGGAGCTATCTGGAGCCATATGGAGCCATACGGGGCCAGCTGGGGTCATCTGGGGCTATCTGGAGTCATTTGCAGCAAACTGGGACCATCTCAAGCCATCTTGAGCCGTCGAGGACCATATGGAGCCACCTGGGGTCATCTGGAGTGCAATTCCTCCTCGGAATGCCAACCTGGAATTTCCCTCAGAATTTCCCCTCGGAATGCCCCTCGGAATTCCCCGTCGGAATGCCATTCGGAATTCCCGTCGGAATGCCCTCTTGGAATTTTCCTTCAGAATAATAGCCCATTTGAAATATGGAGCCATCTGGAGCCATCTAGGGACATCTTTCGCCATCATGTGGAGCTGTCTGGCACCGTCTGGCACCGAATGGAGCCATCTCGCGCCATCTGGCGCCCTTTGGAGCTGTCTGAAGCAAACTGGAGTCATCCGTAGCCATCTGGAGTCCTGGTCCGATACGTGGGGTATGTCACGTGGTCCTGGGCCGCTTTACATCCGGGTGCTGAGTGTATCCCAGTTGCTGACGTGACGTGACGTGACGTGACGTGACGTGACGTGACGTGACGTGACACGGCGTCTGGGTTGTTCGTTTGCGCCTCGTCTGTCTGTGTGGTCGCAGGGTAAAGACCCCATGTCTTTTTTCGTATATTCGTCCTATCGCGTCAATGGGAGAAGGGAGGAAATAGCGGACCTATGTCCCCGGGAGTACTCCTCTGGTTTTTGCGAAGAAAGACATGGGATCTTTATCTTGCGACCACACGACCACTTCTCATGACCACTTCTCAAAGCAGATATTGGCGAATAATTTTTTTAAATATTTGCATAAAGCCTAGCTGTTTTTTTCTTATTATCTCCAATATCACATCAGGTGAAGGACTGAAATCGGCGTGGCTGTCAGTGGAAAGTCACACCGACGTCATTTTTTGTCATAAAACCCCACACATATTGTCATGGAGAAACCTACTATAGGGTGTGTTATCGAGTGACATCTATCGCCAAGGATGGGATGCGGATGAGACAGCTCATCTACGTATTAATTCACTCCATGTCTGTATTTTTATCAAGCTTTCATTAAATTGCTTTGTCGCACATCCTTTGGAAAGTGCGAGTTAGAAAATAAAGTGAAACATGGCACGTCCCGCGTTATATACGATACTTCGGGCAAAGATCAATTGAAACCTGGAAAACCGGAAAACGGAAACTGGTAATGGAAAAAAGACGACGCGCAAAACACACAACAAAGAGACAGGACATTGATAACATGAAGATATTTCAAAATCCAGTATACGTCCCGGCAGTTGGTTTATTATAACACGGACGGGACGTAGTGCATAATAAGATGCGGAATGAAGATTACGGGTATTTCGTGTGTGTTTACCATACCATTTACCATTGACCCAGCCTGCATTGCCATCAAAATGTCGCGGATACGTGCTTTGGCTTACGTAGAGGGTCTCCGATAGGATATTCCGAAGACAGATTTCAACAGGGCATTTGGACGGGGAATTTCGAGTGAGAATTCCGAGAGGGAATTCCGCGTTGGCATTCCGAGGGGGATTCCGAGCGAGAGGTCCAAGGGAGCACTTCCGAGGGGGATATCTCACAGGAGAGATATATTTTTGCGGGCATCTTTCCACACAAAAATCCCATTTACTTTAATGACATTACCGCACTCTTTTCCAGTCTGTAATAAGATTTATAGCAGATTTTCCTCCCCTAAAAAATGGAACAGGTATTGACCAAAATGTACGCTAAGGATTATATGTGCTATGATTTCGCCTAAACGTAATCGTTCAGTATAAATAGTCTCGCGATAATAGTTTCGTGTAAATGGTTTTGTGTAAATGGTTTTGTGTAAATCGTTTTGTGTAAATCGTTTTGTGTAAACTGTTCTCCATTCCCTCAAGAAAAGATTAAATAACCAACTATCATTCAGAGAAGAAACGTTTTTTAGTTGTATAAAGTCAGCTGCCGTGACGCGTTGGGGAATGTGTGGAATTTCCGTAGGCGGACATCAGGAAATGTATGTCTGCATTTTGGATGGAAACGGAAATGTGAAGAACATGCCTCTCAACGCAGGGGTGGTTCACACCGATACGGAGAACACCCAGAAACCATTTGAGTGATTCTAAGGGGGGTGGGCTTCTTCTCTCTTCTAACACCCTCTTACCATTGTAAATCCCGTAGTTCCACCCCACACCGTCTGCGTGGTTGCTGACATGGCTTCCCCGGTGGACTTCCGGTAACGAAAATCATCAATCAAACTTACTAAAAATATGCATACATATTATGTCCAATTCAATCCGTATTGGTTATACATTGATGGATTTATTTAAACCGCCCATACGTTGTTCGTTGGTTGGCTTGTAGAAAAACGCTCTAACCTATGTATCACGACACTTGGAAGGGTCTCCGAGAGTAAGTCTCTACGCTCTGTGAACAAATAGATCTATGGATTGCGTTCGTACCAAGCACCGTTGTCTTGGGCTGGCCTAGCAGGGAACCACCCCGCTATGACCCACAGCGTCACCTAATATATGCTCTAGACCGCAGCTGCGTTGTAATGCGTAGCAGTTCGCAGGCCGGACGCATGAGTACCCTATAAGCGTCAGTGCGTGCTAAAGGGCCTCTACAAATAGCCAGTTTGCGGGCGTTGTGGATCCTGCACATGCACTAACACGCAACGGCGGTTCTACGGGACTCAGACGCCCAGCCTCCTGGTGTCAGTAACTGCTCACCGCATGAACACGCAACGGTGGTTCTACGGTAGTCTCACTGTTATAAAGGATATAGGTCACGTACTGACCCTTCGCACGGTGTCAAAGGGATACATCCAAAACGTCATTACCAGGCTCTGATTTGCTCTCGGCTTACCCCGTGCTGAACGCACGGGTGATGGGTGATGGGACACTGGGTTGCGGGTGTCATGGGACACTGGTCACGAATGAAGTCCGTGAGAGTCAGTCTGATTGTAGCTGAGAGACATTGGAATATTTTAGCTACCAGGGGCGGATCCAGGGGGTGGAGGGCAGGGGGCTACCCCTTGGTGAATTTAAATACTGAATTGTACAAGCTAGATTTGGCTCTAAAACAGGTTGTTTGCCTTTTCGCGACAATAATGTTCATGTATTATTAGAACTAACGTGCACAGGCCTGAATGTTAAGGAATGTGATCATAGCGTGTTAGGGGGGGGGGCGATAGCGCAGCGGGGATGAGCGCTCGCCTTGAGTGTGCTGGCAACCCGAGAGCCTAACAACGCGTAGATTGGTAGTTCGCGCCCCGCTGTGGCCATGTCTGTGTGGTCACTGGATAAAGATCCCATATCCTTTTTCACAAAGAGTAGGAGGTTACCCCCGAGGACGTACCTCCACACTCCCTTTCGTCTCCCATTTACGCGATATGACCAAAAAGTGGTTAAAGCGTCCTGAATATACAACCAAGTACCTGTTATGACCATTTCCTGCATATTAAGTGTTATATATATTCTCGATGTGAACGACAAGACACGCACGCCCCCTGGCTCACCTAGATGGTGTCCTCAACAACATACGTGGATACTGATTCAGGATGAGCTGAAAGGAAAACTAGAGGCAGGAAGCATAGGGACTGGGTGACCCTGAAGGGCTAGCGACTGGGTATGGGGCGGAAGACATTCCGCCACCCCACCTCCACCCACCCGCCACCCTCTACCCGTCTATAATCCCACCCTCGACTCCACCCATCCCCACCGTCCACACCCCATCCAACTCCCACCCTCTCCCTCATCCATGCCCGGCTCCACTCCACCCCCACCCCCCCACCCCCTTACAGTCTCCTCCCAAATCTTCGACAAAACAGAGATCCACGTGGCATCAAATCACGTGACAATGGATGTACTCGGGGATCCGGGAGCGGGCGCCATCTTCACAGACTGCATGATCAAAACCGGAAGCTGTCACGCCGGAAGAGCGGTACATGTGCGGCCGTCTTTCATTGTGTCTCGAGTGAACGCGACAGCCAAAGTCAAGGCCACGTGACAATACATGCACATGGTAAAAACTGCATGCATACCTGTGACATATTTATAAAATAATATATATATATATATATATATATATATATATATATATAAAGAGAGAGAGAGAGAGCGAGATGGGGGTGGAGAGGGGGAGAGAGATGGTAACGGACAGCGGGGGGGGGGGGGGTTACATGGCACAGATAACCACACCTTTACAGATATATATATATATATAATATAATACACATATAGGTCAAAATATATGTAAATATATATATATAAAGAGGGAGAGAGAGAGAGTGGTGGAGAGGGGGATATACATGATGCAGATAAACACACCTTTATAAAATATAAATAGATATATATATACAATATAATATGCATACAGGCATGTTTATATATATATATACATATATATCTGTAAAGGTGTGGTTATATAAATAAAGAGACAGAAAGAGAGGGGGGGGGGTGGAGAGGGATGGGGGGAGAGATACATGATACAGGTGATCATAAGTGGAGGCTTAACTGTGAACTAGTAGATGTTTGGATGACAACCCACCATTCACACATAGACCAACGTTGACCCATCACCAAAACCTTATTGCCCCATATCCCTCAGTGCATATGTAAGGCGGTCAATCACCAACCAGAACAGGCGACAGGATGGTCGGGGGCGGGGCGGGGGGGGGGGGAGACATATTGTTATAGCTATATCTTGAATAATGCGTGTCATATTAACTGGACCTGGTGCCAGTATGCCTCACTCGTCTTTGTGTGTCGGGGGTCTTTTTGTAAGCATAATGTTACGATATAACCCAACCTTTTGAAACTCAATAGTTTCATGGCAGGATGAATGTCGCGCCACACCAATCCCCCTTGATATCTAACCTCGCCCCCACACCCCCATCGCTGTCGTAAAGCCAGTACACGCCAAAGCTGCCAGCTCCGATCATTCCCACATGGCTGAATCGATTCAATTGAAAGATATTCATCAAGAAATAGTCTTGCAATGTGTGTAATTTTCATATTAACGCACTCTGTACATACACAATATAAGGGGAGAAGAACTCCCAGGAAGGAGTGGAACGATTCTCCTACATTAGGAAGAGTGGGGGGGGGGGGCAAATTAACTACACTAACGTGTACCATAGACAAATCGTGTGCCGTTCGGTATGCTACAAGCAATCAGAGCGGATATAGGGGGGTGGGGGGAGGTTAGAGGGGTTGTAGCCACTCCTTGGGAACTTAAACATACACTGTAAAAGCAGGGTTCTCCCAGCGTCAACCCACCGGTCGCAAGTCTTCAGAGAGCAACATCCCCCCCCCCCACCCACTTGCTAGTCCCTAGATCTGCCCCGGCGAAGGCCATCTTGTCGATGTGTCCAGCAAGGCCATGTTTCCGCCCCGCAGCGCCTATCTGACCCGCATCAGGTCAGGATACAAGCGACTACATTACTGTAAACCACCTCAAACCGCGAGATTACGTCGTTAGGTGACCTTCGCCTCGCGTAGGGGGAGGACCTGTCGGAAAGTGGCTCGCGTGTGGATGTCGTAAACTAAGGCAAGGTCAGGCAGGGACCGGTCACCAGATACGGGCCAGACAAGGGGGGAGTTTTATTCCGGTCGGACATTTTGTATTTATTTATGCAGATGGCGGTGATGGTAGTTTTGTCGCTGTGACCGTATATCAGACGGCACTCTAGGACGGGGGGGGGGCGGGTGGCAAGGAGGGGACAGGGGTAGTGTTCTCAGCACCACGAAGAATAAATGTCTTTACAAAGTGACATGCTGCTTTGTTCGTCCGACTTGCTTGTCCGATATAACGTACGTGAAAGACATAGTGACGTCATTAAATGGACAGCCTGGATCGGTCTATTGGGGGACGGGGGTTATGAACGTGCGGTAAGTGGTGGCTGTGGCTCAAGACATAGTGATGGAAAGTAGTTTTAAGTGCTGAGCAGAACAGAGACCATTCGACATTGACCAATGTTGAAAGAAGAGCATTAGAGGTGAAATATGATCGACATTTATTTGGAGTTATGGATTTACATTCATCAGGTTGTCGTCGTCGTGTATGATATTGTGCGAACAGAACCTGTCCTTAAGAAATTAGATTAATTAGCTTGGCAAACATGTGATGATCAGCTGTCCAGCAAAGTGTTCTTCTCCTGCGGGAATGTGCAACCATTTAGCCTAACACTGGGATTAGAATGAGATTGACAGATATTTGATTTCACCGATAAAAACTGCATTATTAAATAAAAAAAACGATGGGACGGACAAATTAATGGGACCTGACTTGCAAGGGATTACACTTTAATAAATAAATAAAATTTATTTCATATCAGTTTGCATGCGGAGATGGGTGTTGTGAGCGGCCGCCGTTTGGGGGCCAATTTGGTCGATGGGTTTTGTCGCGGAATCCATTCCGACCGAGACACAATGGGCATCGGCAACCGAACCGGTACCCCGCGTGATATCCCTGACATGCTGCCCAGTCCCCTACCCCTTCATCTTGGGTAAGTGTGTGTGTGGGAGGGATGGTGTGGGGCGGGGGGCAGAGGGGGAGGGGGGTACTGTGGACGGATTGATGTGAGGGTGGATGAAGCGTGGTGCAGGGAAAGAAAAATGTAGGCGGCTTGAGGTGGTCATCCTTCCATGTTAGGGCGAACAATTGTTTCAGAATAGCCCCTCCGCTATACTTTACTGTGAGGTAGCCCTTCCCCTATTATTTAGTATGGTGTTGCCTCTGATCCTTGGGATGCATTGTATCGGAATATGCTTTCGTGCGCGTTAGCCCCTTGGGAGCATGGTGCCTACCTTTTAGTATGCAGTAGCCTTTGTGTATCGTTTAATGTGAGGTAGCCCCTCCCTTATCGTCTACTGATAGCCCATTTTCCTATTCTTTAGTGTGAGGTATCTTTTGTTGGTACAATTAGGGCAGTTAATGTTTGTTATATGTATGCTGCAACAAGCATCAATCACGGGTTGCAAATCAGATTGGTACGGTAGGATATCGAGCTGGCAGGGTGTGTTCTCAGGTTGTTTAGATATCAGAAGTGGTAGGCATACACATTCCCTTAATGTGGCTTAAAAACTTGTTGACCGCAAGCCACGTTACAACGCACACATAAGGGAACAGACTAAACTCTATTGATTTTCCTGCTTTCATTGATTCCCCTATGAGCGATGCCTGCCAAGGGAACCCTGTGGGGCTAAATGCCGAAATGTCAGTCACCGTCCTCGTGGGTGAAGAAGACGTGCGGTGGCGATTTTACGCCAGTATGGTGGGTAATGAACACCTGTAAGTGTCGATCAGAGTGAGCCGGCGTCTAACATTGTCTGAGCTGTCACGGTCTCTCGGGCCAGTGATCACGTGATCAGTGACCCAATGATAAAAGCGCCACCTGGTTATGACCGGCCAGTCGCGGTAGATCTGAGATATGTCAAGCGCGTGGGTGGGCCCCCGGGGTGGGCTTAAGGGAGGGGGTCGATGTGGGGAAGGGGCGGGCGTTGGGGGAGGGACTGGGGCCAGGTGTTTGGGACGATGGCATTTGTGATGTAAAACCGTATGGAATGAATCATTCGATATTTATACATAAATATATCTTAATGAGAGTGTGTATAAACCATAGTACTTCTACTGAATTGCGTTTTATGACATTATCGTGTACTCATGGGCCGAACTGTCACCATTCTGATCAAGCATCGATCCCGAAAATCCTTTATTAGGAAATTCGGTTCATGGTTGGTCCGTTGCTTGATATAAGTAGGACGTTTAAACCTCTGCGGGCAATATAGCGTTAATGGGAAGGGTCAAGTCAGCGAAGGGCAATGCGGCTGAGAGTGACAATCTCTTTGTGAAGACAGATATGATTTCCGTGCAAGCCATGCGCTGATGGGACATTGACAAAATGCCGGAAAACAAGTAAAACCCCATCAAAGAGCTGCTGAGGCAAACAAGTGGTTACATTTATGGCAACATCCTTCCCCCCTCCCGCCTTCAATGACACCGCAGCAAATAACATTAGCGAGATTTGGAGAAAAAAAATGCCATCAAATGCCACTTTATGTGCCAACCATGAGCCACGGGGATTTGGGGCGACGGACACGGGGCTGTAAACTGGCGAGGAATGGCGCGTTTTAATGCGAGGCGCGCTAATGAGGAACCCGTATTGGGCCATTGAATGAATAACGCCTTTGACATCATTACGAGCGGGCTTATATGGGCGATAATACCGAGTTAACGCGACCTCTACGGCCCAGCAGGCCATGAAGCCTGAATTCATAGTTTGTATAACGTCCAATAAATTATGAGTGGCATTGTGTGTTCACGCTTTAATGCTGCTCCTTGCTCCCAACTCCATAACGGACTTCAGATAATATAATTTCTGTTTCCTTCCGACCAGAAAATGTGAAAAATCTGGCGAGACTTAAAAATTGCTTTTAAAATTGCGACGTGAATTCACGCAAGCGGTATTCAGAGAAGGAAAACGGTTGACGAAACTGGAAAACGTCACATTCGTAGGGATATTGTCTGCTTGGGTATCTCTGCTACTACCTGCAGCCAAGGTAGCCCATGATATTGGTGCTTAAAGCTGGGGTGAAAAGAGTGGTGAATCAACCACACCCCAACGCTTGTCGCCATGCGCTTTTTTTTTTTTGGCTGAACTTCAAAAACTATCTATAATCTACTAGGATGGGGGATTCCAGCAAAGATGGCTTTTACATTTTTCCCATAACGGACGCCTTCGCCTACGTGTATATGTTTACTTGGCTCCCCGTTCTCAGTAAGTGATGAACAGTTTGACGGGTGCGTCACTCGGCATGAAGACAGGTCTTGAAGCGATACACGTCCAGGAGGTGACGCAGAGTGAACATGGTATACTGGTTGCACATGGACGCTAGTCTTACCGCTCTCCGCTGTGATAACAGATTAGGAATAAACTAAGTTTGTAACCTGCAACGGGAATCTTTGAATAAAAATTGTAATAAGGTTTAAGCGAGCATATGAAAATGACATCTCGTGCGAGATGGGTATAGTATTATCATTATTTTATCACCAATCTGCCTGGTAGCGGCAACTGAGATATTTCTAATTTGGTCGTTTTCCGATGACAAGATCTACGGTGCACGTTGTTTCCGACCTCAGACGCCGGACTCAAAAGTTACCGGAAATGAAATATATTTTTATCCAGGCTTTCATGACTGGATAGCAAAACAATCTCAGAGTAAAACAAATCAGCGGAAGCCACCGGCGGTTGCCTCGTAAAGTCGTGTGCAATCAATTATTATTACCGGGTCGCTCTGCTTCGTACAAATGGGTGCTCAGATGTCCCTGTGCGCCACGAGTAAAGCAAAGAGGACAGTAGTTGTTGCTGGCATTCACGCAAGAGGCGCATGGAGTCAAAATGAAAGGATGTTGTTTAGATTGGAGCCAAGTCGTTAAGCGAGCAGAGCATCGCCGTGACGTCATAGAGATGCCTAGCAGAGAGGGTTAAAACTGGAAGTCATTTTGATGACGTCATGCTGTGTGAGAACTCATCTGGTTTATGGGTGACGTTATTTTTCAGATGGGCATTACGGGTGACGTTATTTTTGGGGGGAATTAGAGAAATTAAAACTAAAACCAGCGTTTTTTTAATGCTATCGTTAATGTTTGCGACCTTATTGCATCCCGGCTTCGCGCATTAAAATCTGGGAAACGAACATAGTTTTACAACAGAAAGTGTAGGCTTACATGCAAGCCGGCGATTAATTTTCCGATTAATTCACAGATTAGGCTCGAGGGATATTCTTCAAAACAACCGAGAAAATGGTTGTTGCGCTTCGTAAGGCGTAGAAGCAAACATTCGTGAGGGAGTAAACGCATAACCCTGCTATCACCAGTCTGATGCTCTGGCGGCTGCGTTAGCCAGATTTATATTGATCGGTAACATGCGTGAATGAAGGAGCCACACCGGGCATGACATACCCTTGTACTCATCGATCTGTGGGTTCTGCATAAACATACACATAATGGATAGAAAATTAGTAAGATGTTCCATGCTAGATGGTATACGGGGCTGTTTATGTCTTGTGATCAAATGGACAATGAACGACATTGTGAGTCAAAGGCTAGGTACATAGGTTTTCAATTTGTATCGTGAATTATGCATGAAACCAACAATGGTAGAATTTTACCAATCCGGGGCATGTTTCACCCATTTATCATTCATCGTCATTGAATTCCTGGGAAGTTCTTTGGCCCAGTTTAACCCTTGCCCGCATAAAAGCACCAATTCATTTAAATACAACGGTTGGAATGGAATGGAATGTTGGTGTTTTAGGCCACTTTTGTGCACATACAGGCTAAATTGGGCCAAGGAACCTCCCGAGAAGATGAAGGATGAAGGAATGAAACATGCCCCAGATTAGGTGCCCGAGCCCGGATTCGAACCCAGGACCTATTGATCTGCGGTCTAGTGCGCTAACCACTACACCAGGGAGGCCCCCAAATACAACGGTTGGGAACATTGTCGCTCAGAAATAAGACACAGGAGCAAATTATAGGGGCGTATTCATAATCACGAAAAGTACATTTCCTTCATAGCTTTTCCAGCTTGCATGGTGGGTAGTCATGACCCGAAGTTCACATATCCTTAAACGTTGGAGCTTTCATCATTCTGTTAATGCATCTGAAGGATTTTTTTCGCCGAAAAACACGTGGCTGTGATGAACATACACGGCTTGATGTGTAACTGTCCGCATAGGCCATTTGTAATAATTCGTCGCTGGACTTACAGATCAGTGCAGGTATTCATGAACCACACTTGGGCTCCGTCAATAGACATAGCGCTAAGTGGAACATTTGTCGACCGATTATATTATTATATTACAAGTGATCGATTTTATTTATCTCGAAAGTGTTAAAATTATATTGAATATAATCTTTTGATCATGTGCACCACCAGGGCGAGCTGGTGAGGCAAAGACGAAAATGCCATTTCAGTGCGTAAGCTACGCCTGGTAACGCGCTGGTATGTCTCACAAAAGCTGCAAAAACCGCCTCTTTGCACCTTTTCAGAGACCCTATTGCATCAGTAACCCCCCCCCCCCCCTTCTATATAGATTAACATGTACGGTACAGAAGTAAAGCAACACAACGAGTCAGTTCATAGTCACTCCCTAGTCCTTTCATACCCGAAGCGAATACTCTCTCAATGCTCCCACGACGCTCTGGTGCTCACACGACGCTCACTGGACGTACACCAACCCCTCAGATCAGGTTCCGCTAGATGTCCACGTCCACAACGACTCCTGATGAGTCCTAACATGCAGTCCCTAGCTACGCGATAGGTTGAGAAAGTGGCAGCAGACACTGCCGGTGAAACGCTCCTGGTGTCATAAAAAATTGCAATTTCACAATAACATCTTTGCCGTTTTCACATTTCTTTAAAACTAACATAACTACAAATCATTCAACTTCTCATTTGTAGCTTGCTTTTTCGCAAAAAAATGTCTTCTGTGCGAATCGCTGGGCTTTATAACGAGAGCCCAACATCTACGCTGACCGCTTAGGGGCCATGATTGTTTTCAACGGTTGGTCAAAGTAACTTTTTTCGTGGGCCTGAAAGCAGGTAATTGAAGACCGCATGTGATACGCGGGATGGGGCCACTAACGTTGGACACTTTGGACTTTAGAGAGCAATAGCAATGGCGGCCGAAAACAGTCCATGCAACAGGGTGCTCTGACAAAAATGAGCGCTGAGTCTTTTACAAGAGTCACTGGGACTCTTGGACAGATATTTTTGAATTATGAAAGGTTTTCAGTTACGTAGGTATTCATATATAGCTGACAAACACATGACACAATTGAGCTTTTTGTGATTTTTTTGACAACTCTCACAATCGCTGGCTTTCTGCAAGCTGTCCGCTCTGGCCTTTAGGCCAGCACTGGTAACGCCCTAGGCAGCTTGTACCAGCCCCGGAGATCGGCTCTGACCTCGCTTTCCGCAGCAATGTCCACTGATGTCAATCTCCTCCCTGGGTGCCGGTCCTGAGTCTTGTGTTGTGTTGTGTGCTGTACGCTCTGATACTTATACCGGGGACCACTCCCCATGTGTCCCCCAAAAGCTCCCTTGAACATCACGAGTAACTCACCACTCCTTTGGAACATGCACAACATCCATATTCATCACTCATCCCGAAGTACTTGCTCAACCCGCAGCACTCACTCACCCATTCACTCGCAGTATCACTTACAAGATAGTGTTCACCTGCTCATACTCCATTTCCTGACAAAAGGCTTTGCAGATATTCACAAACATTTACATACACATGTAAATGCAATATTAAGAGGATTTTATTAATATTTCCGTAGGCACACATCTATAATTGTACGGATATCTATACAATCGCGTGCAAATGATTTGTAGATACATGCAAATGATTTATAGTTGTTGTTAGATGGGAGTTTAATCTTGGCTCTCCAGACTTCGCTCGCCATTTCGGTGACACCTATACATTAGAAAGGATAGATTGCCGCATAAAGGAACGTTTGATTGAATTGATTGGGTCTCTGAGTCCTGCAGTCTGTAAATTTCTGGGTAGTCACTCAAATTTTATATCGGTTTTATGAAACGATGATATTTGCCAAACCAAGTGTTAACGGCATTAATGAACTTGCAGTCTCACGTCAATCTATCACTGGGCGATATTGCAAGACGGTCTCAATGGCCATCGAGTCTTTTGTAATCTAATTTGACACGCCCCCCTGAACTGTTCGTTTAGACCTGGAAAGTGATTGTGGAGCCGTTTGTGACTTCTGTGATGAGAGGGCCGGGTGGGCTCGGAGAGGGGGTGGGGCCGGAGTGGACGTGTGGGTTTTTTTGTTGTTGTTTTTTTTTGGGGGGGGAGGGGTTGGGGGATAGGATAAACGATGGCTCCGGGTAGTTGGGAGTGCCAGCAAATGGCCGTGATAACGGCATCACGCATATGATAAACACTTTCCCCATCATTCCTCGCTTCACACGCACCAACACATCACCCCACCCCCGCTCCCCTCCCCCACCCACTCCTCTTTCAATGAACGATCCTCTTCCGCCTCATTTCCTCCCTCCACGACCTACACCCTCCCCCCCCCTACTTGCCTCTATTTTCTGCTGGCTTTAATAACGCAAGGGGGTGGATAGTCCATCAAGTATGGTCCGGTCTCTCGTCAGGAGGCCGGCCTGTCTGCTCCAATAACACTTGAGGCGGTGATGAATACCCAGGTGACGAGACCCCCCTCCCCCCTCCCCCCTCCCCCTTTCATTTTAAAGGGGTGTATTACTGGGTGCACGTGTCATGGCGTCATCTGGGGCCATCTGGGGACATCAGAAGCCATTTGGGGCCATTTGCAGCCATCTGGGGCCATCTGCAGCCTTCTTGGGCTATCTAGAGTCATATAGGGGCATCGGGAGCCATCTGCAGCCATGACTGTGTCTCAGTTGATGACGTGAGGTAAAGTGACGTAAAGGGACGTGACGTGACGTGACGTGACGTGACCAAGCTTCCGGAACATAACGGCGCGTTTGTCGTTGGTTGGCGCCCCGTTGTGGCCATATCTGTGTAGTCGCAGGATAACGATCCCATGTCCTTCTTCGTATATTCGTCATATCGCTTCAATGGAAGAAGGAAGGGAGGAGCGGAGCCATGTCCCCTGGGGTAATCCCCTACTCTTTGCGAAGAAAGACGTGGGATCTTTATCCTGCGACCACACAGACATGATCACTTTTCAAAGCAGATATTGGCGACTCATTCTTAAAAATATGTGGATAGAGCCTAGCTATTTTTTTATCTCATACTCTCCAGTATCATTTCAGGTGAAGGACTGAAGTCGGCGCAATGTGTTCAGATCACGCGACAGTGCCGAGCGTGGCTATCAGTGGAAAGTCACACCGAAGTCATTTTTTGTAATCATATTATATGACACCCCACACTTAGTGTCATGGCGAAACCTACTTTAGGATATGTGATCGAGTGACAACTATCGCCAAGGATGGCATGCGGATGAGAGTGCTCATCGACGTATTAATTCACTCTAGGTCTGTATTTTTTATCAAGCTTTCATCAAATGGCTTTGTCACACATCTTTGGTGTCGGAAAAGTGCGAGTTAGGAAATTAAGTGAAACATGGCACTTCCCGTGTTATTCACGATACTTCGGCCAAAGCTCAATTGAAACCTGGAAAACCGGAAAACGGAAACTGGTCATAGAAAAAAGACGACGCGCAAAACACCTCCTTTCAAACAACAAATGAGACAGGAAATTGATAACATGAACATATTTCAGAATCCAGTATACGGCTCGGCAGATGGTTTATTATAACACGGACGGGACGTAGTGCGTAATAAGGAGGGGAATGAAGACACGGGTATTTTGTGTGTGTTTGCCATACAAAAGCCGTCAGATACTTAAATTATACACTAAAAAAGAGGGTGACTCAGGCCTGCATTGCCATCAGAATGGCGCGGAAAATTCCGAATGCCGTCTTTCATTATGTCTCGAGTGAACACGACAGGCAGCGTCAAGGCCACGTGAGAATACATGCACATGGCAAAAACTACATGCATACCTATGACATATTTATAAAATAATTTATATATATATATATATATATATATATATATATATATATAAAGAGAGAGAGAGAGAGAGCGAGATGGGGGGTGGAGAGGGGGAGAGAGATGGTAACGGACAGAGGGGGGGGGGGGGTACATGGCACAGATGACCACACCTTTACGGATGCATATATATATAATATAATATACATATAGGCCAAAATATATACAAATAAATATATATAAAGAGGGAGAGAGAGAGTGGTGGAGAGGGGAATATACATGATACAGATAACCACACCTTCATTAGGAATATATATATATATACAATATAATATGCATATTGGCATATATATCTGTAAAGGTGTGGTTATATAAATAAAGAGAGAGAGAGAGAGAGAGAGAGAGAGAGAGAGAGAGAGAGAGGGGGGGAGGGGACAGGGGTGATGGAGAGGGACGGAGGGAGAGATACATGATATAGGTGACCATAAGTAGAGGCCTAACTGTGAAATAGTAGATGAAGACGGGTGAAGACGCATTGCCATAGAAATGTCTTGAATAATGCGTGTCATATTAACTGGACCTGGTGCCAGTATGCCTCACTCGTCTTTGTGTGACGGGGTCTTTTTGTAAGTATAATGTTACAATATAACCCAACCGTTTGAAACTCAATAGTTTCATCCCAGGATGTATGTCGCGCCACACCAATCCCCCTTGATATCTAACCTCGCCCCCACACCCCCACCTCCGTCTTAAAGTGACTATTCGTTCATCTCTTATCCATTGAAACTCGCAGTTATTATGGCACATACAGATTACAAACCTCGATGAGGTGCCCAGTTCACGCCAAAGCTGCTAGATCCGACCATTGCCACATGGCTGAATCAATTCAATTGAAAGATATTCATCAAGAAATTGTCTTGGTCCAATGTATCTAATTGTCATATTAACGCGGGGGGGGGGGGGGGGGGCAAATACCATTGACAAATCGTGTAGGAGATGATACCGTTCAATATGTTACAACCAATCAGAGCGGATCTAGGTGGGGGGTGGAGGTTAGCGGGGTTGTAACTACTCCTTGGAAAGTTGGGTTCTCCGAGCATTCTCCACCGGTCGGATGTCTTCAGAGAGCAACCCCCCCCCCTCCACCCTTTGCAAGATCCTAGATCTGCCCCGGCGAAGGCCATCTTGTCGATGTGTCCAACAAGGCCATGTTTCCGCCCCGCAGCGTCTATCTGACCCGCATCAGGTCAGGATACAAGCGACTCCATTACTGTAAACCACCTCAATCCGCGAGATTACGTCGTTAGGTCCCCTTCGCCTGGCGTAGCGGGAGGACCTGTCGGAAAGTGGCTCGCGTGTGGATGTCGTAAAGTAAGGCAAGATCAGGCAGGGACCGGTCAACAGATACGGGCCAGACAAGGGGGGAGTTTTATTCCGGTCGGACAGTTTGTATTTATTTATGCAGATGGCAGTGATGGTAGTTTTGTCGCTGTGATCGTATATCAGACGGCATTCTAGGATGGGGTGGGGGGGATGGGGGGGGGGGGGCAGGGGTCGTGTTCTCAGAATCACGAAGAATAAATGTCTTTACAAAGTGACATGCTGCTTTGTTTGTCCGACTTGCTTGTCCGATATAACGTACGTGAAAGACCGTTTATCATCACATGATTGGATGAAAGCCACAGTGACGTCATTAAATTATTGACCGCCTGGATCGGTATATTGGGGGACGGGGGTTATGTACGTACGGTAAGCTGTGGCTGTGGCTCAAGACATACTGATGGAAAGTAGTTTTACGTGCTGAGCAGAACAGAGACCATTCGACATTGACCAATGTTGAAAGAAGAGCGTTAGACGTGAAATATGATCGACATTTATTTGGAGGTATGGACTTGTTCTGTATGATATCGTGCGAACAGAACCTGTCCATAAGAAATTAGATTAATTAATTTGGCAAACATGATCGGCTGTCAAGCAAAGTTTTCTTCTCCTGCGGAAATGTGCAACCATTTAGCCTAACAATGGGATTAGAATGAGATTTACATATATTTAATTTTACCGAAGAAAACTGCCTTAATAAATAAAAAAACGATGGAACGGAAATATGAATGGGACCTGACGTGCAAGAGATTACACTTTAATAAATTAATTAAATGTATTTTATATTAAGGAAAAACCGTGTCTCATTACACACGTCTACTGCGCACATATGGAAGCAGCACAAAACAGTAATGCTATTACAGATATTGGCATCGGCGCATCTGATATTGTCTCTCGTTAGTCAGTCGCCGGGAGCATGCAACAGTAGCCTACTACGCCATGTATCGCTCTCCATGTGGCGGATAACCGGCTGGCTGGGCGGGGTCACTGGGCGAACTAGCGTACATGCAACACGGCATGTGGACGCGAAAGTATGGAAGCCACGTGACATAATAAAAATGGGATTTATGGCAGGAATTTGCCACGAACGCTGTTTTTTCTTCAAGGGGGTGAGGCGCGTTTTGCAAAAAAACGTCTCTGCTGGCATGTAGATCTAAAGCCTCGCGCATTAATGTTTGATAGGACAGCTGAATTGCATCTGCCTTACTTAAAGACCTGGCGTGAAGGAAAAAACATATCCCTGGGTTTTTGCGACAATGGCTGGCAACATGCATTAATTATGTTTTTGACTGTGTTTTTGTTGTTGTCGAATAATGTATCTTCAAAGAAAGTGGAGGTTTCCCAGTGTTGAGGCTGTCGTTGGAATGAAATGATGATGTGCCATCGACGTGCTTTCGCTTTGAGCGGAGTCACTCAGCGAAGGGGTGAGCGGAGTGAGTCGTGGGGGCGGGCGCACCAAGAACAGAGGGGGATGGTTATCAAAATTGATGAATTCGCCATAGGATGAGACCGCCAAGCCGGCATGACCTGTATGGGCGGGTTCCCGACACCCAGGATACACCCATGGATCCACCATTTCCAACACGGCTGTTGAACCTCCGGACAATGACTGACAGCACTGTCCTTACCGGCCCCGCCCAGGTTCGCTGTCTCACTTGTATTAAATTCCCTCATATGCCACACGAGACTAGCACGAATCCCGTTTCTTCTTGTCATGTGATCAGACTAACAGTCGCGATACTCGAACGATCATCACTAAAAATCTTTTATTTCGCATGCACTCCCTGTCAGTTAATTAATTGTCTGGCTCACTGCTTGGACACGTCATTATGCGTAGCATATAACGACAAAAAACATCCGTTTTAAGTAATTAAGTGGTAGGCCTAAGTAATTAAGTGGTAGGCCCGAGAGGACGCTCCGAATGGTCGCACTCACCGACTCGGCTATGCTATATTCGGGACGCTTTAACCAATTTTGGTCATATCGCGTCAATGGGAGAAGGAAGGGAGAGTGGAGCCATGTCCCCGGGGGTAACCCCCTACTCTTTACGAAGAAAGACATAGGATCTTTATCCTGCGACCACATAGACATGGCCACAGCGAAGCTCGAACCATCGATCCTCGTGTCGTTATTGCGTTTTAGGACCTTGCAGTGTCCTCATGGGCCAAACCGTCACCATTGTTATCAAGCATCGACCCCGAAAAAACATAGAGGGAATTAAGTTCATGGTTGGTTGGTTGCTGGTTTTAAGTAGAGCGTTTTATCCTCTGCGGGTAATATAGCGATAATGGGAAGGGTCAAATCAGAGAAGGGCAATGTCTCTGGGAGTGACAATTTCTTTGCAAAGACAGGCATGACTTCTGTGCAAGCCATCGAGGGGCATACATGCGCTGATGGGACATGGACAAAATGCCAGACAACAAGTAGAACCCCATATGTGCGCACCATGAACCACGGGGATTTGGGGCGATGAACACGTGGCTATAAACTGGCGAGGAATGGTGCGTTTTAATGCGAGGCGCGCTAATGAGGAACCCGTAATGAGCCATTGAATGAATAACGCTTTTGACATCATTACGAGCAGGCTTATATGGGCGATAATACCGAGTTAACGCGTCCTTCACTGCCCAGCAGGCCATGAAGGTCAAACTCATAGTTTCTATAGCGGCCAATAAATTATGAGTGGCATTGTGTGTTCACGCTTTAATGCTGCTCCTTGCTCCAAGCACCATAACGGGCTTCAGATAATATAATGTCTATTTCCTTCAGACCAGAAAATGTGAAGAATCTCGCGAGACGTAACATTGCGACGTGAATTCACGCCAGCGGTATTCAGAGAAGAAAATCGGTTGATGAAACAGGAAAACGTCACATTCGTAGTGATATTGTCTGCTTGGGGATCTCTGCTAGCTACTGCCAGAGATAAAAGTTAATGTCGTTATTTATTGGTAACGGTTAATGTTATCATGTTCATTATTGTCCCTGGGTGTCTGATTTCATCTTCTGCCAGTGACAGACAAAAAGCGCCATGATATCAGTCAACTACCTGCTGCCAAGATAACCCATGATATGGGTGCTGAAAGGTGGGGTAAAATAAGGGGTGGATCAACCACGCCCCAACGCTTGTCTGTACTGTCTTATGTTGTTTTGCTGAACCTCAAAAACTATCTAGGATCTACCAGGATGGGGGATTCCAGCAAAGATGAATGTTTCCCAATAACGGACGCCTTCGCCTACGTGTTTATTTTTACTCGGCTCCCCGTTCTCAGTCAGTGATGAACATTGGTTGCACTTGGAAGTTAGTCTTACCGCTGTCCGCTGTGACAACAGATCAGGATAAAAAAAAACTAATTTCGCATCCTGCAACCGGGCATTTTTGAACAAAAAATGTAATAAGGTTTAAGCGAGAATATGAAAATGACATGGCATCTCGTGCGATATAGATTTATCTCATCGCGAATCTCCTATCCTATCATCGGCTGAATGATTGGAGAGGAGATGAGACAGTTATTCTTCACAGTGGTTTACTTTATTACACAACCCAGTGTGAAATTAGAATTTTTCAATTGTCGATGATGTCCACTTCCAAGATGCGACGACACTCTTTCATAATTATAAAACATGTGATATCATTCGAATACTACATGCGGGCTCGGTATTTTCTTCTTCTCTATATATTATTATTATTACTTTATCACCAATATGCCTGGTAGCGGCAACTGAGATATTTTTGACTTGGTCGTTTTCCGATGACAAGATCCACTCTCCACGTTGTTTCCGACCTCAGACGCGGGAGGTTAAAACGTTACCGGAAATGGAACATATTTTTATCCAGGCTTTCATGACTGGGGAGCACACATTCTCAGAGCAAAACAAATCCGCGAAAGCCACCGGGGCAGTTGCCTCGTAAAGTCGTGGGAAATCAATTATTATTACCGGGTTGTTCTGCTTCGTATTAACGGGCGCTCAGATGTCTCTGTTTGCTAAGAGTAAAGTAAAGAGTACAGTATTTTTGCTGGCATTCGCGCGCGAGTCAAAGTGCGCCAAAAATGAAAGAATGTTGTTAGATTGGAGCCAAGTCGTTAAGCGGGCAAAGCATCGCCGTGACGTCATAGAGATGCCTAGTAAAGACGGTTAAAACTGAAAGTCTTTTTGATGACGTCATGCTGTGCGAGAACTCATCTGGTTTATGAGTGACGTCATTTTTCAGATGGGCATTACGGGTCACTTGTTTTGGGGGGCATCAGAGAAATGAAAACTAAAGGTAATTTTTTGTTTATGTTATCGTTAATGTTTGCGACCTGATAGCATCGCTGTTTCGCGCATTAACATCTGGGAAACAAAACAACAGACAAAATGTTCGTAAGGCGTAGAAACAGCCATCCGTGATTGAGTGAAGGCATTAACCCTGCTATCACAAGTCTGATGCCCTGGCGGCTGCGTTAGGCGGCATTTATATTGATCGGTAGCATGTGTGAATGTATGAGCAACACCCGACCATGACATACCCTGGGACTTATCGGTCTGTGGGCTCCACCTAAACATATACCTAATGGTCAGAGAACGAGTAAGATGTTCTATGCTAGGAGATATACGGGGCTGTTTGTGTCTTGTCATCAAATGGTCAATGAACGACCGTGTGAGTCCAAGGCTGGGTACAAAGGTTTTTAACTTGTATCTTGAATTATACATGACACCAACAATGGTAGAATTTTACCAATTCGGGGCATGTTTCACCTTTTTATCATTCATCGTCATTAAAATTCCTGGGAAGTTCTTTGGCCCTGTTCAACCCTTGCGCGCACAAAAGCACCAATTCATTTAAATACAACTGTTGAGAACATTGTCGCTCAGAAATAAGACACAGGAGCAAATTATAGGGCCGTATTCATAATCAGGAAAAATCAAAACAAATCATAGCCTTTCCAACTTCCATTGTGGGTAGTCATAACCCGAAATTCACATAACCTTAAATGTTGGAGCATTCATCATTCTATTAATGCATTTAATGAAAGCTATTTTTCGCCAGAAAACGCTTGGCTCTGATGAATATAAGCGGCGTTATGCGTAACTGTCCACATAGGCCCTTTGTAATCAATCGTCACTGGACTTACTGAACAGAGCAGGTATTCACAAACCACACTTGGGCTCCGCCAATAGATTTTGCGCTAAGTGGAACATTTGTAGACCGATTATATCGGGTTCAGAAGTAGTCACACAAGAGATGCTAAAATTATATTGAATATAATATCTTGATCATGGGCACCACCAGAACGAGCTGGTGAGTCTAAGACTAAAATGTCACTTTCTTGCGTAAGCTACGTGTGGTTTATGAATACGACCCCTTATCTTCACCAGCTCGTAGTTGGGATCTTTATAATATCAACATGTTGCTACTTGCGATAAAAGGTTGATAATAATCGTGGCCAGTCAAACGCTCGTAAAATGTTCGTAGTCGTTATGAATTCGGGTCCTTTCACTACGCCGCAAAGCACACAGGGTCAGTCCGGCTATATGCGTGGAGTGCTCGGAATGTGCTGGTATGGCTCACAAAACCTGCAGAAACCGCCTCTTTGCAGATATGTACAAATAATATGGAGATATTAAATGAAGGCTTTGCAGATATTCACAACCATTTACATACACAGCTAAATGCAATATTTAGAGGAATTTATACATATTTGCACAGGCACACATCTATAATTGCATAGATATCTATACAATCGCGGGCAAATGATATTTAGATACATGCACATGATTTATAGTTATAGTTAAATGGGAGCTTTTTTTTCGCACGTAGTATCTACAAACATCGATAAATCCTCTCGCATACCATCAGCCACACTTAGTCATGGTGACAAGATGGTCATTCCACAACCCTACAGGGATCCTTCTTTTTTGGACAGCCGTACAAGGATCATGTGTTGTTCCACTGCCCTACAGGGACCATGGGTTCTTCCACAGCCCACTGGGGATCCTGCGTTATTCCAAACGCCTACGGGGACCGTCCGTTACTCCACAATCCACCTGGGATCATGAGTTATTTGACAGCCATACAGGGATCATGTGTTATTCCACAGCCATACAGGGATCATGTGTTGTTTCACAGCCATTCAGGTATCATGTGTTATTCCACAGCCATACAGGGATCATATGTTTTTCCACAGCCATACAGGGATCATGTGTTATTTCACAGCCATACAGGGATCATGTGTTATTCCACAGCCATACAGGGATCATGTGTTATTCCACAGCCATACAGGGACCATGTGTTATATCACAGCCATACAGGGATCATGTGTTATTCCACAGCCATACAGGGATCATGGGTTATTCCAAAGCCATACAGGGATCATGTGTTGTTTCACAGCCATACAGGGATCATGTGTTATTCCACAGCCATACAGGGATCATATGTTTTTTCACAGCCATACAGGGATCATGTGTTATTTCACAGCCATACAGGGATCATGTGTTATTCCACAGCCATACAGGCATCATGTGTTATTCCACAGCCATACAGGGACCATGTGTTTTTCCACAGCCATACAGAGATCATGTGTTATTCCACAGCCATACAGGGATCATATGTTTTTCCACAGCCATACAGGGATAATGTGTTTTTCCACAGCCATACAGGGATCATGTGTTTTTCCACAGCCATACACGTGCGCCACGTGTCCGACGTGTAATGTCATCATTTTTGTTAGAGTGTCTGCTGTATAGCGAGTTAAAAAGCCCCATCTTACCAAAATATTATGAGCAAAGGCCTTATGACGACGCAAATTCAACAGCATTAAATAAGCTAGCAGAATTTGTATACAGGGCATTTGAACTATTAAGAGATTTAACTAAATAAGATTGTATTGTGTGCCATGTATGTTATCTGTCGAGGGCCTGGGGCCTATTGTTGAACCGAAATAAACCATTTATTCATCGTTCATTCTTATGATAATGCGTTATTCCACAGCATTGCTCAATATGCTCTCAAGGGTTCTCGCCAGAAAGGGATATCGCACTCATCTCTAACCAATGTGATTATGAACATAATTCCGGTTACGATGTCAGATTTACAGGTTGCAAATTCAAAGCCTGACTAATTTCCCAAGCGGTAAGCTAGCTATTAAGGAGAACAATATGACAATCAGTCTCGCGAACAAATCAATAGCCAACAATACTGCGCAATTACCAGCTAGAAGACCTATGATTCCATATGTTAAGAAGAACAGGATGATCAGCAATAAGTGGTTCTGTGCCCGAAGCAATCGGCTGAAATTCGACTGAAAAATAACTGGTAAGAAAGAGCTAATCAAGTCTATCGCCTTGAGCACCCTGCGAAGGGAGAGAGCAAGCGGGAGCGGAGAGAGTGAGAGACAGGGAAGAGGGCGAGATAGAGTTAGATGGCACCACGTACCAAGCAGCTTAATGAGTTATGAATATCTGATTCTGGTCTATAGACAAACACGTATGTCTCTAGATCAGCAAACTCTACACAAACAGCAGACTAGAGCAACATTTAAGCCTTTTTTATCTGCTTCTGATATGTATGAATTCTGTATCTCTCTGTCTCGCTCTCCCTCCTCCCTTCCCTCGGTCTCACTCCCTCCCCCGCCCCCTGTATACTGTATATATGTAGGTCTAGGCTGCTTACATGTAGACATAAATTCATATAGATATATATATATATACATATATTATATTCATTGTAAACTAATCAAACTGCAAACTTGATACTTCAACCCAGAAAATCGCACCTGCCCACCCCAATATCAGGCGTAATGGTCCATTTTTCATCGATAGAGCCCGCTGAATGGGTAATTGCACTACGTATTAGGCGCGAAGAATACATGAGCTATAACGACGAAATGGTTCGACCTCTCATGGAGGAACAGCCGGACGTAATTATAGAGGTCATAACGGTAGACCGGTAATTTCCCGCGAGGCTCAGTGGGCAAGCCCCCCAGCATGGGTTACAGCCTGGGAGGTAATGGCAGGCTAACTGCGCGTTTGAGCATCGCTTCCGTGCATCATCATCATTATGGGGTACGGGGGTGAGCCTAATTGGCAAATAAAAGGGCATGACCTTCTGGGGATCTTACGTCATGAACGAGGAGGGCAGGAGACCGGGTAGTGACCGCAACTAGCACGGGCGACGGAGCAAACGTCCAACCCTGGGGCCCACGGTGATCGCGGTCCCTACATCTGTCCTTTTCGTATGTTTACGTTTATTTAGTTGCGGGGAGGGGGGTGGGGTGGGACTAAATGCTTTAAGTAATATGTTCCTTAATGTTTTGTATTACCAACCGGTTCTCTATATCAAATAAGTATATTCTGTCTTCAATTTAAATCCTGATAGCCTGTGTCAAAATGTGTTAACCGGAGCAGAAGTTGGTGGCTGGCTTTATATCCCTGCGCGCCTGTTCGCTGTTCGGTATTCTGTGTGATGCCGACCGCGGCTCGCTAGGATTTCCGCACTCGATATAAATAAATTGTTGTTTTATAGACTCAAAGGTATATAAAACATATGCATCATAATTTTGAGATACTTTTAGACTTGATTCTAAAATGTAAAAAACCTACGATGGCGCATGTAAGTAGGCTGCTTTAGTTCTGATGCAGGCCCAAAAGAGATTCCCAGTCAGGTCTTCATTCTTACTAATCGATCTACGATTCCGTCTTAGCGGTGATTTACACGTGCATGAGACGTCTGACATTCAACCCTGGGGTGTTCGAGTCCCGCCTCTGTCTCCATGGATACGCCGTTCGAGTCCCCCCTCTGTCTCCATGGACACCCGTTCGAGTTCCCCCTCTGTCTCCATGGACACGCCGTTCGACTCCCCCCCTCTGTCTCCATGGACACGCCGTTCGAGTCCTCCCTCTGTCTCCATGGACACGCCGTTCGAGTCCTCCCTCTGTCTCCATGGACACGCCGTTCGAGTTCTCCCCCTGTCTCCATGGACACGCTGTTCGAGTCCTCCCTCTGTCTCCATGGACACGCCGTTCGAGTCCTCCGTCTGTCTCCATGGACACGCCGTTCGAGTCCCCCCTCTGTCTCCATGGACACGCCGTTCGAGTCCCGCCTCTGTCTCCATGGACACGCCGTTCGAGTCCCGCTTCTGTCTCCATGGACACGCCATTCCAATCCCGCCTTTGTATTCATAGACACGCCGTTAATTCCACAGCCCAGCCATTACGTCACTTCATACGCCGCGGGCTAGGTAACCGCGCTTAAAACATTTATAGATGTCAGACCATTTTAACGGCATCCACAGGCGGGCCCGGCCCGGGACCCGGAAACACCTCCAGCATAGGTGATTCCCACTTGGTAATAACTCTCATTTCTAAATAATAGAATGACTATTTTGTCCTGCATCAGCCTTGGACACGTTATATCATGGGTTCAATGCCGGAGAATGCATCGATTGAATAAACGTATGAATAAACAAAGCTATATCAGGCTTATTCTTGTTGCCTCAGCTTATAGAACTGTCTTAGCTGCGCTAAACTCATCCATCATTCATATAAGTTAAGGTCAGAAATATTGTGCAAAATGTATGGCGTGCGGCCAAATTACCATGGCCTAAGATAGGGGACACGATTTCATTGTCATGCTAATACTATAAGAACAATCGTTATGCTATGATAATGGGCAGACAGCGTTGTTCATGGTCCTGCCATGAACCTGATACCACCGATAATTATTATACGTCAAACCAATGTCTGGCGTCTATCTGATCCTAAACTCCAGCTAATGCAAGCCATCTACCCAGCCAATTGGTAACTTGAATGCAGCTCGGATGAACAGTCTGAAGCCATTACAAGGGAAAACTCCGTCGCGCACTTTATCTTGTGCCCATCCCCGCGGAGGAATTTACCCTTGGCACTTTGGCGAAACCATATGCATTGGGACGACTCACTTACTCGATCGTAATCCATCCCATGGGGCAGACAGTGCATACTCACGCCCTCCGAGCACGACATGGCGGTCTCGGCGCTGTGGGTATATGGAGCACTGCTCACCCACCAGGCCTACAGCACCACGTAATTACTGACATGGGACCCTTGCCTCCTCCTCTTACCATCGCCGCCCCAACGAACGGCCTCCTTCAATAATGCAGAAGCCGTTGAGCTTATTTGGTCACGTGGTTAACCTCCATTGTCTTCAAGGCACGTCGCATGACGACGTAAATATCCAGAATGGTTTTCGGAAAGTATCGCGATTAACGAAATTAAATTTGCAAATGGATAATTACTGGTAGTAATCGTATATACACATACATATTCTATGCACAATGCACAAAAATGTTTCGTACAAAATCTTTCCACAGAAGTCATCTGAAGGACACTAAACGGCATATTCTAGTATAAATGAAGCATAAATTAGTTGCCATGTGATCAATATGTGCAAAGGCAATGACCAAAATCCATCCACGTTTGGATGTCTTTAGCGCAGCAAGCTAAGGCCATGGTGTGCAAAACAATGTTTTTATACATATGTCTTCTATCAGCTTGGTGAACAGAAAAGTGGCATTCGTATCTTCCACGTCATCAAAACGTGGGCACCGTTAACGCGCTTTACTAATTAAACTAAAGATATACAAGGAGATGCATATATTTATAGAGGAGTTGACAGTGAGACAAAACTTGAAACATAAGCAAATCATTTAAAGTCCCTTATTCACAGAGAAAAACGTTGTATGAGTAACTTTAACTGTGAACTGGCGAATCCTATGCATACGCCTTCCCAGGCCAGCCACCAACTGCTTCAGCATTCACGCGCGAATGCTGAATAACTGTAACATACATATACACATTTAATCAGTTTCATCGTGAATACGCAAACCAAATAACAATATTCTAGATAAAAATACGGAAGGGAACAATGTCCTTACAAAAAGAGGTCACCCTGAGCGATAACGAACAGCCCCATAGTCACCCTGAGCGATAACGAACAGCCCCGTAGTCACCCTGAGCGATAACGAACAGCCCCATAGTCACCCCGGGCGATAACGAACAGCCCCATATTATTTCCCACTACTTCGTCACACAATGATCGGTAACAAAATTCGTCCGGTATTGGCCTACTCTGATACAAAACTACAACTACGCTCACACCTGCAGAAGTAAACAATTACAATTTAGTCCGCGTATACACTCATAAGAAATTACGGATTCGTCCACGCATGCTGTAATAAAACAGTTAACATTCCGTCAAGGTATGAACTAATGAACGGTTATAATTTCGTCCGCGTATGCTGTCATCAACAATTAAGGCGCATGCGCTGATAAACCGTTACAATTCTGTCATGGCATACACTAAAAACTGCTCCAGTTTCATCAAGTCATACACTGATAAACAGTTACAATTTCAAGGTATACACTAATAACAGTTTATTTTTTGGTTTCACCAACGCCAATAACTACTAATAACTAAACAACTACAATTCCGTCATGATATACACTGCAAAAAGGTTCAGATTCGGTTCCAGCAAGATATGTACAATTTCGTCCAGCATTCACTCCAAAAGCAAGAAAAAAATGCACCCTTGCACGCAAAAAGGAAATTTAAAATAAACATTTTCTCCCACGCTATTTCGAGGGAGGGCGTGCCCCGTGTCCCTATTAACAACGAGGGCCCACAGAAACACCCTCGAAAATCTGAATAATTACCCTTCCGCACGACCCCATGAATAACTAACACTCACAGGCATAACCCCCGTGGATCGTAATAACAATGAAACACGCACTCTCTCGCTCCCCCCATCTCTTCCCCATTTATCGCCGGCATATACAATGTGGAAGTATTAATTCACTTCCGTAGACCCAGCATTGTAGTGTCCTCATCACTTCCTAACCCTCTGCCCGTTCCCTCCACCTCCCTATCTAAGCTGCAGGAGCCAATACATCAGTCTATTACCCGGCATTTTACCGTCATGACAACCCTGATGACCGCCCTTGGACCTCGCCATGGCACCCCCCTTGCCCTCCCGCCCTCGTCTCCGTCTCCTTGATTCTCTCACCCGGCCATTAATCACGGTTTGACGCCCGCAGCGCCTCCTGGCTTGGCCACACAACAGCTCAGATAGGCGATGGGCGTGTGGCGGGAGGTGGGGGGGGGGACAGAGAACAGGAGCGGATTGGTGGCCGAGGTTTGGCCTCGAAGCAAGGATCACCCTTGTATAGGCGTTCTGTCTATAGATGGACAGTATCCTCTCCTCTCCCCTCCCATCCCCTCCTCCTATATCATATCAATTCCCTGAAAGAAAAAGCCTATAGTCTCCACCCTGACCCTTCGTCGGTGTGGCACCGGACACAAACAAGGCAGTTTATAACGTATTCCACCGCCCCCCCCCCCCTCACCGCCGCCACCTCCCCGCCGACCTGTCGCCAACGTCCCGTTCTGACCACATAGAGCTCCTACCCTCCGCCTCCTCTACCCGTTCGTTGGACCCATCCCTTAAGATAAAAACTTCAGGTCAGCTCAGGCCATCCTCTTCCTCCACCCCGCACAATTATTATATACCCCCCTGACAATACTACCGGATCGCCCCTACTCCCCTCACCGCCACCCCCCCCCCCCCTCCCTCTCACCGTCACCCCCACTCCCCTCACCGTCGCCCCTCCCCCTCCTCCCTGTTCTTAGCCAGTTTATCATTCATATATCATCCACCGGTCCAGTCAAGGTCATTATATCATCCCCCGATCCGCTCAAGGTCATTAGATCACACCACTTACGACCCTTGTTTCAGCCTCAGCCACTTGGGGCCTTTGGCTCGTCTATCATGCCAGTCACGAAAGCTGATCGATCGTGCCGTAAAGCAACACGGGTTGGGGGTCAATCCTTAAACAACATGGAGGGTCAGGAAATCTGACAATCTGAACATGCCCCTGCCCCCCTCCACCCCCCCCTCCTCTTCGCCCCCACCTAAAAAACAGATTACTAAACTGTACGCACAGATTATTAAACTGTACGCACAGATTGCTAAACTGTACGCACAGATTATTAAACTGTACGCACAGATTACTAAACTGTACGCACAGATTACTAAACTAAACCTGTCCACAGCATTTGGCCATAAATGCGTAGACAGAAATTTGCAAAATCACTATTCAAGTTGTATGAACAGCTTAAAGCTGCATGGAGGACTTCCAGTTCTTCTTTGTGCATTTTCTGTTGCCGCCATTTTTTCATGAAGTTCAACTGGTAAGCAAATCCCACTGAGGGCAACCACCGCTCAGGGAAAAATGTCCCATTGACTTACGACTCAACGCACCATCGTGAATATGAGAATTTAAAGTAATATATTCTGTAATGTTTGTATTACCAACCTCTTCCCCATGTCAAATAAGTATATTCTGTCTTGTATTTAAATACTGAAAGCATGTAGTGCCAAATAAATGACGTAAGAACTGCATAGAACCGTGGTGGTAGGTCAGGGATGGCGAAGACAAAGCATAGCCAGACGAATGGGTGACGTTGAACGCCTCGGTGTTTGTCTCTGCGACCTTGACCCCCATAACACACGTCTCGGTGTTTGTCTCATCAACATTGACCCCCATAACACACGCCTCGATGTTTCTCTCTGCGACCTTGACCCCCATAACACACGCCTCGGTTTTTGTCTCTGCGACCTTGACCCCCATAACACACGTCTCGGTGTTTGTCTCATCGACCTTGACCCCCATAACCCACGCCTCGGTGTTTGTCTCGGCGACCTTGACCCCGATAACACACGGCCGATGCGCATGTTCTGGAGCTGGCGGCAATGTTTTTTATATCCGTATATAGGACATCTTTCTTCGTTTGAAACGCGACTTCCGCCAAACGCCTCACTTCTGGGGAAACAATAACAGGGCCTGATTTTCCCATGGCGAGGGATTACGGCACCATCTCTCAATTGTCTCCCTCTTCCACGCACGCCGCCCCCCCCCCTCCCCCTCCCCCCTCCACCCCCGCGCCATATCGCCCTGATCTAGGCCACTCAAAGCCATCCCGCAACTCAAGCACGCTCCTCAGCTTGCACCCCAGCACACCCCTCGGAACCACCCCACCCGAGCGTCAACCACCCTCCGACCCTCACCCCCACCCCGACACTCACCCCACCCCGACACTCACCCCCACCCCGACCCTGAGCCATACCCCCAACCCGACCCTCACCCCCAACCCGACCCGAAAACATGCCTCCCACTCAAACCCACTCCTCGCCCAAGGTTTACGACTACCCCACCCCCGTTCACGCCTCAACTAAAGTTCAACTATACAGTCCGCGCACCAACACACCTCTCTCCCTCTCCCTCCTCTCTCCACTTCAGCCAGCCCCCTTGTCCAGTCCAACCCCCTCCGTCTCAGCTCCCTGATGTCGATCACTCCATGTTTTGACGCCTTTCATTAAATCCACGGCGGGAAACGACCGCTGGATTAGGGTAGGTGTATATGTGTGTGTGGGTGTAGGGGGGGGGGGGTGCCAGAGCCTAGCGTGATCAGCCCCTATAAGCTGATGTTATTTATCTCGGAGGCCTGTCACGGCCTCCCAGCAGCCCCTCATCCAACCGCGAGACGCCAACACATCAACTCCTATCGGTGAAACCAAGGGGTGACACCTTTACCCTCGCCTGTCTCCACCACCCCACCCCCCTCCCGGCTGTATTATTAATCCAACCCCCATCCGCCCCCCCCCCGGGCTCCATCACATCCTAGCCATGTTAATTCCAGGCCACCCTCTGCCCCCCACCCCCCGGTACCCACATCCCGCCCCACCCCATCCACACAACTATTGTCTCGTCTCCCCAATACATGACCTTCACCTCCGTCTTCTCCTTCTCCTCCTCCTCCTCCTCCTTTTTTCATCTCTTTTTCCTCCTCCTTTCCTTTCTGCCCCTCTCCTCCTCGTATTTGTCCAGGTCCAATGGCTAATGACCAGACAGTCGCCTGTTTAATCCCACTCTCCCCCGCACTCCCCAACCGGCCCTGCCCCATCACTCTCCCCCACCCGCCCTGCCCCATCTCTCTCCCCCACCCCCTCTCCCGCACCCCCCCTGCCCCATCCCTCTCCCCCACCCCCTCTCCCTCACCCGCCCTGTCCCATCCCTCTCCCCTACCCCCTCTCCCCCACCCGCTCACTCCCCACCTTCGACCCAGCGCCCCCACGCATGTACATAAAGCAAGCATAGAACAAGCAGCCCTGGAGTCTCCCTTACACGGAGTCGCTACGGAGGCGGGGGGACTGCACCCCGCGAGCCACGGGCCAGCCGCTCGGCATACAAAGTACCTGATTTGCGAAAAGGTGAGTAGTGGGTTGGTGGGTGGGTAAGTGTCAGTGGGGCTGGAGGGAGGGGGAAGAGATGGCTAGGTAGGGGAGGTAGTATCACCACCCAGAGCACCACCCAGGGCACCACCCACACCCAGGGCGCCACTCCGCTCCTATACCCGCCGCCGAGGAGGAATCCCGCCACACCGCCAGGTGTATTGTATCGAGGAGTGAGGCCACTCGACGGCGGGAAGTACGGGGTGGATGGGGGAGGGGGAGATAGGGGAGGGGGGAAGAGAGCAGGCGGCGGGAAGAGAGTGGGGGGGGGGAAGATGGGGAGGAGGGGAGAGATGGGAAAGAGGGGAGAGATGGGGGAGGAGGGGAGAGATGGAAAGAGGGGAGAGATGGGGGAGGAGGGGAGAGATGGGGGAGAGGGGGAGATAGGAGAGAGGAGGGGAGAGATGGGGAGGAGGGGAGAGATGGGGAAGAGGGGAAATGGCGGGAAGAGAGGAGAGAAGGGGAGGATGGTAGGGATGGGTGAGGGGAGATAGGGGTGAAGTGGAGAGATGGGTGAGGAGGGATGAGATGGGGAGGAGGGGAGAGATGGGGAGAGGGGAGACATGGGGAGGAGGGGAGAGATGGGGAATAGGGGAGAGATGGGGAGGAGGGCGAGATGGGGAGGAGGGGAGAGATGAGGAAGAGGGGAGAGATGGGGAGGAGGGGAGAGATGGGGAGGAGGGGAGAGAGTGGGAGGAGGGGAGAGATGGGGAGGAGGGAGGAGAGCTGGGGAGGAGGGAGAGATGGGAGGAGGGAGAGATGGGGAGGAGAGAGATGGGGAGGAGGGAGAGATGGGGAGGAGGGAGAGATGGGGAGGAGGGGAGAGATGGGGAATAGGGGAGAGATGGGGAGGAGGGAAGAGATGGGGAAGGGGAGAGAGTGGGAGAGGGGAGAGAGTGGGAGGAGGGGAGAGATGAGGAGGAGGGGGAGAGATGGGAAGAGAGGTGAGATGGGGAGGAGGGAGAGATGGGGAGGAGGGGAGACATGGGGAGGAGGGGAGAGATGTGGAATAGGGGAGAGATGGGGAGGAGGGGAGAGAGTGGGAGGAGGGGAGTGAGTGGGAGGAGGGAGAGATGGGGAGGGGGGTGAAATGGGGAGGAGGGGAGAGACTGGGGAGGAGGGGAGAGATGGGGAAGAGGGGAGAGATGGGGAGGAGGGAGAGATGGGAGGAGGGGCGAGAGATGGGGAGGCGGGGAGAGATGGGGAGGATGGGAGAGATGGGGAGGAGGGAGAAGAAGGGGGATGAGGAGAGGGAGAGATGGGAGGAGGAGGGAGAGATGGGGAGGAGGGGAGAGATGGGAGAGGAGGGAGAGATGGGGAGGAGGGAGAGATGGGGGAGGGAGAGATGGGGAGGAGGGCAGAGATGGGGAGCAGGGGATGAGGGGAGAGAGTGGAAGGAGGGGAGAGATGAGAGGGATTCGGGGAGGGATGGGAAGGGGGTTGGATGGGGAGGAGGGGAGAGAGTGGGAGGAGATGACAGATGGGGAGTAGGGGTGAGATGGGGAGGAGGGAGAGATGGAGATGAGGGGAGAGATGGAGAAGAATGAGGGGGGGTGGGGCAGGGGGGGATCCGTATACTAAATAATGGCAAGGGTACAGGTGGTGTTACGGATAGGGAAGAGGGATGAGGCAGACTCGAGGGAGGGGGAGGGGGGTGGTGGGGGTTAGATCCTTCCGGTTGGACAACACCAGGCTAAGACTGAACGGCCATAACTTGGGGACGCCATGCGAGAATTCGTCGATGGTAGAGACTGCTAAGTAGCCATCCATGTCTGCAGGTGGTAGCATTGAGGCGGCCGGTGGGTGTGGGGGGGGGGGGTGGCAAATTGCTCCTGGGGGTGCTGGTTAGGGAGTGATGTGTAAGCGCGTGGAAAAGTCCACTGAATTAATGCCAAGGGCATGACCGGAACAGATCAGCCGTAAATCTGCCAGAGATAAGTTCCCACGAGGATTTTATGGACCCGCAGCGCTTCTGGCGCAGATAAACGAGTTATCAATCCATAATTTAGCAACAGCGGTAGTCGTCAAGTAGTTAATTTATTGTAATAAAGATGACTTGTGAATTGACAATTGTTTCTT
>OZ025263.1:9038173-9053173 GCA_964019135.1 Arenicola marina
CCTCGGTCAGACCATTCATATCTTGGAGCCATGGCGTGTTGGCGAACTGGGCCGCGGGACGGACGGCCCGTACACACGGCGCATACTAATGGCGACCTCTCAGCTTAAATGACCACTATTTTTCCAGAGGGCAGAGTCCATCATTAAGTCCCTACGGCTGTAGCTAAACGGAAACTATGCGATATGGACCGATAGCATGCATGCACCTACCGTTTCAGCGGTCCTGTTGCCGTATGATGACGTTCAGATATTCCTCAACTCTAGCCGTGGTTTTTTAAATGACGATATGGCGTCATTTAGTTGCCGTTAAAAAGATCAGGAATTATTTTTTTTTGTTATTAGTCCTTTCATAAAAAATTCAACACACTGACGATCCTGTCGTTTAATAATGTTCTGCTCCTCACGTACCGAGGGAGTTTATTCTGTATGTGAATATATATGGTGGAGTGAGTGGACAGCCCTCATTGACTGCGACCTGCCGGGGGCGAAATGTGAGGAGCTATCCCAGCGGAGGGGAGCCGGGGGAGGGGGAGGTGGGGGGGGGGGGGGGCAATGCTGTTCATATTGCAAAATCAAAAGAAAGGAATCGTGTCCTCAGTTCTCTTTGACCATGTACCACCCCCTCCACCCCACTGCCCCCCTACGCCTCTCCCTCTCCCTTTCCGCCACTCCCAGGCTTTCCCTCCCCACCTGCCCCCCACGCCTCTCCCTCTCCCTGCCCCCCCCCCCCCCATGCGCCGCCTCTCCGACCCCCCTGCCCCCCCCCCTGCCTGCACCCCTCGCCTCTCCCTTCCACAGGCCTCTCCCCCGCCACCTCTCCCTTTCCCTTGCCCCCCCCCCCCTCTCTCCCCACCCCGCCGCCTCTCCTCCCTCCATACCGCTGCGTCAAGCCGGGATGCACCAATGCCGTACGGCGTAGCGGCGTCGACGTAACCAAGCAACCGTGTCCGTTGTTACGTTCTCGGCCATTGCACTGCAGTACGCGGGCGCCTCGCCGAGACCCCCTCGCTGGCCTGGCGCCCCTCCCACCCCTCCCACACCTACCTGCCTGCCTGCCTGGCTGCCCACCCGCCCACCCGCCCAGCCGCCAGCTGACTCGCTCTGCGTACCGGGCGCGTATAGTACTCACCCACAGGTGTCCGTTTCATATCGCCTATATATATATATATACGCACTCACATAAATATATATATAGATATATATTCACACGTATATATGTACGTCTCTGGCAGCGTGCGTCGCAATCAAGGATGTTGTCAATTACCGACCGCTGAAGCATCCTCATTAAAGTCTAGATTGACGCCGGCGCGGTGCCTTCTGGGAGTCTAGACTAGTTTTGAGCGCGACCACCAAGAGGAACGAGTTGTGATATTGGCAGTGTCAGGACCCTCCACTGCCGGGGACATCCTTCACACAGGGCGCTGCGAGTTCAGGGACACTCCAGATACACAATCGACAATATATATATATCAATATCTATATATATATATAGACATACACACACATTATAGAGGAGGACTGCAATGAGCCTGAGCTCCCAGCTGCCAATTCCATGTACAGCTAACTAGATGCAACGGTAAGTGTGGCACATTTCATTAAAAAACATAGCTGATGGGTCAATTAAGGGGTTAAATCTACAGATGACAATGTTATAGGCAAATATCTACCTTCCAAATATCTTGACATATTATTGAAATGAATGGCATTGTGGTATGGGACATATCGTCATGTTAGTACGTTGTATTTGTGAAAAAGCTATTTTGTCAGGGGATCGATGGCATATAATACGTCATATTAATAGTGGCATCGAATTAATTTAAAGTACTTTGGAAAGGTGGTTCTATATATTTAACCAACATGAATGGCAGCATAGAGCGTTTTATTATGTAAATCATTATTTGTCATGCGATTACGCGATCTTGACGCGCGCAAAGGCTCAGAAAATACACAGAACGCGTGGCACATGCAGTGGCGCCTCACCGTGACACAATCTGAACTACATGCACGACGCTATTTGTCTAAAAGTGTATTAACGACTTTGTATTTTGCTGACTCCCGCCGTGCGTATCGTTTAGTCTATCTGTAAGGCAGGGTTGGTTGGTTGGTTATTCAGGACGCTTTAACCACTTTTGGTCATATCGCGTCAATGGGAGAAGGAAGGGAGAGTGGAGCCATGTCCCCGGGGGGTGACCCCCTACTCTGTGCGAAGAAGGACATGGGATCTTTATCCTGCGACCACACAGACATGGCCACAGCAGGGCTCGAACCACCGACCCACGTGCCGTTAGGCTGTCAGGTGACCAGAGCACTCAATGCGAGCGCTCTAGCCCACTGACCTGTCGCGCCGGCCTGTATAAGGCAAGGCAAAGTGATATTTTTTCTTCAATGCCATCCGTTAATCGTTTAAGATTTACTGACAACTCATATATTGATGATATTCGCAAACAGATATATCTCCTGTAGAGTTGAGAATTAACTCGCTGTATGCTTGGTATTTGAGACAGAGTATTTAATGTAAAGGGGGTAGGATCAAAATTTCATATCATATCAAAATAAGGGGGTTGGATCTAATATGTTGTCAGGAGTCTGCTGACAACTTAGTAAACGTCACAGTAAAGTTTCACATTGAGAAGGATATCCCCACCCTATCCCACCCGTTGTGACCTAGAGACGGCTTTGGAATGAGGGTGGACGTTATTCTGTGTCACAGCGGTGGTAGTGGCCTCTAGTTGTCTATGCAGGGTGCTCCACTGGCCAACATCAGCGAAAAAACACCGCTGTTTTGCCTGTTATTAAACTGAATAGAAAAGCAAGACAAAATATGGTAAACGGGGGCAGTTAGGTCGCATTGCGTGTGACTGCCACGCGTGTATTGTCACAGGTGTAGACGTGTAAATTAGAGTGATGGTTAATATGTTAATCATATGCAGAAAGACGCAGCATACGCTTCACACAAACAAGTTTGAAACGAAGGCTTTTGAGAGATTGGTGATCGAGGTTTCATTCAAGAACTGAACTTTGCTTTCCTTCGTCGGAGTCAACTAACCTCTGGGATCTCCTCAAGGTCAGTTGGCCGAGACATACCCCCACCCCCCACCCCCCTCCCCCCTCTCCGCGCTCCACGCACACAAACACACGCCCCTCCCCACCTCTCGCCACGCACGCACGTATCTAGTGCCCACGATACTTCAGTACGTGACGACTCTCAGTCGGTAGCTAAATAATTAGACGTAAGTGATGAGAGGTGGTGACCGGGTCATATTTAGATCACACGTACAGGTATGCATATCTGAATCTGGTGTATCTTGTACGGTCATCACTGACACTAGTTACTTTCAGGGTCGTGACTGTCACTAGTTACCTTCACTGTCGTCACCGTCACCGTCGTCATTGTCACTGTCACTCACTGTCACTGTCACTTTCGATATTGTAACATGTTGCTTTCGCCGTCGTCACTGTCACTGTCACTGTCGCCATTGTGACTAATTGTGTTCACTGTCGTCAATGTCAAAAGTTACTGTTACAGTCGTAAACGTCATTGTCGTTTTTGTCACTATTTACCTTCGCCGTCGTCACTGTCATTGTCGTCATTGCCACTAGAAATGTTGACTGTCGTCAATGTCACTAGTTCATTTTACTGTCGTAACCGTCACTGTCTTCACTGTCACTGTCGTCACTGTCCTCAGTAACTTTCACTGCCGTCACCGTCACTAGTAACTTTCACTGTCGTTACTGTCACTCTCACTATTTACCTTCTCTGTCGCCACTATCACTGACGTCACTGTCACTATCCCAAGTGACTTTCACTGTCGTCACTGTTGTCACTGCCGTCACTGACGTCACTGTCACAAGTTACTTTCACTATCGTCACTTCCATTATCCTCGCTGTCGTCACTGTCACTGTCGCCATTATCAATGGCGTCACTATCACTTTTAACACTGCAAGAGTAACAGTGACACTGTCGTCAAACATGTCATTACCCGGACCATCATCTAACAATATGTCTATACGTGGACCATGTCGCCAAGGTCGTCTAGACAAAGTGAGCCTCGATCACAAATTCCAGTTAGGAAGTTGGTACGCGTGAGCGTAGGCTGTGCGAACTGCCACTTGAAATAAATCGGATACTTTCCGATTGAGGGACTATCGTTCATCGGTAAATAGAAGCTGGAATTCATCCTACCAGTGCCTCAACTACGCTGGTGGCGTACATTTTGTGGATCTTGATTTTGGCAGCCACTATATCATCTTAATCTCAGTTGTTTGTCTTTTCACTTAAAACAGGAGGCCCATTGCGAATTAAAAGGGCTGATGGTTTATTTTCTAGACCTTGAATTCCTGTATTTAATGTGTCGATTGATTTTGTTATACGAACGCCTGTTAGACAAATCATTAGCGAGGTTATATCGGGCCAGGAGCGCGTCAAAAATCGTTTAAAGGTTAATTGGTTCCAGACATCCGTGATAGGAAGGCATCGGTCGATGAATCTCTAATAGATCTGGACCATTGAGCTATTGGCATCCAGAAAGGCCGAACTGAGAAATATGAACGGAATTCCTGCAGTATTTATTGGTCTGAGTCATGATATACACTTCAACATTGGTATTTCTATACTGTTCTATGAAATGCCATGGCGTCATTGCCCATCATTGTTCTTGTAAATCATCCAGTGCGAGCTCGTTTTTCCAATTAGCATTTGAGCCATGTTCTTACTTGGCTATGTCTATAAGGTTAAGACGGCCTTCCGTGAGCCATGTTTTTACTTGGCTATGTCTATAAGGTTCAGACGGCCTTCCGTGAGCCATGCTTTTACTTGGCTATGTCTATAAGGTTCAGACGGCCTTCCGTGAGCCATGCTTTTACTTGGCTATGTCTATAAGGTTAAGACGGCCTTCCGCGAGCCATGCTTACTTGGCTATGTCTATAAGGTTCAGACGGCCTTCCGCGAGCCATGCTTTTACTTGGCTATGTCTATAAGGTTAAGACAGCCTTCCGTGAGCCATGCTTTTACTTGGCTATGTCTATAAGGTTCAGACGGCCTTCCGTGAGCCATGCTTTTACTTGGCTATGTCTATAAGGTTCAGACGGCCTTCCGTGAGCCATGTTTTTACTTGGCTATGTCGATAAGGTTCAGACGGCCTTCCGTGAGCCATGTTTTTACTTGGCTATGTCTATAAGGTTCAGACGGCCTTCCGTGAGCCATGCTTTTACTTGGCTATGTCTATAAGGTTAAGACGGCCTTCCGTGAGCCATGCTTTTACTTGGCTATGTCTATAAGGTTCAGACGGCCTTCCGTGAGCCATGCTTTTACTTGGCTATGTCGATAAGGTTCAGACAGCCTTCCGTGAGCCATGTTTTTACTTGGCTATGTCTATAAGGTTCAGACGGCCTTCCGTGAGCCATGCTTTTACTTGGCTATGTCTATAAGGTTAAGACGGCCTTCCGTGAGCCATGCTTTTACTTGGCTATGTCTATAAGGTTCAGACGGCCTTCCGTGAGCCATGTTTTTACTTGGCTATGTCTATAAGGTTCAGACAGCCTTCCGTGAGCCATGTTTTTACTTGGCTATGTCTATAAGGTTCAGACGGCCTTCCGTGAGCCATGCTTTTACTTGGCTATGTCTATAAGGTTCAGACAGCCTTCCGTGAGCCATGTTTTTACTTGGCTATGTCTATAAGGTTCAGACAGCCTTCCGTGAGCCATGCTTTTACTTGGCTATGTCTATAAGGTTCAGACGGCCTTCCGTGAGCCATGCTTTTACTTGGCTATGTCTATAAGGTTCAGACAGCCTTCCGTGAGCCATGCTTTTACTTGGCTATGTCTATAAGGTTCAGACAGCCTTCCGTGAGCCATGTTTTTACTTGGCTATGTCTATAAGGTTCAGACAGCCTTCCGTGAGCCATGCTTTTACTTGGCTATGTCTATAAGGTTCAGACGGCCTTCCGTGAGCCATGCTTTTACTTGGCTATGTCTATAAGGTTCAGACAGCCTTCCGTGAGCCATGCTTTTACTTGGCTATGTCTATAAGGTTCAGACGGCCTTCCGTGAGCCATGCTTTTACTTGGCTATGTCTATAAGGTTCAGACGGCCTTCCGTGAGCCATGCTTTTACTTGGCTATGTCTATAAGGTTCAGACGGCCTTCCGTGAGCCATGCTTTTACTTGGCTATGTCTATAAGGTTAAGACGGCCTTCCGTGAGCCATGCTTACTTGGCTATGTCTATAAGGTTCAGACGGCCTTCCGCGAGCCATGCTTTTACTTGGCTATGTCGATAAGGTTCAGACGGCCTTCCTTGAGCCATGCTTTTACCTGGCTATGTCTATAAGGTTCAGACGGCCTTCCGATAGATAATTGACAAACTACGTTTTGTGACACGAGGTTTCTTCGTGAAATCAGTAACACATCGAACGTATTCTACTGTGTCTCTCCAATGACCCAGTTCATCATTGTGATGATGTTTGAATAGTACTGGCACTGGTAAGTGAGTTGATGAATCGCTTCGCTTCTACATGTTGTAATATGCATTATAAATGTATCTGTGAGTTGTCACCAGTTTTTCTCAACGATATTGATATTTTCAAATTGGAACCACATACTTGTAACTAATTCCCATGGGGGATTAACAATTGTAAGGTATTGATCTTTGCCGTTACAGACAGGTGATGAGTAATGGGTGATCGCTATAGACAGGTGATGATTAATGGGTGATCGGTATAGACACGTGATGAGTAATGGGGGATCGCTATAGACAGGTGATGGCTAATGGGCGCCCGCTATAGACAGGTGATGACAAATGGGTGATCGCTATAGACAGGTAATGGCTTATGGGTGCCCGCTATAGAAAGGTGATGGCTAATGAGTGACCGCCATGGACAGGTGATGGCTAATGGGTGACCGCTATAAAAGATGATGGCTAATGGGTGCCCGCTTTAGAAAGGAGATGGCTAATGTGGAATCGCTTTAGAAAGGTGATGACTCATGGGTGATCGCTATAGACACGTGATGATTAATGGGTGACCACTATAGACAGGTGATGGCTAATGGGTGATCGCAATCGACAGGTGATAGCTAATGGGTGCCCGCTATAGAAAGGTGATGGCTAATGGGGGATCGCTATAGAAAGGTGATGGCTAATGGGTGACCGCTATAGAAAGGTGATGGCTAATGGGTGATCGCTATAGAAAGGTGATGACTCATGGGTGATCGCTATAGACACGTGATGATTAATGGGTGACCACTATAGACAGGTGATGGCTAATGGGTGATCGCAATCGACAGGTGATGGCTAATGGGTGCCCGCTATAGAAAGGTGATGGCTAATGGGGGATTGCTATAGACAGGAGATGACTAATGGGTGACCGCTATAGACAGGTGATGGCTAATGGGTGATCGCCATAGACAGGTGATGGCTAATGGATGACCGCTATAGACAGGTGATGGCTAATGGGTGACCGCTATAGTCAGGTGATGGCTAATGGGTGATCGCTATAGAAAGGTGATGGCTAATGGTTGACCGCTATAGGCAGGTGATGGCTAATGGGTGACCGCTATAGACAGGTGATGGCTAATGGGTGATCGCAATCGACAGGTGATGCCTAATGGGTGCCCGCTATAGAAAGGTGATGGCTAATGGGGGATCGCTTTTGGACAGGAGATGACTAATGGGTGATCGCTATAGACAGGTGATGACTAATGGGTGACCGCTATAGACAGGTGATGGCTAATGGGTGATCGCCAGAGACAGGTGATGGCTAATGGGTGACCGCTATAGACAGGTGATGGCTAATGGGTGACCGCTATAGACAGGTGATGGCTAATGGGGGATCGCTTTTAGACAGGTGATGGCTAATGGGTGATCGCAATCGACAGGTGATAGCTAATGGGTGCCCGCTATAGAAAGGTGATGGCTAATGGGGGATCGCTATAGAAAGGTGATGGCTAATGGGTGACCGCTATAGAAAGGTGATGGCTAATGGGTGATCGCTATAGAAAGGTGATGACTCATGGGTGATCGCTATAGACACGTGATGATTAATGGGTGACCACTATAGACAGGTGATGGCTAATGGGTGATCGCAATCGACAGGTGATGGCTAATGGGTGCCCGCTATAGAAAGGTGATGGCTAATGGGGGATTGCTATAGACAGGAGATGACTAATGGGTGACCGCTATAGACAGGTGATGGCTAATGGGTGATCGCCATAGACAGGTGATGGCTAATGGATGACCGCTATAGACAGGTGATGGCTAATGGGTGACCGCTATAGTCAGGTGATGGCTAATGGGTGATCGCTATAGAAAGGTGATGGCTAATGGTTGACCGCTATAGGCAGGTGATGGCTAATGGGTGACCGCTATAGACAGGTGATGGCTAATGGGTGGTCGCAATCGACAGGTGATGCCTAATGGGTGCCCGCTATAGAAAGGTGATGGCTAATGGGGGATCGCTTTTGGACAGGAGATGACTAATGGGTGATCGCTATAGACAGGTGATGACTAATGGGTGACCGCTATAGACAGGTGATGGCTAATGGGTGATCGCCAGAGACAGGTGATGGCTAATGGGTGACCGCTATAGACAGGTGATGGCTAATGGGTGACCGCTATAGACAGGTGATGTTTAATGGGGGATCGCTTTTAGACAGGAGATGACTAATGGGTGATCGCTATAGACAGGTGATGGCTAATGGGTGACCGCTATAGACAGGTGATGGCTAATGGGTGATCGCCAGAGACAGTTGATGGCTAATGGGTGACCGCTATAGACAGGTGATGGCTAATGGGTGACCGCTATAGACAGGTGATGGCTAATGGATGTTCGCTATAGACAGGTGATGGTTAATGGGTGACCGCTATAGACAGGTGATGGCTAATGGGTGACCGCTATAGACAGGTGATGGCTAATGGATGTTTGCCATAGACAGGTGATGGTTAATGGGTGACCGCTATTGACAGGTGATGAATAGGGGTGACCGCTATAGACAGGTGATGGCTAATGGGTGACCGCTATGAAAAGGTGATGGATAATGGGTGACCGCTATAGACAGATAGTGGCCAATGGGTGATCGCTATAGACAGGTGATGGCTAATGGGTGCCCGCTATAGAAAGGTGATGGCTAATGGGGGATCGCTACAGACAGGAGATGACTAATTGGTGATCGCTATAGACAGGTGATGGCTAATGGGGGATCGTTATAGACAGGAGATGACTAATAGGTGATCGCTATAGACAGGTGATGGCCAATAAGTGACGGCTAATGGGTGGTCGCTATAGACAGGTGATGGCTAATGGGTGACCGCTATAGGCAGGTGATGGCTAATGGGTGACCGCTATAGACAGGTGATGGCTAATGGGTGATCGCTATAGACAGGTGATGGCTAATGGGTGACCGCTATAGAAAGGTGATGGATAACGGTGACCGCTATAGACAGGTGATGGCTAATGGGTGACCGCTATAGAAAGGTGATGGCTAATGGTGGATCGCTATAGACAGGTGGTGGCTAATCTGTGATCGCCATAGACAGGTGATGATTAATGGATGATCTTTATATATAGACAGATTACGATTAATGGGTGGTCGCTATAGACAGGTGATGATTAATGGGTGATCCCTATAGACAGGTGATGGATAAGGGTGACCGCTATAGACAGGTGATGGCTAATGGGTGACCGCTATAGACAGGTGATGGCTAATTGGTGACCGCCATAGAAAGGTGATGAATAAGGGTGACCGCTATAGACAGGTGATGGCTTATGGGTGATCGCCAGAGACAGGTGCTGGCTAATGGGTGACCGCTATAGACAGGTGATGGCCAATGGGTGATCGCTATAGACAGGTGATGGCTAATGGATGTTTGCTATAGACAGGTGATGGTTAATGGGTGACCGCTATTGACAGGTGATGAATAGGGGTGACCGCTATAGACAGGTGATGGCTAATGGGTGACTGCTATGAAAAGGTGATGGATAATGGGTGACCGCTATAGACAGGTGGTGGCCAATGGGTGATAGCTATAGACAGGTGATGGCTAATGGGTGCCCGCTATAGAAAGGTGATGGCTAATAGGAGACCGCTATAGACAGGTGATGGCCAATAGGTGATCGCTATAGACAGGTGATAGCTAATGGGTGCCCGCTATAGAATGGTGATGGCTAATGGGGCATCGCTATAGACAGGAGATGACAAATAGGTTATCGCTATAGACAGGTGATGGCTAATGGTTGACCGCTATAGGCAGGTGATGGCTAATGGGTGACCGCTATAGACAGGTGATGGCTAATGGGTGACCGCTGTAGAAAGGTGATGTATAAGGGTGACCGCTATAGACAGGTGATGGGTAATGGGTGACCGCTATAGAAAGGTGATGGCTAATAGTGGATCGCTATAGACAGGTGGTGGCTAATGAGTGATCGCCATAGACAGGTGATGAGTAATGGATGATCTTTATATATAGACAGATGACGATTAATGGGTGGTCGCTATAGACAGGTGGTGACTAATGGGTGGCCGCTATAGACAGGTGATGACTAATGGGTGTCCGCTATAGACTGGTAAGGACTAATGAGTGATCGCTATAGACAAGTGATGCTTAATGATGGTTCGCTATAGACAGGTGATGGCTAATGGGTGATCGCTATAGACAGGTGATGACTACTGAATGATCGCCATAGTCAGGGCGGGAGTGCGGGGGGAGCGGGGGATCAATAGACCCTGAGTTCGTTTCTGGATCCGGAAACATAATCTGGGGCATGTTTCATCCTTTTATCATTCATCGCTAAGCGAGGGTCCAGTTTAGCCCTTGCGTGCACGAAAGCGGCCCAAAACACAAATTCGGCATTGATGAGAATGATTATGAAAGCACTTCTCATTCAAAGTTCCGCAGATGCATCATACATACCTGCATGTCGCCATGAACGTCCCATGCCCCAGGTGCAAATGCCAGGGTTGAAACTCATGGTTGATGGTATATTCAGGACGCACATTTGGTCACATCGCGTCATTGAGAGAAGGAAGGGAGAGTCTCCGCGGGTAACCCCCTACTTTTTGCCAATAAGTACATGTTTTTTTTCTGCGACCACACAAACGTAGCCACAGCAGGGCTCGAACCACCGATCCAGGCAAACCCTCTTACCCACTGAGCTATCGCCCCCCCACCCCCATGGGCCGGGGGTGGAAGGGAACAGTGATCTGCGCTGAGCTGCATACCTCCAGATTAGTGGGTCCACCTTGGCTGATCTTTTCCCCTTGCGTCTTGTGGGTCAGGGGGTCAGGGAGTCAAAGGTTTTTTTTGGGGGGGGCGTGTTATTGTCGTCGAATTGCTCAGTAATATGCCCCCCACACCACCACACACATCACCCATACTGTCCACCGTATTGCCACCAGCGTAGACTGGCCATGCGCACGTCGCCACCCCCCCCCTCTCTCCTGCCACATTGCCCTCCCCCTACCCTCATTCACAAACGCTGTCACGGGTGTCCACTTGCCTGACATATACAGCGTCCCCTCCCTCCCCCCCACCCCCCTTACCCGTTCGCCGCTAACCCATCGTCACTGGCGTCGATTTACCCATCATATACAGCCCCCCCCCCCTGCCCACCCTCCTTCCGCGCCTCCAAATTACTTTCTTGATCCCCCCCCGCCCCGCTCACCACCCAAGCTTTGCGGTCGCCTCCTTGCGAACATACATACCGATATGTTGTCTTGTCCTGTATGGGTCACTCAAACTGAGATCCGTCTGCCAGTACGGTATCCATATCATACAAAAAACATATGGGATGAACAGAAGAGGAACCTTCAAACAGCAGCAGATTCAACTCAAACGTATTCTAAATATTCGAAGCATCAAACGCAACCAACGAATAAGAAGAACCCTGGAGGGGGTAAATAGCGACACGCGACACAGGCATGTTTGACAAATCCACATTCGACATATGACCCCCAAATTGCGACACTGAGGATGTGTCTCCCTGTTATGCCCTTTGTTTCAATTGTGTTGTTTTGTTTACAGTATTTGTAAGTTGTGTAGAGGTGGCCATTTACACTTGTATGCGAATGTTGGAAACTTAATAAAAAAAAATTATGTTTGCAACAAACACAAAAGTGTATCTATGAAGCGTCACGTCGAATAAATAAAAAGGTAATCAACAGGCTATTTTGTTATTAAGAAAATGGATAAAGAAGTCCAAGCTTACAGTGGAGGAATTATCCAAACAAAACGCCTCTTATATTTAGGGGAAACCCAGTAAGCGTAAGTTTATTGTGGAATTAGCTATCCCAGGGATAGGGTCAGAACCGTTTTCCGAACGCCATTAAGCCATAGATTCAGTGAAAGATGTTTGTTATCAAGGCATTATGATAGAAATGGCTTGCCATAGTTTCTCCCAACACTCTTTAGACACAGGAAGACGTGATGCTAACTTTGCACTACCAGATTCCAAACTGCAATTTTGACAATTTGGAACAGCAAATGACTGGTGATCGATATTGTAAGACAAATCTTCAAATCAGTGGAAGGATTGAGACGCCACGGGCTTTATTTCCTAGTTCCTATCGCGCGACGATGACATCTTGACGTTAGCCTTAGCGCACGTAGCCTACCCCAAATACCTAAGCTCACCTGGTATTTCTTCTTCATGGTGCAGGGTTGTATAAGTTAGTTACAAAGTTTGCATATTCTACTCTGCTACATCGGCAGCCATGTTTACGTCAGACTGAAACCTGTGCACATAGTCGTGACATCATCGCTTGTGGAACACAAGTTTGATGGCTGATTTATGGCTATGGCAGCACCGATGTTTCATTTTAGCGTTCCTGGTGGCGATGATGGCTTTTTTGCTCAAAATACAGTGTGACAGAATAAGACACTGACTGCCTGAGTAAAACTGGAGGCATTCCGTGCACGAACTGTGACTACCAGTATATTTATAATAAGTACCCGGATTGCATAAGTTAACAGTGGCGAAAGCAGATCGTGTTATTTTTTACGAAGATTGGTGGAGGTAGTCGGGTGGGGGGGAGGGGGTAGGGAGGCACACGTGAGCGGCATAAGCAGGCCCTCTCCAAAGCAGATGACTCCCCCGCCCCCGACCACCACCAGCCACCGCCAACCCCCGCTCACCATGATTTAACACAGCCGTTTTGTGTCTAAGCACAAGAACAAGATATTAACCCTCAACGTGTCACGTTTCCTCGTGTTTGCTTATAGATTTTGCATGTCGCGTAGCGCGTGTAACTGTGACATGGATGCCGTGATAGCGACTGCTACAACAGCGGATACCCCTGTTGTCGGTAACCCAAGTGTACCCCTTGTTACGTGACCGGTTCGCTCTGTGTTGTCCGTAATTTATCCGCCTTAAACATATGTTAAACATATGCAATTTTAGTGCAGAAGAAAGACAGAGTAGAGAGGCGAGGAGAGCAAGGGAACAGAGAGCAGGGAAAATACGAAAGATTAACACGGAAAATGCCTATAAAATAGAAATAAATTTACTTGGTACCAGTCACTTAATACTAAATATTATCAGAAAGAGATATATGCGTAATACGATCAGAATAAAATGTATACATAGAGAAACATAGATCTATATATGACAACATTTTGCCGACCACGTCATCTATATATATATTTTTCGTGTTAATCTTTTCTATTTTCCCTGCACTCTTTCTCTCCTCACCTCTCTACTCTGTCTTTCTTTCGCACTAAAATTGCATATGTTTAACTATTTTTGTATATGTATACGGTGGTCATTTACATGTGTATTTCGATGTTAATAACCTCAATAAATAAGTGAAGTTTAAGTATATAGTTTACAGCTTACAAATATAATATATATATATATATCTGACAATACTTTGGCGACCACGTGGCTAAATGCCATGCCGTAATCTCCCTGTGGTCACGTGATCATATTAATGTGCGGTCGTCCTGCCATGCGCTGCTATACGATTTGGCTATGAACTGTCGATACCACTTTCTTACGCAGTATTAATAGTTCATGATTTATTGAGATTTATCATTCAATTGCCTTTAAGGTGATTGGGGGTCCCAGAGGCATGGGAGAGCATGTCATGTTGCTATGGGTCTCAATTTGGTGCGAGAAAAAGGGGCAAAAAGACTCGCCCGTCGCCTCTGTCACTAACTCGTAAATATTTACTATTTACACTACGAACGCGCAGTTACGAATTTGGTCCTTGGGTCCGTGCTGGTAAAGCAATAGTAAATAATTCCACATATTGGCGGCGATATTTCTGCCACCGGAAGTTGTACTCCGATGGCGTGGTTTTAATTTGCGGCGCGCACCTGCTTAGCGTGTATGACAACATGTAGCCACCTCGCGAGGCGCCAAGAGTCCTTGAAATCACTCGACCCCCCCTTCGCGGAGCCGCCCCGGGGTGCGATGGCCACCCCAAGAGGGTGAAAACAAAGCCGTGTTGAATTCACGTGGTATAGAGGGGGGCGTCGGTCCTGCTTCACCGGTCATTGTCCTCGACCGCTTTAATAAGTAGTCTAACGCATGTGGTGACGCGGAGTTTGAGTGAAAGTTTAATAATTGCTGTGGAATGTTGAACAAATCTCAATGGCGAACGAACCCCGGGTGCAGAGTTCTTAGAGTTGCCATTTTGCAATAAATCAATAAATCTATTTAGATGCGTAGAATTATTATATATTTTAGTCTTTTGGGGGCTTTGTAATGAAATGTCATTTCAGCTGATTCCATGGAAATGGGAGAAAGAAAAGTGTGTTGTATTCTAATCTATTCAGGGGTGAAAAAATGTCACAGACTGTCGACTTGAATGTGATGCGACGTGATGCGATAGAAGGACAAGTGGATGGCGGGATTGGAGGTAGGTCGAGGGGTGAGGGGGTGGGGGGGGTAAAGACAAGGTGACGATAAACAATATCATACGCAGCGATGCGTTGTAGCATGAGCGATCGGGTCATGGTAGGTGCGCCGAGACAGGGACAGAGGAGGGGTGAGGGGGGAGGGGTGAGAAAA
>OZ025263.1:10328928-10553508 GCA_964019135.1 Arenicola marina
AGCCGTTCGTAACTGAGGTCGTCAGCTCCCCGGGGGGTGGGGGGACTATTATACAGGGGTCAGCTGTGTGAGTTATCATGATGTGGGACAGGGCAACTGGGGGGAAGAAGCGACGTCTGCGAGAGTGCCACTGTTGGTTGGTCATATGATGTGGCATACCACCTCACGCTCCTGCCCCCCCCCCACCCCCTCCTACGGGCCGGAGATTTTTGATGGGGTTATTTTTTCGTAGCCGAATTAGCCGACTATCGGGTCAAACTTTCCACCCGTGAAGTCCATTGGCACCTCAAGGAGAAGGGTTAATTACGCGGAGGGCAACGTGTTATGCCTCCTATTAAGGCAAGACTTCAGGGGGGGGGGGTTACCGGGGACGGGCACTACATTACTACAGTGGTGGGGGTACCCGGGGGCACTACATAATTACAGTGGGGGTAGCATTACATTCCCTCAGTGGCAGGTATCACTACATTACTACAGTCGGGGTAGCACTACATTACTACAGTGGGGGTAGCACTACATTACTACAGTGGGGGTAGCACTACATTACTACAGTGGGGTAGCACTACATTACTACAGTGGGGGTAGCACTACATTACTACAGTGGGGGTAGCACTACATTACTACAGTGGGGGGGTAGCACTATATTACTACAGTGGGGGTAGCACTACATTACTACAGTGGGGGGTATCACTACATTACTACAGTCGGGGTAGCACTACATTACTACAGTGGGGGTAGCACTACATTACTGCAGTAGGGGGTAGCACTACATTACTACAGTGGGTGTAGCACTACATTACTACAGTGGGGGTAGCACTACATTACTACAGTGGGGGTAGCACTACATTACTACAGTGGGGGTATCACTACATTACTACAGTCGGGGTAGCACTACATTACTACAGTGGGGGTAGCACTACATTACTACAGTGGGGGTAGCACTACATTACTACAGTGGGGGTAGCACTACATTACTACAGTCGGGGTAGCACTACATTACTACAGTGGGGGTAGCACTACATTACTACAGTGGGGGTAGCACTACATTACTACAGTGGGGGTAGTACTACATTACTACAGTGGGGGTAGCACTACATTACTACAGTGGGGGTAGCACTACATTACTACAGTGGGAGGTAGCACTACATTACTACAGTGGGGGTAGCACTACATTACTACAGTGGGGGTAGCACTACATTACTACAGTGGGGGTAGCACTACATTACTACAGTGGGGGGTAGCACTACATTACTACAGTGGGGGTAGCACTACATTACTACAGTGGGGGGTAGCACTACATTACTACAGTGGGGGTAGCACTACATTACTACAGTGGGGGTAGCACTATATTACTACAGTGGGGGTAGCACTACATTACTACAGTGGGGGTAGCACTACATTACTACAGTGGGGGTAGCACTACATTACTACAGTGGGGGGTAGCACTACATTATTACAGTGGGGGTAGCACTACATTACTACAGTCGGGGTAGCACTACATTACTACAGCGGGGGGTAGCACTACATTACTACTGTGGGGGTAGCACTACATTACTACAGTGGGGGTAGCACTACATTACTACAGTGGGGGGTATCACTACATTATTACAGTGGGGGGTAGCACTACATCACTACAGTGGGGGTAGCACTACATTACCCCAGTGGGAGGTATCACTACATTACTACAGGGGGGGGGGTAGCATTACATTACTACAGTGGGGGTAGCACTACATTACCCCAGTGGGAGGTATCACTATATTACTACAGGGGGGGGGGGAGCATTACATTACTACAGTGGGGGTAGCACTACATTACTAAGGTGGGGGTAGCACTTCATTACTACAGTGGGGGTAGCACTACATTACCCCAGTGGGAGGTAGCACTACATTACTACAGTGGGGGGTAGCACTACATTACTACAGTGGGTGGTAGCACTACATTACTACAGTGGGGTAGCACTACATTACTACAGTGGGGGGTATCACTACATTACTACAGGGGGGGGGGGTAGCATTACATTACTACAGTGGGGTAGCTCTACATTACTACAGTGGGGGTAGCACTACATTACCCCAGTGGGAGGTATCACTACATTACTACAGGGGGGGGGGGGGGGGTAGCATTACATAACTACAGTGGGGGTAGCACTACATTACTAAGGTGGGGGTAGCACTACATTACTACAGTGGGGGTAGCACTACATTACCCCAGTGGGAGGTAGCACTACATTACTACAGTGGGGGGTAGCACTACATTACTACAGTGGGGGGTAGCACTACATTACTACAGTGGGGGTAGCACTACATTACTACAGTGGGGGTAGTACTACATTACTACAGTGGGGGTAGCACTACATTACTACAGTGGGAGGTAGCACTACATTGCTACAGGGGGGGGGGGTAGCACTACATTACTACAGTGGGGGTAGCACTACATTACTACAGTGGGGGGTAGCACTACATTACTACAGTGGGGGTAGCACTACATTACTACAGTGGGGGGTAGCACTATATTACTACAGTGGGGGTAGCACTACATTACTACAGTGGGGGTAGCACTACATTACTACAGTGGGGGTAGCACTACATTATTACAGTGGGGGGTAGCACTACATTATTACAGTGGGGGTAGCACTACATTACTACAGTCGGGGTAGCACTACATTACTACAGTGGGGGGTAGCACTACATTACTACAGTGGGGGGTAGCACTACATTACTACAGTGGGTGGTAGCACTACATTACTACAGTGGGGTAGCACTACATTACTACAGTGGGGGTATCACTACATTACTACAGGGGGGGGTAGCATTACATTACTACAATGGGGTAGCTCTACATTACTACAGTGGGGGTAGCACTACATTACCCCAGTGGGAGGTATCACTACATTACTACAGGGGGGGGGGTAGCATTACATTACTACAGTGGGGGTAGCACTACATTACTAAGGTGGGGGTAGCACTACATTACTACAGTGGGGGTAGCACTACATTACCCCAGTGGGAGGTAGCACTACATTACTACAGTGGGGGGTAGCACTACATTACTACAGTGGGGGGTAGCACTACATTACTACAGTGGGGGTAGCACTACATTACTACAGTGGGGGTAGTACTACATTACTACAGTGGGGGTAGCACTACATTACTACAGTGGGAGGTAGCACTACATTGCTACAGTGGGGGGTAGCACTACATTACTACAGTGGGGGTAGCACTACATTACTACAGTGGGGGGTATCACTACATTACTACAGTGGGGGGTAGCACTACATCACTACAGTGGGGGTAGCACTACATTACCCCAGTGGGAGGTATCACTACATTACTACAGGGGGGAGGGGGGTAGCATTACATTACTACAGTGGGGGTAGCACTACATTACCCCAGTGGGAGGTATCACTACATTACTACAGGGGGGGGGGGTAGCATTACATTACTACAGTGGGGGTAGCACTACATTACTAAGGTGGGGGTAGCACTTCATTACTACAGTGGGGGTAGCACTACATTACCCCAGTGGGAGGTAGCACTACATTACTACAGTGGGGGGTAGCACTACATTACTACAGTGGGGGGTAGCTCTACATTACTACAGTGGGGTAGCATTACATTACTACAGTGGGGGGTATCACTACATTACTACAGGGGGGGGTAGCATTACATTACTACAGTGGGGTAGCTCTACATTACTACAGTGGGGGTAGCACTGCATTACCCCAGTGGGAGGTATCACTACATTACTACAGGGGGGGGGGTAGCACTACATTACTACAGTGAGGGTAGCACTACATTACTAAGGTGGGGGTAGCACTACATTACTACAGTGGGGGTAGCACTACATTACTACAGTGGGAGGTAGCACTACATTACTACAGTGGGGGGTAGCACTACATTACTACAGTGGGGGGTAGCACTACATTACTACAGTGGGGGGTAGCACTACATTACTACAGTGGGAGGTAGCACTACATTACTACAGTGGGGGGTAGCACTACATTACTACAGTGGGGGTAGCACTACATTACTACAGTGGGGGGTAGCACTACATTACTACAGTGGGGGGTAGCACTACATTACTACAGTGGGGGGTAGCACTACATTACTACAGTGGGGGGTAGCACTACATTACTACAGTGGGGGTAGCACTACATTACTAAGGTGGGGGTAGCACTACATTACTACAGTGGGGGTAGCACTACATTACTACAGTGGGGGGTAGCACTACATTACTACAGTGGGGGGTAGCACTACATTACTACAGTGGGGGGTAGCACTACATTACTACAGTGGGGGGTAGCACTACATTACTACAGTGGGGGGTAGCACTACATTACTACAGTGGGGGTAGCACTACATTACTACAGTGGGGTAGCACTACATTACTACAGTGGGAGGTAGCACTACATTACTACAGTGGGGTAGCACTACATTACTACAGTGGGAGGTAGCACTACATTACTACAGTGGGGGGTAGCACTACATTACTACAGTGGGGGGTAGCACTACATTACTACAGTGGGAGGTAGCACTACATTACTACAGTGGGGGGTAGCACTACATTACTACAGTGGGGGGTAGCACTACATTACTACAGTGGGGGTAGCACTACATTACTAAGGTGGGGGTAGCACTACATTACTACAGTGGGGGTAGCACTACATTACTACAGTGGGGGGTAGCACTACATTACTACAGTGGGGGGTAGCACTACATTACTACAGTGGGGGGTAGCACTACATTACTACAGTGGGGGGTAGCACTACATTACTACAGTGGGGGGTAGCACTACATTACTACAGTGGGGGGTAGCACTACATTACTACAGTGGGGGGTAGCACTACATTACTACAGTGGGAGGTAGCACTACATTACTACAGTGGGGGTAGCACTACATTACTGCAGTGGGGGTAGCACTACATTACTACAGTGGGGGTAGCACTACATTACTACAGTGGGAGGTAGCACTACATTACTACAGTGGGAGGTAGCACTACATTACTACAGTGGGGGGTATCACTACATTACTACAGTGGGAGGTAGCACTACATTACTACAGTGGGGGGTAGCACTACATTACTACAGTGGGGGTAGCACTACATTACTACAGTGGGGTAGCACTACATTACTACAGTGGGAGGTAGCACTACATTACTACAGTGGGGTAGCACTACATTACTACAGTGGGAGGTAGCACTACATTACTACAGTGGGGGGGTAGCACTACATTACTACAGTGGGGGTAGTACTACATTACTACAGTGGGGGGTAGCACTACATTACTACAGTGGGGGGTAGCACTACATTACTACAGTGGGGGTAGCACTACATTACTACAGTGGGAGGTAGCACTACATTACTACAGTGGGGGGTAGCACTACATTACTACAGTGGGGGGTAGCACTACATTACTACAGTGGGGGGTAGCACTACATTACTACAGTGGGAGGTAGCACTACATTACTACAGTGGGGGTAGCACTACATTACTACAGTGGGGGTAGCACTACATTACTACAGTGGGGGGTAGCACTACATTATTACAGTGGGGGTAGCACTACATTACTACAGTCGGGGTAGCACTACATTACTACAGCGGGGGGTAGCACTACATTACTACAGTGGGGGTAGCACTACATTACTACAGTGGGGGTAGCACTACATTACTACAGTGGGGGGTATCACTACATTATTACAGTGGGGGGTAGCACTACATCACTACAGTGGGGGTAGCACTACATTACCCCAGTGGGAGGTATCACTACATTACTACAGGGGGTGGGTAGCATTACATTACTACAGTGGGGGTAGCACTACATTACCCCAGTGGGAGGTATCACTACATTACTACAGGGGGGGGGGGGGGTAGCATTACATTACTACAGTGGGGGTAGCACTACATTACTAAGGTGGGGGTAGCACTACATTACTACAGTGGGGGTAGCACTACATTACCCCAGTGGGAGGTAGCACTACATTACTACAGTGGGGGGTAGCACTACATTACTACAGTGGGTGGTAGCACTACATTACTACAGTGGGGTAGCACTACATTACTACAGTGGGGGGTATCACTACATTACTACAGGGGGGGGGGTAGCATTACATTACTACAGTGGGGTAGCTCTACATTACTACAGTGGGGGTAGCACTACATTACCCCAGTGGGAGGTATCACTACATTACTACAGGGGGGGGGGTAGCATTACATAACTACAGTGGGGGTTGCACTACATTACTAAGGTGGGGGTAGCACTACATTACTACAGTGGGGGTAGCACTACATTACCCCAGTGGGAGGTAGCACTACATTACTACAGTGGGGGGTAGCACTACATTACTACAGTGGGGGGTAGCACTACATTACTACAGTGGGGGGTAGCACTACATTACTACAGTGGGGGTAGCACTACATTACTACAGTGGGGGTAGTACTACATTACTACAGTGGGGGTAGCACTACATTACTACAGTGGGGGTAGCACTACATTACTACAGTGGGGGTAGCACTACATTACTAAGGTGGGGGTAGCACTACATTACTACAGTGGGGGTAGCACTACATTACTACAGTGGGGGGTAGCACTACATTATTACAGTGGGGGTAGCACTACATTACTACAGTCGGGGTAGCACTACATTACTACAGTGGGGGGTAGCACTACATTACTACAGTGGGGGGTAGCACTACATTACTACAGTGGGTGGTAGCACTACATTACTACAGTGGGGTAGCTCTACATTACTACAGTGGGGGTAGCACTACATTACCCCAGTGGGAGGTATCACTACATTACTACAGGGGGGGGGGGTAGCATTACATTACTACAGTGGGGGTAGCACTACATTACCCCAGTGGGAGGTAGCACTACATTACTACAGTGGGGGGTAGCACTACATTACTACAGTGGGGGGTAGCACTACATTACTACAGTGGGGGTAGCACTACATTACTACATTGGGGGTAGTACTACATTACTACAGGGGGGGTAGCACTACATTACTACAGTGGGAGGTAGCACTACATTGCTACAGTGGGGGGTAGCACTACATTACTACAGTGGGGGTAGCACTACATTACTACAGTGGGGGGTATCACTACATTACTACAGTGGGGGGTAGCACTACATTACTACAGTGGGGGGTAGCACTACATTACTGCAGTGGGGGGTAGCACTACATTACTACAGTGGGGGTAGCACTACATCACTACAGTGGGGGTAGCACTACATTACCCCAGTGGGAGGTATCACTACATTACTACAGGGGGGGGGGGGTAGCATTACATTACTACAGTGGGGGTAGCACTACATTACTAAGGTGGGGGTAGCACTTCATTACTACAGTGGGGGTAGCACTACATTACCCCAGTGGGAGGTAGCACTACATTACTACAGTGGGGGGTAGCACTACATTACTACAGTGGGGGGTAGCACTACATTACTACAGTGGGGTAGCATTACATTACTACAGTGGGGGTATCACTACATTACTACAGGGGGGGGGGGTAGCATTACATTACTACAGTGGGGTAGCTCTACATTACTACAGTGGGGGTAGCACTGCATTACCCCAGTGGGAGGTATCACTACATTACTACAGGGGGGGGGTAGCATTACATTACTACAGTGGGGGTAGCACTACATTACTAAGGTGGGGGTAGCACTACATTACTACAGTGGGGGTAGCACTACATTACCCCAGTGGGAGGTAGCACTACATTACTACAGTGGGGGGTAGCACTACATTACTACAGTGGGGGGTAGCACTACATTACTACAGTGGGGGGTAGCACTACATTACTACAGTGGGAGGTAGCACTACATTACTACAGTGGGGGTAGCACTACATTACTACAGTGGGGGTAGCACTACATTACCCCAGTGGGAGATAGCACTACATTACTACAGTGGGGGGTAGCACTACATTACTACCGTGGGGGGTAGCACTACACTACTACAGTGGGGGGTAGCACTACATTACTACAGTGGGGGTGGCACTACAGTACCGCAGTGGGAGGTAGCACTACATTACTACAGTGGGGGTAGCACTACATTACTACAGTGGGGGGTAGCACTATATTACTACAGTGGGGTAGCTCTACATTACTACTTTGGGGGGTAGCACTGCATTACTACAGTGGGAGGTAACACTATATTACTACAGTGGGGGGGTAGCACTACATTACTACAGGGGAGAGGGGGGTGTAGCACTACATTACTACAGTGGGGGGTAGCACTACTTTACTACAGTGGGGGGTAGCACGACATTACTACAGTGGGGGTAGCACTACATTACTACAGTGGGGGTAGCATTACATTACTACAGTGGGATGTAGCACCACATTACTACAGTGTGGGTAGCACTACATTACTACAGGGGGGGCAGCATTACATTACTACAGTGGGGGTAGCACTACATTACTACAGTGGGGGTAGCACTACATTACTACAGTGGGGGTAGCACTACATTACTACAGTGGGGGTAGCACTACATTACTAAGGTGGGGGTAGCACTACATTACTACAGTGGGGGTAGCACTACATTACTACAGTGGGGGGTAGCACTACATTATTACAGTGGGGGTAGCACTACATTACTACAGTCGGGGTAGCACTACATTACTACAGTGGGGGGTAGCACTACATTACTACAGTGGGGGGTAGCACTACATTACTACAGTGGGTGGTAGCACTACATTACTACAGTGGGGTAGCTCTACATTACTACAGTGGGGGTAGCACTACATTACCCCAGTGGGAGGTATCACTACATTACTACAGGGGGGGGGGTAGCATTACATTACTACAGTGGGGGTAGCACTACATTACTAAGGTGGGGGTAGCACTACATTACTACAGTGGGGGTAGCACTACATTACCCCAGTGGGAGGTAGCACTACATTACTACAGTGGGGGGTAGCACTACATTACTACAGTGGGGGGTAGCACTACATTACTACAGTGGGGGTAGCACTACATTACTACATTGGGGGTAGTACTACATTACTACAGGGGGGGTAGCACTACATTACTACAGTGGGAGGTAGCACTACATTGCTACAGTGGGGGGTAGCACTACATTACTACAGTGGGGGTAGCACTACATTACTACAGTGGGGGGTATCACTACATTACTACAGTGGGGGGTAGCACTACATTACTACAGTGGGGGGTAGCACTACATTACTGCAGTGGGGGGTAGCACTACATTACTACAGTGGGGGTAGCACTACATCACTACAGTGGGGGTAGCACTACATTACCCCAGTGGGAGGTATCACTACATTACTACAGGGGGGGGGGGGGGGTAGCATTACATTACTACAGTGGGGGTAGCACTACATTACTAAGGTGGGGGTAGCACTTCATTACTACAGTGGGGGTAGCACTACATTACCCCAGTGGGAGGTAGCACTACATTACTACAGTGGGGGGTAGCACTACATTACTACAGTGGGGGGTAGCACTACATTACTACAGTGGGGTAGCATTACATTACTACAGTGGGGGGTATCACTACATTACTACAGGGGGGGGGGGTAGCATTACATTACTACAGTGGGGTAGCTCTACATTACTACAGTGGGGGTAGCACTGCATTACCCCAGTGGGAGGTATCACTACATTACTACAGGGGGGGGGGTGGCATTACATTACTACAGTGGGGGTAGCACTACATTACTAAGGTGGGGGTAGCACTACATTACTACAGTGGGGGTAGCACTACATTACCCCAGTGGGAGGTAGCACTACATTACTACAGTGGGGGGTAGCACTACATTACTACAGTGGGGGGTAGCACTACATTACTACAGTGGGGGGTAGCACTACATTACTACAGTGGGAGGTAGCACTACATTACTACAGTGGGGGTAGCACTACATTACTACAGTGGGGGTAGCACTACATTACCCCAGTGGGAGATAGCACTACATTACTACAGTGGGGGGTAGCACTACATTACTACCGTGGGGGGTAGCACTACACTACTACAGTGGGGGGTAGCACTACATTACTACAGTGGGGGTGGCACTACAGTACCGCAGTGGGAGGTAGCACTACATTACTACAGTGGGGGTAGCACTACATTACTACAGTGGGGGGTAGCACTATATTACTACAGTGGGGTAGCTCTACATTACTACTTTGGGGGGTAGCACTGCATTACTACAGTGGGAGGTAACACTATATTACTACAGTGGGGGGGTAGCACTACATTACTACAGGGGAGAGGGGGGTGTAGCACTACATTACTACAGTGGGGGGTAGCACTACTTTACTACAGTGGGGGGTAGCACGACATTACTACAGTGGGGGTAGCACTACATTACTACAGTGGGGGTAGCATTACATTACTACAGTGGGATGTAGCACCACATTACTACAGTGTGGGTAGCACTACATTACTACAGGGGGGGCAGCATTACATTACTACAGTGGGGGTAGCACTACATTACTAAAGTGGGGGTAGCACTACATTACTAGAGTGGGGATAGCACTACATTACCACAGTGGGGGGTAGCACTACATTACTACATGGGGGGGGGCTAGCACTACATTACTACAGTGGGGGGTAGCACTACTTTACTACAGTGGGGGGTAGCACTACATTACTACAGTGGGGGGTAGCACTACATTACCTCAGTGGGAGGTATCACTACATTACTACAGGGGAGAGGGGGGGTAGCACTACATTACTACAGTGGGGGTAGCACTACTTTACTACAGGGGGGGGGCAGCATTACATTACTACAGTGGGGGTAGCACTACATTACTACAGTGGGGGTAGCACTACATTACTATAGTGGGGATAGCACTTCATTACTACAGTGGGGGGTAGCACTACATTACTACAGTGGGGGTAGCACTACATTACTACAGTGGGGGTAGCACTACATTACTACGGGGGGGGGGCAGCATTACATTACTACAGTGGGGGTAGCACTACATTACTACAGTGGGGGGTAGCATTACATTACTACAGTGGGGGGAGCACTACATTACTACAGTCGGGGTAGCACTACATTACTACAGTGGGGGGTAGCACTACATTACTTCAGTGGGGTAGCACTACATTACTACAGTGGGGGGTAGCCCTACCCCCCACACCCAGCCCCATCCAACCCTTTCCTCATCATGCTGTTCGCTATAAATAACCAACACCAAAGCTTTCTGGGTCAGTTGATTAATTTTACCTCCCCTCCCCCCGTACGTACGTGAGTCGGCCCAGTGGGCCGAAGCTACCTTTGTTGTATCTGGTTTCATGCATTAAACGCTCCCATGACGAGGTCCGATACATCACTGTGATAATCATTGCCGGGTGTCCCATTACGACGGCCGTCAGGGGCTGGGTCGACTCTGTGGCTGGACTCTGTGGCTGAACTCTGTGGCTTGATGCTGTGACTGGACTCTGTGGCTGGACTGTGGCTGGAATCTGTGGGTAGATGCTGTGACTGGACTCTGTGGCTGGACTGCGGCTAGACTCCGTGGCTGAACTCAGGCTAGACTCCAGCTGGACTCTATGGCTGGACTGTGGCTGGATTCTGTGGCTGGACTCCGGCTGGACTCGGTGGCTGGACTGTGGCTGGACTCGGTGGCTGGACTCCGGCTGGACTCTGTGGCTGGACTCCGGCTGGACTCTGTGGCTGGACTCTGTGGCTAGATTCTGTGGCTGGACTCTGCGGCTGGATTCCGTGGCTGGATGCTGTGGCTGCACTGTGTGGCTGGACTGTGACTGGACTCTGTGGCTAGATTCTGTGGCTGGACTCTGGCTGGCCTCTGTGGTTGGATCTGGGAGTTCTGTGGCTGTGACTGAGCCATGAATCTTATATGACCTCGTCATCCCTTCTCTCCCTCACCCCCCGTCCGGACCCACCAAAGCATCAGCCCCTCTGCTCTCCCTCCTCTCCCCTCCACCTCTCGGATGCTAATCGCCATCCCCTTCACCCCCCCCCCCCTCCCTCTTCACATCACTCCATCCCCAAATCGTCATCCCTTCTCTCCCTCCCCATCCACCCCCTCTTCCAACTCCTTACCGCCAGATACCCGCCCCCCCTCTCCTACCATCATCACACCCTCTCACCCACCACTCCCCCCCTTCTCCTACCATCATCACACCCCCTAACCCACCCCCCTCTCCTACCATCATCACACCCCCTCACCCACCACTCCCCCCCTTCTCCTACCATCATCACACCCTCTCACCCACCACTCCCCCCCTTCTCCTACCATCATCACACCCCCTAACCCACCCCCCTCTCCTACCATCATCACACCCCCTCACCCACCCACCCCCTCTCCTACCATCATCACACCCCCTCACCCACCACCCCCCTCCCCCGCCGCACCGCCCCTCGAGAACACAAGGTGACCTTTACTCACGGGGCTGTCCCGGCAAACAGATACGATTTCACAGCCAACCAACCGCTCCATTACTCCATAAGGCAATGTCAGGGTCCAGGTCCGATTATAGAGATAAACAAAGCTATAACTCTCTATCCTCTGGTGTGGATGACGTCAGATACGATATATATACCGATAACAGATGTGAAAAGAGGCTTTCAACATACAATTGTCCCGTTCCAAGTTGACACCAATGCTTCGTACAGCAATTCGCTCTCCGAATAATATATTTCAGTATCTCTCTTTCAGTTTCAAGTCGTGGGGAAAACGTGCACACGTATCTGATCTATCGTCAAAAACCTGCCGACGTAGTACACAAAAACGTCACTTTGCCGCGCAGAAAATATATAAAAACAGCTCCAATTTAGTTTTTGCAATGGCTTTGTCTTTACACACCAGGGACCTCAATATATGAACGATTCAAAATGTTGCCGAATGGAAAACTGCTGTATCAGCAAGTCACGGTCTCAGAAGGCCTATTTCGACACAGCGACAGGGCGATTTTTAGAATCGATAACGCGACATTGGCATGAAATCGACATGTGGCATAAGAGTAAGCGACACGCGACATGGAACTTTTTTTAACATCGACACGCGACATGGACCTCTTTCTAACATCGACACACGACATGGACCTCTTCTTAACATCGACATGTGGCTACCCACCTTCAGAGGCCCTCAAATTCAGACGGCAGAGTGTGTGGTAGCAAACCAGGCCTTGGTTTGTCCAGTGCTTGGTCCGTTCACCAAACCTCACGGCAATCCCGTCCTTGTTACACTGGCTGCCCTGGTCAAAAAAATAATATGGAAGCCTGCTTAACTTCCTATTTATTTATTTTTGTCCCCTGGCTCCGGCATAATTCCTTCACCCTCGACAACGCCCCCCCCCCCTCCCACCTCTCCCCCACCTTCACCACCTCACCCCCACCTTCACCACCTCACCCCCACCCTCCCCTCCTGTCCCTGCTACAGCCTCCGCGTTCTCCACTCCACGACCCCTGCTTTAGGCACGCGCATCCACCTGCCACCCGCAGGTAGTCTCTCTGCGCTGTCCCTTGACCCAGTATTCCCTTTTTGTCTATATGTAGCATTTTGCAACGGCACACCCCTCCCCCATTCTTATCTTCCCCCACATCACCACCCGACCCCCCACTGACACAGCGCCCCGCCTCCCGCCCCACCACTCGACCCCTTCCTGCCCCCCCCCCCCCCACCGACCTCCCTCCTCGTAGGTGGCACCCATATCAATGGAGCCACTTGCAAGTCCCCGGTACGTAATGCTAGCTGCGGTTTGTCTTCACCAAAGACAAAAACACCTATTCGCGGCCACCACGATTACCGGAATCCCATTAAAGGCGAGGCAATGTCTATTTAAGGGGTGTCCCCCAGCCGGCCTGGGCTGCCCCTATCCCCCTCTACCCTCCCCCTCCCACCCCTACCCCCACCCGGTGTATGCCTGCCTCCAGCTGCCACCGACCCCCCCCCCCCCCGAGAGAGAGAGGGAGGGAGGGAAAGGGAGGGGGGGGGGAGAAAGAGAGAGAGAGAGGGAGGGACAGGGAGAGAGGGACAGGGAGGGCGAGACTCCTCCCAGGCCTCACCGCCCTGTGGCTGAATGCCGCGCCCAAGAGACGCCATTAATTCCTGATTGGAGTCAATCTCAGCGAGGACCCACACGCCAGCGACGTCACCCAGGTAACTAACCACGCCCGGGCCTGGAGCCGGCTGCTGATGAGCCCAGACTGTGGGATATGTGTGTCTGTGTGGGTCAGCTCTCCTCTGTCCTACCCTATACCCCCCAAATACCCCTCCTTTCGCCGTCCTGCGCCTAGCTCCCCGCTCCAATTTCGGTCGACCCTTCCCACTGTCGCTCCTCGCCTGGATCAATCATCGCGCCACTTCAACTTTTGTTTCTCAGTCGCACCTCGAAGAAACAAAGAATGATTTTTAGACCGATGAGCAGGAGGAGGCGCCGAATAACGTTACTCGGTGTCCACCCACACTGCAACATGCCCTCAATAACGTTGGGAAATACCGTCACCCGCATTGGAAGATATCCCACCCACATTGGAAGATATCCTCATCCACATTGGAAGATATCTCACCCACATTGGAAGATATCCTCATCCACATTGGAAGATATCTCACCCACATTGGAAGATATCCTCACCCACATTGGTAGATATCTCACCCACATTTAAGATATACACATCCATATTGGAAGATATCTCACCCACATTGGAAGATATTTCACCCACCTTGGAAGATGTCTCACCCACATTAGAAGATATTCTCATCCACATTGGAAAATATCCTCATTCATATTGGAAGATATCCTCATCCACATTGGAAGATATCTCACCAACATTGAAAGATATCTCACCCACATTAGAAGATATTATCAGCCACATTGGAAAATATCCTCATTCACATTGGAAGATATACTCATCCACATTGGAAGATGTCTCATCCACATTGGAAGATATCCCACCCACATTGGAAATATCTCACCCACATTGGAAGATATCCTCATCCACATTGGAAGATATCTCACCCACATTAGAAGACACCTCACCACATTGGAAGATATCCTCATCCATATTGGAAGATATCTCTCCTATATTAGAATATATCCTCATCCACATTGGAAAATATCTCACCCGCATTGGAAGTTATCTCACCCACATTGGAAGATATCTCAACCACAACGGAAGATATCTCACCCACATTGAAAGAGATCTCATCCACATTGGAAGATATTGTGACGCCTCCCTTTTTGGTACCCGGGGAAATCAGGTATTTTTGTAAAATTATCCCTTTGTGTACGCTGTCAACCCCAACTAAACTGTTTACCTACCTTGTATGAGGCCACATTGTCACTTTCTGTTGTCTTTTTAACTTGTATTTTCTTATTTGGGATGGTACGAACCAATTTGTACCGTTTTTGGTGATGTTTACCTCTCGGGGCGGCCATGATTGTTGTTTCTCGCGCGCAGCCTCGCTTTAGTCATTATAATAATTACCAAAGTTTTATAACCTCGCTGCCAACAAAAGCCGCGTTTGTGTATAAGGCACTAGTTTCTGGTCCTGTTGATGTTTGTCTGATATTCTTTAAAGTTTTAATATAAGCCAGCCACCTGCATTGCATACTTAAACTCTTAAATTGAGGAGTAACGCGAAAAGGGAGATATAGATTATTTCTATGTGCGTCTTCCCGTGTGGCGGGTATAAAGGGAGACACCGGTTGTGATTTTAAACACATTCGGGGAGACAGAGACACTAGGTCTAGGAACTCACTCGGCACACAGACGAGAGAAGCAGGGCAGACCCTGTCGGTTAGTGCCCCCATTTACACCCCCCCCCCCCTCCTTTTCTTATTAACCACGGTGACCACGATGACCACGATGACCCCGATGACCACGATGACCACGATGACCACGATGACCACGATGACCCGATGTTCCGAGGACCGAATGACGATGTAGATGATGACAGCCTCTCAGCCCTCTGACTGTTGATGTTTCCTGAATCGAATCTCTCCCACTAACCCCTGCATTTTTCCACTGGTCTATCTTATTACTGACAGAAGTTGAAAACTTCTGTCAGTATAGTACTATGTTCGGTTTGTAAATTTATTTGTTACTGACAGAAGTCTGTCAGTATACTACTATGTTCGGTTTGTAAATTTGTATGTATGTTTGTTTGTCTCCTTTGTTGTCCGCTCGATACAGGTCGTAATTCGACAGCTACGAGCATCGGTCTTGACCAAAAGGTAGACTGGTGAAATAGCTCGGCTAAGTTCGTTATTGGCATATGTAGGTCAAAGGTCAAGGTCACAGCGATTTTTTGAAAAAAAAGTTAAGAACGCGTCTATCTCCCTTAATATTAGATCTAGAGACTTCGGGTAAGTTTCAGAATGTGCTACTATTTAAGGCGCATCTTTCAGCCGTTGATCACTTTTTGACGCGTCATACTCATTTTCGAGCTACATGACGTTTTATGTTTTCCGAAAAACGCCAAAGATGACCTTGAACGGTTGTGCTGCGATTTGACCACTTTAGGTTAAAGATATCACTCTGGTGTTCTGGCCTCTCATAAAAATATAAATGAAATTAGCCCCTGTGAAATCTGAGATTTTTCGCATGCGTCATATGACGTCAGGATGACGTCACTTTTGGTACATACAAAAAATCGTCAAAAATCGGAAAAAAATGCTAAAAATACAAAAATGGCGCCATATGGTAGAGAAAAAGATTCCTAGTTCAGCAGAATAATAAAAACAATATGTTCCAATCTTACTTCCGGTTCCAGGAGTGACGGCAATTCCCAATGGGACCTCCCATGTTAAAGCCCTCAATCTCTCAGGCTGGGGAAATTTTGTTTGCCCCGTATTTCATAGGTGCCTGCATCAAACAGTTTCGGGATTTTTTCGTTGGTTAAACAAGGTACCCAGTAACCATGGTCCTTACTAGATGAAATTCGGATAAGAACTGACGTCACAGGATTTTTTTGAAATTTTCCCTATTGTGAAAGATAGGGATTTTTGGGGCTTGCAGGGGCTCCCACGGGCGTCCTATTGAAGCCAACGCTCTATGTTTTCAGTTGTTGATGGATAGTAGTAGGATGAGTCATTAACTATAAACACGGTGACATAGCCTTGTAACTTTTCGGTATATAGTCGAACGCGTTTAACATGGGACCCTATGGAGATAATCAAACTTCCTTCAATATGACGTACTTCCGGTTATGCAATCTCACTTTGCTTTACCTCGGTGCGAGATCTGGACGTGTACAAGAGAATCTGGGTAGGCTGACGGCAAAGGCGCGCCTCATTTTCGTTTCCATGGCAACCGAAGATTTTCCCAATGATAAAGTATACAAATTCCCTCTAACTTAGCAAATTCGTCAAAAATCAGAAAAACTAGCTAGACCTTCGATCTTTGCGTATAATGGTAGGGTAGATATGTCTCCAGATTACTATTGGCAGTAAAGCATTATTATCCTTCTCATCTTAGCTGCAGAGTCTTTTCTTCGTCTGCTCGTTTTTCATTTATCCATAATGGTGAAGAATAGCAGGTTTCGGTAATTAGGTGAAGCTATATCTGAAGAACTAACAGACCTATCGCCGTTCTAATCAACGTTTTGAATTGAGGGCATAAATGTTTGTGTTTAGTTATTTGGATGTTGCCGTGCGTCATGCCATGACGTCACCATGACGTGATGACGTCATAATTGTATAACCTCTATTACTGGACTATTATACCTCATAGCGACTACCGGTTGATTTGACGCTGTACCTTATATCAAGCGACAACTGCTGGCGGGCGTAACTTTGTTTGTGGTACGGAAACGTGTAGGTCAAAACTGACGTGCACCTCGCGTTAAACGGCGTATTGAACTTGAAAGGGCCGTAACTCGGTTAATATTTGAGCTAGGGAGCCCAGATTTGGCATGAAGCGAGAGGCAAGTGTAAGGTTATCTATGGTAAATGGCGATAGAATTGCTCTAGGACGCTTAGTTTGGCCGCTACAGCGCTCGCAAGAGGTGCACCCCCCGTTTGCTGAAGCTCCCATTATGAGTCAACGGCGATATCGAGCGGCAATGGGTCTGCTTTTTCGATGGCCGCCGTTTGCTTAATAGCGACGCTAGAGAGTCGGGACTGGTTTGAAAGGACGGGCAAACGTCGACTTTGGTGAGGAATCCGCATTCGCTTCTAGCCTAGCACGCTTAGTTTTGACGCTAGAGGGCTCCGTAATTTAGCAATGACGAGTCCGAGAACAGGCATTAGGGCGGGACCAAGGACACGTAGAAACTCGGGATTTGGCCGAATTCACTCAAAATGGCGCCCTCTATCTGGGAAAACAGCCCGCGTTGAACAGCAGCCGTTAGATTGTGCTATTCCAGCATCCGCATCGTAGAGGTTCAATTTGGGCTAAATTGCGCTTTCAGCGAGCCCAATACGGCTTTCAGTGGGCAGTGTGGGCTAGAACTGCCTTGGGATATCGGCACTATTGAGCCCAAATTGGCCATCGAAGGCCATGTTTAGCCCAAATTGGCCGCTGAAGGCGGTAACTATTCCAATTTGCCCGTTTATAGCGCTATTGAGCCCAAATTGTTCGTTCAAGGAGCTGTTTAACCCAGTCTGCTCACTGAAGGCATCATGTAGCCAGCACGAGGCAGGAGCAGCTTATAGTATATGTGTTTCTGCATGTCATCGCCTGTACCATAGTTTCGGCGCATAAATGGTGTCACAGACGTGTGCGTCAAAGATGAAGTCACTTCTGTCAGTAAGCCTCAGCCTCCGGCTGATTTCGGCTCTTGTTTGTTTTTTTGTATGTTTGTCATTAGGATATAGGGCGCATGGTAACAGTTACGGTTGTCAGACTTAGCATAGTGATAGATATTTGAAATAGCTCGGCTAAGTTCGTTATTGGCATATGTAGGTCAAAGGTCAAGGTCACAGCGATTTTTTGAAAAAAAAATTAAGAACGCCTTTATCTCCGTTAATATTACACCTAGAGAGTTCGGGTAAGTTTCATCATGTGCTACTATTCAAGACGCATCTTTCAGCTATTGACCACTTTTTGACGCGTTATACTCGTTTTCGAGCTACATGACGTTTTATGTTTTCTGAAAAACGCAAAAGATGACCTTGAGCCGTTTTTCTGCGGTTTCACCAATTTAAATTAAAGATATCACTCTGATATTCCGGCCTGCCATAGAAATATGAGTCAGAATAGCCTCTGTGAAATCTGAGATTTTTCGGATACGTCATATGACGTCACGATGACGTCACTTTCGGTACATTAAAAAAATCGTCAAAAATCGGAAAAAAATGATAAAAAATCGAAAGTGGCGTCATTTTGTAGGAAATGGGGTCCGATGTTTGTCTGCATCATAAAAATAGTATGTTCCTATCTTATTTCCGGTTCCAGGGGTAACGGCAATTCCCTATGGGACCTCCAATGTTAAAGCCCTCAATCTCTCAGGCTGGGGAAATTTGTTCGCCCCGTATTTCATCGGTGCCTTCATCAAACAGTTTCGGGATTTTTCCTTTGGTTAAACATGGTACCCAGTAGCCACGATCCTTATTAGATGGAATTCGGACAGGAACTGACGTCACAGGATTTTTTTGAAATTTTCCCCATTGTGAAAGATAGGGATTTTTGGGGCTTGCAGGGGCACCCACGAGCGTCCTATTAAAGCCATCGCTCTATACTTGCTGTTGTAGAAGGATAGTAGTAGGATGTACCATTAACTATAAACACGGCGACATAGCTTTGTAACTTTTTGGTATATAGTCGAACGCGTTTAACATGGGACCCTATGGAGATAATCAAACTTCCTTCAATATGACATACTTCCGTTTGAGCGATCTCACTTTGCTTTACCACGGTGCGAGATGTGGACGAGCACAAGAGACTCGGGGTAGGTTGACGGCAAACGCGTGTCTCAGTCTCGTTTCCATGGAAACCGAAGATTTTTCCAATGATAAAGTATACAAATTCCCTCTAATTTAGAAAATTCGTCAAAAATCGGAAAAACTAGCTGGACCTTCGATCGTTGCGTATAATGGTAGGGAAGATATGTCTCCAGATTGCTATTGGCAGTAAAGCAGTATTATTCTTTACATCTTAGCTGCAAAGTCCTTTCTTCGTCTGCTCGTTTTTCATTTACCCGCAATGATGAAGAATAGCAATTTTCGGTAATTAGGTGAAGCTATATCTGAAGGACTAACAGTCCTACCGCCGTTCTAATCCGCGTTTTGGATTGAAGGCATACATGTTTGTGTCTAGATGTTTGGACGTTGCCGTGCGTTATGTCATGACGTCACCATGACGTGATGACGTTATAATTTTAAAACCTCTATTACTCGACTATTATACCTCGTAGCGACTACCGGTTGATTTGACGCTGTACCTTATATCAAGGGACAACTGCTGCGATGCGTAACTTTTTTGGCGGTATCGAAACGTGTGCGTCAAAAATGACGTCATAGCTAACGTGCTCCTAAGAAATGTTGGGTTTGCTTTATTTTCAGCCACTTTGGCCATAGCTATCATAACCCGAGTTGATAAGTAGGTATATTAAAGAAATAGAAGCCATCTTGAGCATTTTCGCGAACGTCAAATGACGTCATGTCTCGTCACGATGACGTATTATTAGATAAAATTAAAATTCGTAGCGCCATTCATAATGAGTCTAGCAATCGCTCTTAAGAACAAAAATTCATGTTCACTTAAACTCTAATATGGCATTAAATTGGCGGCCGGAAGATGCGTCACATGACGTGATCGTGACGTCACAGGCACAATCGACGGTTTTACCTGTAATTCCGTTAATATCTGTTAATTGCGCATTGCATATTGCTCAAAATAGAGCCTGCGGTGCGCACGTTGTCGGATGAATGCGCTATTTGGCTCAAATGTCTCGTTACACGCTGTTTAGCCCGAATTGTCCCCCGTATAGGCGCTGTTTATTCAAAATTGCCCCTATATGCGCTGTTCACCTCAAATGGCCGGGTATATTCGCTATTTAGCATAAATTGAGCGTTACATGCGCTTTATAACCGACAATTACTGCTACATGCGCAATTGAGCCGAAATTGCCCGTTATATGCGCTGTTTAACCCGAATAGCCCTTTAGATGCCCAGTGTATCTCCAATTTCCTGTTATACTTGCTATTTAGCCCAAATTGCCAGTTACGTGCGATATTTAGCTCAAATTGCCCGTCGAAAGCTCTATTTTGCGAACAAAAGCTCGATTTTGCTAACAAAAGCTCCATTTTGCCCGCAGAAAGTTCTATTTCGTCAACAGAAAGCTTTATTTTGTCAACAGAAAGCTCTATTGGGCTCTCCCAAGCCGCCAGCTATGCTGAATTGCCCCCTGAAGGCTATATTTGGCCCGACGAAAGCTCTATTTACCTCAAATTATGTCTTAAAAGCTCTATTTGGGCCAAATTGTATGTGTAATGGCCTACTTAGCCAAATTTACTCACTAAAACTCTATTTTGCCCGCTGAAGCCTCTATTTGACCCAAATTGTCAACTGAAGGCACTAATTGACCCCCGATACCCCAATTTGACCCCTCAGATCCAGATTTGACCTCTGAGATCCAGAGTTGACCCCTCAAATCCAGATTTGTTCTTTGAGATCCACTAGTGTCCATACGGTGAGGCGGCTACAATATCCATCAAATGCTTACCATGTGCATGAAAGCAATGAGGGATACAATGTTACATATTTATTATCATAAACAAATACTATACATACATGCATACCTAACATACATAAGGCCTACGACGGCATTTCTCTATGGGACTTATCATGTTAAAGCCGTTCATCGTGCTCGCTCTTATGCTGGGACAAATGTGTTGTCGCGTACTTCACATGTCCCTTCGTCAAATAGTACCAGGATTTGTCCTTTGGTTAAAGATGGTAACCTATAGCCACAGTGCTTAACAAAATGACGCCCTGAAGCCGAATCATTGTTTTGATTTCAATTTTGATCAGAAAAACGAAAAAAAAATAGCATGCACCCAGGTGGGATCGAACGCGTGACCTTTGGATCCGACGTCCAACGCTATACCCACTGAGCCAGCCAGACAGCGATAACGTTGGCGTGTCGCATGTGATTCTTGTCCAAAGGCCGGGTCGCGCAGTTTCGGGCGTTGACAATATTCGTAAAAGTATAGCTTTCAAAATGTAGTTTCCCTACAATATCCTGATATCGGCCTTCCATAAGGTCTACCGCATTACCCCACGCTTCCGCCGCAATCTTGATATCGACTCAAATCCCAACGAAACATGTTCACGACGATACTTTGACGTGTGGTAGCAAGTGTTAATGCTTCAAACGCAGCTCTAAACGAACCCGTCATTAGGTAATTAGGTAATAAAACGGAACTATTGGCGGGTATATAGCATTACTCCGCGGTAATTAAGCACTATGGAAAGCCATATGCACCATTGCATATCAAAAATTCAAAATCACCAGCCTGCCACTTTCAGTACTTACTAAAAATCGTCCAAAATCGGAAAAAAATCATAAAAATACGGAAGTAGCGTCATTTTGTAGGGAAAGTGGTTCCTCGTATAGCTGCAAAGTAAAAACGATACGTTCCTATCGTGAATGGCGATAGAATTGCTCTAGGACGCTTAGTTTGGCCGCTAGAGCGCTCGCAAGAGGTGCACACCCCTTTGCTGAAGCTCCCATTATGAGTCAACGGCGATATCGACCGGCACTGCCTCTGCTTTGCGATGGCCGCCGTTTGCTTAATAGCGACACTAGAGAGTCTGGACTGGTTTGAAAGGACGGGCAAACGTCGACTTTGGTGAGGAATCCGCATTCGCTTCTAGCCTAGCACGCCTAGTTTTGACGCTCGAGGGCTCCGTAATTTAGCAATGACGAGTCCGAGAACAAGCATTAGGGCGGGACCAAGCACACGTAGAAAGTCGGGATTTGGCCGAATTCACTCAAAATGGCGCCCTCTATCTGGGAAAACAGCCCGCGTTGAACAGCAGCCGTTAGATTATGCTATTCCAGCATCCGTATCGTAGAGGTCCAATTTGGGCCAAATTGCGCTTTCAGCGAGCCCAATACGGCTTTCAGCGGGCAGTGTGGGCTAGAACGCCTTCGGATATCGGCATTATTGAGCCCAAATTGGCCATTGAAGGCCATCTTTAGTCCAAATTGGCCGCTGAAGGCCGTAATTATTCAAATTTGCTCGTTTATAGCGCTATTTAGCCCACGTTGTTCGTTCAAGGAGCTGTTTAACCCAATATGCCCACTGAAGGCTTCATGTAGTCAGCATGAGGCAAAATCAGCTTACAGTAGGCCTATATGTCTTTCTGCATGTCATCGCCTGTACCATAGTTTCTGCATAAACGGCGCATAAATGGTGCATAAATGGTGAAATGAAGATGAAGTCACTTCTGTCAGTACCTCAGCCTACGGCTGTCTTGATTCTTATGGTACTAAGCTTAGGGGATTTTCCTTTTAATTAGTCTATGCCACACTAGGGGATCTGGTTACATGCAGAGTATTTTATTTTTTTATTGTTCCTCGTACCTGCTTTGACAAGAATGTTTAAATAAATGCCGCCAATGGTGGGAGACTGACACTGGTTGTGAATAGTTTTTTTTGTTTCTTTCCCTTATAAAAGATTATATTTTATTTTCGTCAACGGCCATCCTGACGAGTTACGGTCGTAACAATATCCTCATTCACATTGGAAGATATCCTCATTCACATTGGACGATATCTTACCCACATTGGAAGATACCTTACCCACATTAGAAAATATCCTCACCCCCATTGGAAGACATCTTACTCACATTAGAAGATATTCGCATCCACATTGGAAGATATCCTCATTCACATTGGAAGATATCCTCTTTCACATTGGACAAAATCTCACCCACATTGGAAGATATCTCACGCACATTAGAAGATATCGTCATCCACATTAGAAGATATCCTCATCCACTTTGGCAGATACCTCACCCGCATTGAAAGCTACCCCACCCACATTATAAGATATCTCACCCACATTAGAAGATATCGTCATCCACATTAGAAGATATCCTAATCCACATTGGCAGATACCACACCCGCATTGAAAGCTACCCCACCCACATTATAAGATATCTCACCCACATTAGAAGATATCGTCATCCACATTAGAAGATATCCTCATCCACATTGGCAGATATCTCACCCGCATTGAAAGATACCCCACCCACATTAGAAGATATCCTCACCCACCTTCAAGTTGGAAGATACCTCACCCACATTGGGAGATATCTCACCCACATTAGAAGATATTCTCATTCACATTGGAAGATATCCTCCCACATTGGAAAATGTCTCACCCACATTGGAAGATATCCTTCCACATTGGAAGATATCTCATCCACAGTGGAATATATCGACCATCTCTCGATTTAACCGTATGCCGTACTGGGCATATGTATTATTGAAAGAATCATTTATAAACGATATCCGATCGAAGCACTTTACGGTGGCCTACTTTTAAACTACCTTTTAATTTAATCATGATCCTCCATTAGGTGTGTTGTTTCATGAAGTTGGACTGACAGTTCCCCAGGATTCGCACACTTCCGTTTGATTAAGTTAAAAAAAGCCCACGCTAATTAATATACAAAAGGCAGGCAACGACTGTTAAGCCACCGAACCTTTTATCTCAATCATCTGCAAACGTCGATGTCCAGATTTGAGGCGAGGGCGAGAGAGAGAGAGAGAGAGAGAGAGAGAGAGAGAGAGAGAGAGGGAGCGAGAGAGAGAGAGAGGGAGAGAGAGAGAGAGAGAGGCGGAGAGAGTGAGGGCGAGACACAGATAAAGAGAGCGAGGGAGGCAGCCTCATAGTTCCCGCCGCAGTACGCACCCACCTATAAAAGGGAAATACCCTGAAATAAACCACAAAAATAGACACAGGGAAACAATTTCCCTGTGATAATGGTGTCTTTGTCTCCTTGTTTCCGCTGGTAATGAAATGGCCACTTCCCCGCGGAAGTCAATCGTTTCTCGGCGAAGAAAAACGCATAAAAACGACCGGTGCAGACATCTCGAGTCTGGGCTTCCTTCTTGGGCGGCCACCGCTCCGACAGAGGGCCTCTAGAAGTGAAGTGGTGGGGTTGGGGGGGTTGGGGGGGCGATGGCAGGGGGCGGGGTTCTGGCTCATGTCGAGTGGTATTCGGAGAACGCAATACAGTCTGAGACAAAGTGGCAGGAGGAAGACGCCCGGGGTAGGGTGTAGCTAAATTGGCACGAGGCAGGTAGACGATAAGACAGGGCCGTAGGAAACTGTTGGAACGGGGGATGGCGAGTATATATATATATATATATATATATATATATATATATATATATATATCATTCACATATAACCGTAAGATGAACTCTTGCTCGTAACGGTAGTGCCCGACTTGCACTTCCCTCCTTTTGCACTGACTGGCACCCTTCTGTAATACCGTAATATATTTCGCTGTTTGCATTTGCTCCATCAGGCTTTGAAAAGAGAGTGCGATTTTCCATGAAAACCTCTTTAATGCACTGAAGGCTGGGTCGAATTGAGCGAGAAACACTTTGATTGAGCGCGTCCTTCCATCTGTTATCGTCCCTTGACGTTTCGTGGCCTAGTTTATAGCTTGTGTGAAAAAGCCCCCAAAAACCGGCGTAAAACACCAATTTATTTCATTCAGCTGGATATGAAGTCCGGTGATTGAAATCACAAACCGCCATTCATTATTAGGCCAAATAAACAGAATGAGTAGTTTAAAAAGCCTACAGTGCGTATGGATGAGAATACCAAGATAAAACCAACTACGAAATTATGGGCTGAGGAGAGTGGAGTAAACAGGACAGACATAGGCAGAATCACTGGGAAAACAATACGTTCTCGAGGACGCTGGATTCATTGCCGAGGGTAGGGTCAGGGTAATGAATAGATGGGATGCGGGGTGAGCGGCACGTAGGACGCGGACAGAGGTCGAATGCGAGGTCAAATAGCGCGTCGCGACGGGAGATACGTCTGTGGTGTGTTCATGATGTGTCCATGATGGGGGAGGTGATGGGAGGTGGTGGGAGGTGATAGGGCCGCGATTGGGGAGGTGATGGGAGGTGGTGGGAGGTGATGGGGCCGCGATGGGAGAGGTGATGGGAGGTGGTGGGAGGTGATGGGGCCGCGATGGGGGAGGTGATGGGAGGTGGTGGGAGGTGATAGGGCCGCGATTGGGGAGGTGATGGGAGGTGGTGGGAGGTGATGGGGCCGCGATGGGAGAGGTGATGGGAGGTGGTGGGAGGTGATGGGGCCGCGATGGGGGAGGTGATGGGAGGTGGTGGGAGGTGATAGGGCCGCGATTGGGGAGGTGATGGGAGGTGGTGGGAGGTGATGGGGCCGCGATGGGGGAGGTGATGGGAGGTGGTGGGAGGTGATAGGGCCGCGATGGGGGAGGTGATGGGAGGTGGTGGGAGGTGATAGGGCCGCGATGGGGGAGGTGATGGGAGGTGGTGGGAGGTGATGGGGCCGCGATGGGGGAGGTGATGGAAGGTGGTGGGAGGTGATGGGGCCGCGATGGGGGAGGTGATGGGAGGGGATGGGAGGTGATGGGACCGGGCAATGAGATGTGACCACAGGCCTATGGTCAAAGCAATGAGATGGGGTGTAGGTGATTAGCAACAGCTCAGGGGGAAGGAAACCAGTTTAATGGCGGGTCATTATGGGCTTGAGCCTGGGGGAATTGGATGATGGGTGGCCTGGTGTGTTTTGTTCAGTAATGCAACCTTGTAGTTAGTACCCACCCCACCCCGCCTACCCTCCCCTTGCCGATGGACCATTTCGGAAATCTCCGCGTCTGTTGGTTCCCCGAAAGTAAAGGATGTCTCATTATGCTGGTGGATGTCTCATCATGTTGATGGATGTCTCGTTATGCTGATGGATGTCTCATCAGGCTGATGGATGTCTCATCGTGTTGGTGGATGTCTCATCAGGCTGATGGATGTCTCATCATGTTGATGGATGTCTCATCAGGCTGATGGATGTCTCATCATGCTGGTGGATGTCTCATCATGCTGGTGGATGTCTCATCATGTTGATGGATGTCTCATCATGCTGATGGATGTCTCATCATGTTGATGGATGTCTCGTTATGCTGGTGGATGTCTCATCATGCTGATGGATGTCTCATCATGCTGATGGATGTCTCATCATGTTGGTGGATGTCTCAGCAGGCTGATGGATGTCTCATGCTGGTGGATGTCTCATCATGTTGATGGATGTCTCATCATGCTGATGGATGTCTCATCATGTTGATGGATGTCTCATCAGGCTGATGGATGTCTCATCATGCTGGTGGATGTCTCATCAGGCTGATGGATGTCTCGTTATGCTGATGTATGTCTCATCAGGCTGATGGATGTCTCATCAGGCTGATGGATGTCTCATCGTGTTGGTGGATGTCCCATCAGGCTGATGGATGTCTCATCATGCTGATGGATGTCTCATCAGGCTGATTGATGTCTCATCAGGCTGATGGATGTCTCATCATGCTGGTGGATGTCACATCATGCTGGTGGATGTCTCATCATGTTGATGGATGTCTCATCATGCTGATGGATGTCTCATCATGTTGATGGATGTCTCGTTATGCTGGTGGATGTCTCATCATGCTGATGGATGTCTCATCAGGCTGATGGATGTCTCATCATGTTGGTGGATATCTCATCTGGCTGATGGATGTCTCATGCTGGTGGATGTCTCATCATGCTGGTGGATGTCTCATCATGCTGATGGATGTCTCATCACGTTGATGGATGTCTCATCAGGCTGATGGATGTCTCATCATGCTGGTGGATGTCTCATGCTGATGGATGTCTCATCATGCTGATGGATGTCTCATCAGGCTGGTGGATGTCTCATCAGGCTGGTGGATGTCTCATCATGTTGATGGATGTCTCATCATGCTGATGGATGTCTCATCATGCTGGTAGATGTCTCATCATGCTGGTGGATGTCTCATCATGCTGGTGGATGTCTCATCAGGCTGATGGATGTCTCATCATGTTGATGGATGTCTCATCATGTTGATGAATGTCTCATCATGTTGATGGATGTCTCATCAGGCTGATGGATGTCTCATTATGCTGGTGGATGTCTCATCATGCTGATGGATGTCTCGTTATGCTGATGGATGTCTCATCAGGCTGATGGATGTCTCATCATGCTGATGGATGTCTCATCAGGCTGATGGATGTCTCATCATGTTGATGGATGTCTCATCATGCTGATGGATGTCTCATTATGCTGGCGGATGTCTCGTTATGCTGATGGATGTCTCATCATGTTGATGAATGTCTCATTATGCTGGCGGATGTCTCATCATGCTGGTGGATGTCTCATCATGCTGGTGGATGTCTCATCATGCTGATGGATGTCTCATCATGCTGATGGAGGTCTCATCATGCTAATGGATGTCTCATCATGCTGGTGGATGTCTCATCATGCTGATGGATGTCTCATCATGCTGATGGATGTCTCATCATGCTGATGGATGTCTCATCATGCTGGTGGATGTCTCATCATGCTGATGGATGTCTCATCATGCTGATGGATGTCTCATCATGCTGATGGATGTCTCATCATGCTGATGGATGTCTCATCATGCTGATGGATGTCTCATCATGCTGATGGATGTCTCATCATGCTGATTGATGTCTCATCATGCTGGTGGATGTCTCATCATGCTGGTGGATGTCTCATCATGCTGGTGGATGTCTCATCATGCTGATGAATGTCTCATCATGCTGGTGGATGTCTCATCATGCTGGTGGATGTCTCATCATGCTGGTGGGTGTCTCATCATGCTGGTGGATGTCTCATCATGCTGATGGATGTCTCATCATGCTGATGGATGTCTCATCATGCTGATGGATGTCTCATCATGCTGATGGATGTCTCATCATGCTGGTGGATGTCTCATCATGCTGATGGATGTCTCATCATGCTGATGGATGTCTCATCAGGCTGATGGAGGTCTCATCATGCTGATGGATGTCTCATCATGCTGATGGATGTCTCATCATGCTGGTGGATGTCTCATCATGCTGATGGATGTCTCATCATGCTGATGGATGTCTCATCATGCTAATGGATGTCTCATCATGCTGGTGGATGTCTCATCATGCTGATGGATGTCTCATCATGCTGATGGATGTCTCATCATGCTGATGGATGTCTCATCATGCTGGTGGATGTCTCATCATGCTGATGGATGTCTCATCATGCTGATGGATGTCTCATCATGCTGATGGATGTCTCATCATGCTGATGGATGCCTCATCATGCTGATGGATGTCTCATCCTGCTGATGGATGTCTCATCATGCTGATGGATGTCTCATCATGCTGGTGGATGTCTCATCATGCTGATGGATGTCTCATCATGCTGGTGGATGTCTCATCATGCTGGTGGATGTCTCATCATGCTGGTGGATGTCTCATCATGCTGATGAATGTCTCATCATGCTGGTGGATGTCTCATCATGCTGGTGGATGTCTCATCATGCTGGTGGATGTCTCATCATGCTGATGGATGTCTCATCATGCTCGTGGATGTCTCATCATGCTCGTGGATGTCTCATCATGCTGATGGATGTCTCATCATGCTGGTTGATGTCTCATCATGCTGGTGGATGTCTCATCATGCTGATGGATGTTTCATCATGCTGATGGATGTCTCATCAGGCTGATGGATGTCTCATCATGCTGATGGATGTCTCATCATGCTGATGGATGTCTCATCATGCTGGTGGATGTCTCATCATGCTGATGGATGTCTCATCATGCTGATGGATGTCTCATCATGCTGATGGATGTCTCATCATGCTGATGGATGTCTCATCATGCTGGTGGATGTCTCATCATGCTGGTGGATGTCTCATCATGCTGATGGATGTCTCATCATGCTGGTTGATGTCTCATCATGCTGGTGGTTGTCTCATCATGCTGATGGATGTCTCATCATGCTGGTGGATGTCTCATCATGCTGGTGGATGTCTCATCATGCTGGTGGATGTCTCATCATGCTGATGGATGTCTCATCATGCTGATGGATGTCTCATCATGCTGATGGATGTCTCATCATGCTGATGGATGTCTCATCATGCTGGTGGATGTCTCATCATGCTGGTGGATGTCTCATCATGCTGATGGATGTCTCATCATGCTGATGGATGTCTCATCATGCTGATGGATGTCTCACCATGCTGATGGATGTCTCATCATGCTGGTGGATGTCTCATCATGCTGATGGATGTCTCATCATGCTGATGGATGTCTCATCATGCTGATGGATGTCTCATCATGCTGATGGATGTCTCATCATGCTGGTGGATGTCTCATCATGCTGATGGATGTCTCATCATGCTGGTGGATGTCTCATCATGCTGGTGGATGTCTCATCATGCTGGTGGATATCTCATCATGCTGTTGGATAGTACAATACCAGAAGCCTTTTGAAACTTTGCAGACAGAACGCTACATAAATAGCATCGATGTATTACTTTTATTTATTCAGGTGCAACCGTAATTAACCGCTACATTTAGAATAATTATTGGCCAGGCCAGATCTTGATTAGTGGTCGGAACCTATATGAAAAATGATTGTTCAATAAAGACGCAAACTGTTCAGATTGTTTCACATTTATTATATAATTGTGGTTTCAATAAGAAGTTTCAAGTTTAAATCTGTTTGTTTAGGAACTTGTTCCATCTGAAAAAATCTGTTCACAAATGTAAATGAAAAAATGAATGAAATTACCATTTTCAGAAGGTGTTTTTCTGGAAATGGCTACTTCATCATCTGTCTAAATCCATAACAGAATTAGTCCTAAAGAGACTGCTCTGTTACAGTTTGTGCTTTTGTTTGATTAGAGGTAAGATAGCGAGGGTTACCGCCCCCTTTCCGTTCTCCCCCTCTCCCTTCCCTTCCTGCCGCATTTCCCTATCTGTTACCGCCCCCTTTCCGTTTTCCCCCCCACTCCCTTCCTGCCGCCTTTCCCTATCTGTTACCGCCCCTTTCCGTTCTCCCCCTCTCCCTTCCCTTCCTGCCGCCTTTCCCTATCTGTTACCACCCTCTTTCCGTTCTCCCCGTCTCCCTTCCCTTCCTGCCGCCTTTCCCTATCTGTTACCGCCCCTTTCCGTTCTCCCCCTCTCCCTTCCCTTCCTGCCGCCTTTCCCTATCTGTTACCGCCCCCTTTCCGTTCTCCCCCTCTCCCTTCCCTTCCTGCCGCCCTTCCCTATCTGTTACCGCCCCTTTCTGTTCTCCCCCTCTCCCTTCCCTTTCTGCCGCCTTTCCCTATCTGTTACCGCCCCCTTTCCGTTCTCCCCCTCTCCCTTCCCTTCCTGCCGCCTTTCCCTATCTGTTACCGCCCCTTTCCGTTCTCCCCCTCTCCCTTCCCTTCTTGCCGCCTTTCCCTATCTGTTACCGCCCCTTTCCGTTCTCCCCCTCTCCCTTCCCTTTCTGCCGCCTTTCCCTATCTGTTACCGCCCCCTTTCCGTTCTCCCCGCCTCCCTTCCCTTCCTGCCGCCTTTCCCTATCTGTTACCGCCCCCTTTCCGTTCTCCCCCTCTCCCTTCCCTTCCTGCCACCTTTCCCTATCTATTACCGCCCCCTTTCCGTTCTCCCCCCTCCCTTCCCTTTCTGCCGCCTTTGCCTATCTGTTACCGCCCCCTTTCTGTTCTCCCCTCTCCCTTCCCTTCCTGCCGCCTTTCCCTATCTGTTACCGCCCCCTTTCCGTTCTCCCCGCCTCCCTTCCCTTTCTGCCGCCTTTCCCTATCTGTTACCGCCCCCTTTCCGTTCTCCCCGCCTCCCTTCCCTTCCTGCCGCCTTTCCCTATCTGTTACCGCCCCCTTTCCCTATTTGTTACCGCCCCCTTTCCGTTCTCCCCCTCTCCCTGCCCTTCCTGCCGCCTTTCCCTATCTGTTACCGCCCCCTTTCCGTTCTCCCCCTCTCCCTTCCTGCCGCCTTTCCCTATCTGTTACCGCCCCCTTTCCGTTCTCCCCGTCTCCCTTCCCTTCCTGCCGCCTTTCCTAAACTGTTACCGCCCCTTTCCGTTCTCCCCCTCTCCCTTCCCTTCCTGCCGCCTTTCCCTATCTGTTACCGCCCCCTTTCCGTTCTCCCCCCACTCCCTTCCTGCCGCCTTTCCCTATTTGTTACCGCCCCCTTTCCGTTCTCCCCCCTCCCTTCCCTTCCTGCCGCCTTTCCCTATCTGTTACCGCCCCCTTTCCGTTCTCCCCCTCTCCCTTCCCTTTCTGCCGCCTTTCCCTATCTGTTACCGCCCCCTTTCCGTTCTCCCCCTCTCCCTTCCCTTCCTGCCGCCTTTCCCTATCTGTTACCGCCCCCTTTCCGTTCTCCCCCTCTCCCTTCCCTTTCTGCCGCCTTTCCCTATCTGTTACCGCCCCCTTTCCGTTCTCCCCCTCTCCCTTCCCTTTCTGCCGCCTTTCCCTATCTGTTACCGCCCCCTTTCCGTTCTCCCCCCCTCCCTTCCCTTCCTGCCGCCTTTCCCTATCTGTTACCGCCCCCTTTCCGTTCTCCCCCTCTCCCTTCCCTTTCTGCCGCCTTTCCCTATCTGTTACCGCCCCCTTTCCGTTCTCCCCCTCTCCCTTCCCTTCCTGCCGCCTTTCCCTATCTGTTACCGCCCCTTTCCGTTCTCCCCCTCTCCCTTCCCTTCCTGCCGCCTTTCCCTATCTGTTACCGCCCCCTTTCCGTTCTCCCCCTCTCCCTTCCCTTCCTGCCGCCTTTCCCTATCTGTTACCGCCCCCTTTCTGTTCTCCCCCTCTCCCTTCCCTTCCTGCCGCCTTTCCCTATCTGTTACCGCCCCCTTTCCGTTCTCCCCCTCTCCCTTCCCTTCCTGCCGCCTTTCCCTATCTGTTACCGCCCCCTTTCTGTTCTCCCCCTCTCCCTTCCCTTCCTGCCGCCTTTCCCTATCTGTTACCGCCCCCTTTCCGTTCTCCCCCCTCCCTTCCCTTTCTGCCGCCTTTGCCTATCTGTTACCGCCCCCTTTCTGTTCTCCCCTCTCCCTTCCCTTCCTGCCGCCTTTCCCTATCTGTTACCGCCCCCTTTCCGTTCTCCCCGCCTCCCTTCCCTTTCTGCCGCCTTTCCCTATCTGTTACCGCCCCCTTTCCGTTCTCCCCGCCTCCCTTCCCTTCCTGCCGCCTTTCCCTATCTGTTACCACCCCCTTTCCCTATTTGTTACCGCCCCCTTTCCGTTCTCCCCCTCTCCCTGCCCTTCCTGCCGCCTTTCCCTATTTGTTACCGCCCCCTTTCCGTTCTCCCCCTCTCCCTTCCCTTTCTGCCGCCTTTCCCTATCTGTTACCGCCCCCTTTCCGTTCTCCCCCTCTCCCTTCCCTTCCTGCCGCCTTTCCCTATCTGTTACCGCCCCCTTTCCGTTCTCCCCCTCTCCCTTCCTGCCGCCTTTCCCTATCTGTTACCGCCCCCTTTCCGTTCTCCCCCTCTCCCTTCCTGCCGCCTTTCCCTATCTGTTACCGCCCCCTTTCCGTTCTCCCCCTCTCCCTTCCCTTCCTGCCGCCTTTCCCTAACTGTTACCGCCCCTTTCCGTTCTCCCCCTCTCCCTTCCCTTCCTGCCGCCTTTCCCTATCTGTTACCGCCCCCTTTCCGTTCTCCCCCCCACTCCCTTCCTGCCGCCTTTCCCTATCTGTTACCGCCCCCTTTCTGTTCTTCCCCCTCCCTTCCCTTCCTGCCGCTTTTCCCTATCTGTTACCGCCCCCTTTCCGTTCTCCCCCTCTCCCTTCCCTTTCTGCCGCCTTTCCCTATCTGTTACCGCCCCCTTTCCGTTCTCCCCGCCTCCCTTCCCTTCCTGCCGCCTTTCCCTATCTGTTACCGCCCCCTTTCCCTATCTGTTACCGCCCCCTTTCCGTTCTCCCCGCCTCCCTTCCCTTCCTGCCGCTTTTCCCTATCTGTTACCGCCCCCTTTCCGTTCTCCCCCCCACTCCCTTCCTGCCGCCTTTCCCTATCTGTTACGGCCCCCTTTCTGTTCTTCCCCCTCCCTTGCCTTCCTGCCGCTTTTCCCTATCTGTTACCGCCCTCTTTCCGTTCTCCCCCTCTCCCTTCCCTTTCTGCCGCCTTTCCCTATCTGTTACCGCCCCCTTTCCGTTCTCCCCCTCTCCCTTCCCTTTCTGCCGCCTTTCCCTATCTGTTACCGCCCCCTTTCCGTTCTCCCCCTCTCCCTTCCTGCCGCCTTTCCATATCTGTTACCGCCCCCTTTCCGTTCTCCCCGTCTCCCTTCCCTTTCTGCCGCCTTTCCCTATCTGTTACCGCCCCCTTTCCGTTCTCCCCCTCTCCCTTCCTGCCGCCTTTCCCTATCTGTTACCGCCCCCTTTCCGTTCTCCCCCTCTCCCTTCCCTTCCTGCCGCTTTTCCCTATCTGTTACCGCCCCCTTTCCGTTCTCCCCCCCACTCCCTTCCTGCCGCCTTTCCCTATCTGTTACCGCCCCCTTTCCGTTCTCCCCGTCTCCCTTCCCTTCCTGCCGCCTTTCCCTAACTGTTACCGCCCCTTTCCGTTCTCCCCCTCTCCCTTCCCTTCCTGCCGCCTTTCCCTATCTATTACCGCCCCCTTTCCGTTCTCCCCCTCTCCCTTCCCTTCCTGCCGCCTTTCCCTATCTGTTACCGCCCCCTTTCCGTTCTCCCCCTCTCCCTTCCCTTCCTGCCGCCTTTCCCTATCTGTTACCGCCCCCTTTCCGTTCTCCCCCCCACTCCCTTCCTGCCGCCTTTCCCTATTTGTTACCGCCCCCTTTCCGTTCTCCCCCTCTCCCTTCCCTTTCTGCCGCCTTTCCCTATCTGTTACCGCCCCCTTTCCGTTCTCCCCCTCTCCCTTCCTGCCGCCTTTCCCTATCTGTTACCGCCCCTTTCCGTTCTCCCCCTCTCCCTTCCCTTCCTGCCGCCTTTCCCTATCTGTTACCGCCCCCTTTCCGTTCTCCCCCTCTCCCTTCCCTTCCTGCCGCCTTTCCCTATCTGTTACCGCCCCCTTTCCGTTCTCCCCCTCTCCCTTCCCTTCCTGCCGCCTTTCCCTATCTGTTACCGCCCCCTTTCCGTTCTCCCCCCTCCCTTCCCTTTCTGCCGCCTTTGCCTATCTGTTACCGCCCCCTTTCTGTTCTCCCCTCTCCCTTCCCTTCCTGCCGCCTTTCCCTATCTGTTACCGCCCCCTTTCCGTTCTCCCCGCCTCCCTTCCCTTTCTGCCGCCTTTCCCTATCTGTTACCGCCCCCTTTCCGTTCTCCCCGCCTCCCTTCCCTTCCTGCCGCCTTTCCCTATCTGTTACCGCCCCCTTTCCCTATTTGTTACCGCCCCCTTTCCGTTCTCCCCCTCTCCCTGCCCTTCCTGCCGCCTTTCCCTATTTGTTACCGCCCCCTTTCCGTTCTCCCCCTCTCCCTTCCCTTTCTGCCGCCTTTCCCTATCTGTTACCGCCCCCTTTCCGTTCTCCCCCTCTCCCTTCCTGCCGCCTTTCCCTATCTGTTACCGCCCCCTTTCCGTTCTCCCCCTCTCCCTTCCCTTCCTGCCGCCTTTCCCTAACTGTTACCGCCCCTTTCCGTTCTCCCCCTCTCCCTTCCCTTCCTGCCGCCTTTCCCTATCTGTTACCGCCCCCTTTCTGTTCTCCCCTCTCCCTTCCCTTCCTGCCGCCTTTCCCTATCTGTTACCGCCCCCTTTCCGTTCTCCCCGCCTCCCTTCCCTTTCTGCCGCCTTTCCCTATCTGTTACCGCCCCCTTTCCGTTCTCCCCGCCTCCCTTCCCTTCCTGCCGCCTTTCCCTATCTGTTACCGCCCCCTTTCCCTATTTGTTACCGCCCCCTTTCCGTTCTCCCCCTCTCCCTGCCCTTCCTGCCGCCTTTCCCTATTTGTTACCGCCCCCTTTCCGTTCTCCCCCTCTCCCTTCCCTTTCTGCCGCCTTTCCCTATCTGTTACCGCCCCCTTTCCGTTCTCCCCCTCTCCCTTCCTGCCGCCTTTCCCTATCTGTTACCGCCCCCTTTCCGTTCTCCCCCTCTCCCTTCCCTTCCTGCCGCCTTTCCCTAACTGTTACCGCCCCTTTCCGTTCTCCCCCTCTCCCTTCCCTTCCTGCCGCCTTTCCCTATCTGTTACCGCCCCCTTTCTGTTCTTCCCCCTCCCTTCCCTTCCTGCCGCTTTTCCCTATCTGTTACCGCCCCCTTTCCGTTCTCCCCCTCTCCCTTCCCTTTCTGCCGCCTTTCCCTATCTGTTACCGCCCCCTTTCCGTTCTCCCCGCCTCCCTTCCCTTCCTGCCGCCTTTCCCTATCTGTTACCGCCCCCTTTCCCTATCTGTTACCGCCCCCTTTCTGTTCTTCCCCCTCCCTTCCCTTCCTGCCGCTTTTCCCTATCTGTTACCGCCCCCTTTCCGTTCTCCCCCTCTCCCTTCCCTTTCTGCCGCCTTTCCCTATCTGTTACCGCCCCCTTTCCGTTCTCCCCGCCTCTCTTCCCTTCCTGCCGCCTTTCCCTATCTGTTACCGCCCCCTTTCCCTATCTGTTACCGCCCCCTTTCCGTTCTCCCCGCCTCCCTTCCCTTCCTGCCGCTTTTCCCTATCTGTTACCGCCCCCTTTCCGTTCTCCCCCCCACTCCCTTCCTGCCGCCTTTCCCTATCTGTTACCGCCCTCTTTCCGTTCTCCCCCTCTCCCTTCCCTTTCTGCCGCCTTTCCCTATCTGTTACCGCCCCCTTTCCGTTCTCCCCGCCTCCCTTCCCTTCCTGCCGCCTTTCCCTATCTGTTACCGCCCCCTTTCCCTATCTGTTACCGCCCCCTTTCCGTTCTCCCCGCCTCCCTTCCCTTCCTGCCGCCTTTCCCTATCTGTTACCGCCCCCTTTCCGTTCTCCCCCTCCCTTCCCTTCCTGCCGCCTTTCCCTATCTGTTACCGCCCCCTTTCCGTTCTCCCCCTCCCTTCCCTTCCTGCCGCCTTTCCCTATCTGTTACCGCCCTCTTTCCGTTCTCCCCCTCCCCCTTTCCTTCCTGCCGCCTTTCCCTATCTGTTACCGCCCCCTTTCCGTTCTCCCCCCTCCCTTCCCTTCCTGCCGCCTTTCCCTATTTGTTACCGCCCCCGTTCCGTTCTCCCCCCCCCTCCCTTCCCTGCCTGCCGCCTTTCCCTATCTGTTACCGCCCCCTTTCCGTTCTCCCCCCTCCCTTCCCTTCCTGCCGCCTTTCCCTATCTGTTACCGCCCCCTTTCCGTTCTCCCCCTCCCTTCCCTTCCTGCCGCCTTTCCCTATCTGTTACCGCCCCCTTTTCGTTCTCTCCCTCTCCCTTCCCTTCCTGCCGCCTTTCCCTATCTGTTACCGCCCCCTTTTCGTTCTCTCCCTCTCCCTTCCCTTCCTGCCGCCTTTCCCTATCTGTTACCGCCCCCTTTCCGTTCTCCCCCTCTCCCTTCCCTTCCTGCCGCCTTTCCCTATCTGTTACCGCCCCCTTTCCGTTCTCCCCCCCACTCCCTTCCTGCCGCCTTTCCCTATTTGTTACCGCCCCCTTTCCGTTCTCCCCCTCTCCCTTCCCTTTCTGCCGCCTTTCCCTATCTGTTACCGCCCCCTTTCCGTTCTCCCCCTCTCCCTTCCTGCCGCCTTTCCCTATCTGTTACCGCCCCTTTCCGTTCTCCCCCTCTCCCTTCCCTTCCTGCCGCCTTTCCCTATCTGTTACCGCCCCCTTTCCGTTCTCCCCCTCTCCCTTCCCTTCCTGCCGCCTTTCCCTATCTGTTACCGCCCCCTTTCCGTTCTCCCCCTCTCCCTTCCCTTCCTGCCGCCTTTCCCTATCTGTTACCGCCCCCTTTCCGTTCTCCCCCCTCCCTTCCCTTTCTGCCGCCTTTGCCTGTTACCGCCCCTTTCTGTTCTCCCCTCTCCCTTCCCCTCCTGCCGCCTTTCCCTATCTGTTACCGCCCCCTTTCCGTTCTCCCCGCCTCCCTTCCCTTTCTGCCGCCTTTCCCTATCTGTTACCGCCCCCTTTCCGTTCTCCCCGCCTCCCTTCCCTTCCTGCCGCCTTTCCCTATCTGTTACCGCCCCCTTTCCCTATTTGTTACCGCCCCCTTTCCGTTCTCCCCCTCTCCCTGCCCTTCCTGCCGCCTTTCCCTATTTGTTACCGCCCCCTTTCCGTTCTCCCCCTCTCCCTTCCCTTTCTGCCGCCTTTCCCTATCTGTTACCGCCCCCTTTCCGTTCTCCCCCTCTCCCTTCCTGCCGCCTTTCCCTATCTGTTACCGCCCCCTTTCCGTTCTCCCCCTCTCCCTTCCCTTCCTGCCGCCTTTCCCTAACTGTTACCGCCCCTTTCCGTTCTCCCCCTCTCCCTTCCCTTCCTGCCGCCTTTCCCTATCTGTTACCGCCCCCTTTCTGTTCTTCCCCCTCCCTTCCCTTCCTGCCGCTTTTCCCTATCTGTTACCGCCTCCTTTCCGTTCTCCCCCTCTCCCTTCCCTTTCTGCCGCCTTTCCCTATCTGTTACCGCCCCCTTTCCGTTCTCCCCGCCTCCCTTCCCTTCCTGCCGCCTTTCCCTATCTGTTACCGCCCCCTTTCCCTATCTGTTACCGCCCCCTTTCCGTTCTCCCCGCCTCCCTTCCCTTCCTGCCGCTTTTCCCTATCTGTTACCGCCCCCTTTCCGTTCTCCCCCCCACTCCCTTCCTGCCGCCTTTCCCTATCTGTTACCGTCCCCTTTCTGTTCTTCCCCCTCCCTTGCCTTCCTGCCGCTTTTCCCTATCTGTTACCGCCCTCTTTCCGTTCTCCCCCTCTCCCTTCCCTTTCTGCCGCCTTTCCCTATCTGTTACCGCCCCCTTTCCGTTCTCCCCGCCTCCCTTCCCTTCCTGCCGCCTTTCCCTATCTGTTACCGCCCCCTTTCCCTATCTGTTACCGCCCCCTTTCCGTTCTCCCCGCCTCCCTTCCCTTCCTGCCGCCTTTCCCTATCTGTTACCGCCCCCTTTCCGTTCTCCCCCTCCCTTCCCTTCCTGCCGCCTTTCCCTATCTGTTACCGCCCCCTTTCCGTTCTCCCCCTCCCTTCCCTTCCTGCCGCCTTTCCCTATCTGTTACCGCCCTCTTTCCGTTCTCCCCCTCCCCCTTTCCTTCCTGCCGCCTTTCCCTATCTGTTACCGCCCCCTTTCCGTTCTCCCCCCTCCCTTCCCTTCCTGCCGCCTTTCCCTATTTGTTACCGCCCCCGTTCCGTTCTCCCCCCCCCTCCCTTCCCTGCCTGCCGCCTTTCCCTATCTGTTACCGCCCCCTTTCCGTTCTCCCCCCTCCCTTCCCTTCCTGCCGCCTTTCCCTATCTGTTACCGCCCCCTTTCCGTTCTCCCCCTCCCTTCCCTTCCTGCCGCCTTTCCCTATCTGTTACCGCCCCCTTTTCGTTCTCTCCCTCTCCCTTCCCTTCCTGCCGCCTTTCCCTATCTGTTACCGCCCCCTTTTCGTTCTCTCCCTCTCCCTTCCCTTCCTGCCGCCTTTCCCTATCTGTTACCGCCCCCTTTCCGTTCTCCCCCCTCCGTTCCCTTCCTGCCGCCTTTCCCTATCTGTTACCGCCCCCTTTCCGTTCTCCCCCTCTCCCTTCCCTTCCTGCCGCCTTTCCCTATCTGTTACCGCCCCCTTTCCGTTCTCCCCGTCTCCCTTCCCTTCCTGCCGCCTTTCCCTGTCTGTTACCGCCCCCTTTCCGTTCTCCCCGTCTCCCTTCCCTTCCTGCCGCCTTTCCCTATCTGTTACCGCCCCCTTTCCGTTCTCCCCCCTCCCTTCCCTTCCTGCCGCCTTTCCCTATCTGTTACCGCCCCCTTTCCGTTCTCCCCCTCCCTTCCCTTCCTGCCGCCTTTCCCTATCTGTTACCGCCCCCTTTTCGTTCTCTCCCTCTCCCTTCCCTTCCTGCCGCCTTTCCCTATCTGTTACCGCCCCCTTTCCGTTCTCCCCCCTCCGTTCCCTTCCTGCCGCCTTTCCCTATCTGTTACCGCCCCCTTTCCGTTCTCCCCGTCTCCCTCCCCTTCCTGCCGCCTTTCCCTATCTGTTACCGCCCCTTTCCGTTCTCCCCCTCTCCCTTCCCTTCCTGCCGCCTTTCCCTATCTGTTACCGCCCCCTTTCCGTTCTCCCCCTCTCCCTTCCCTTCCTGCCACCTTTCCCTATCTGTTACCGCCCCCTTTCCGTTCTCCCCCTCTCCCTTCCCTTCCTGCCGCCTTTCCCTATCTGTTACCGCCCCCTTTCCGTTCTCCCCCTCTCCCTTCCCTTCCTGCCACCTTTCCCTATTTGTTACCGCCCCCTTTCCGTTCTCCCCCCTCCCTTCCCTTCCTGCCGCCTTTCCCTATCTGTTACCGCCCCCTTTCCGTTCTCCCCCTCTCCCTTCCCTTTGTGCCGCCTTTCCCTATCTGTTACCGCCCCCTTTCCGTTCTCCCCCTCTCCCTTCCCTTCCTGCCGCCTTTCCCTATCTGTTACCGCCCCCTTTCCGTTCTCCCCCTCTCCCTTCCCTTTCTGCCGCCTTTCCCTATCTGTTACCGCCCCCTTTCCGTTCTCCCCCTCTCCCTTCCCTTTCTGCCGCCTTTCCCTATCTGTTACCGCCCCCTTTCCGTTCTCCCCCCCTCCCTTCCCTTCCTGCCGCCTTTCCCTATCTGTTACCGCCCCCTTTCCGTTCTCCCCCTCTCCCTTCCCTTTCTGCCGCCTTTCCCTATCTGTTACCGCCCCCTTTCCGTTCTCCCCCTCTCCCTTCCCTTCCTGCCGCCTTTCCCTATCTGTTACCGCCCCTTTCCGTTCTCCCCCTCTCCCTTCCCTTCCTGCCGCCTTTCCCTATCTGTTACCGCCCCCTTTCCGTTCTCCCCCTCTCCCTTCCCTTCCTGCCGCCTTTCCCTATCTGTTACCGCCCCCTTTCCGTTCTCCCCCTCTCCCTTCCCTTCCTGCCGCCTTTCCCTATCTGTTACCGCCCCCTTTCCGTTCTCCCCCCTCCCTTCCCTTTCTGCCGCCTTTGCCTATCTGTTACCGCCCCCTTTCTGTTCTCCCCTCTCCCTTCCCTTCCTGCCGCCTTTCCCTATCTGTTACCGCCCCCTTTCCGTTCTCCCCGCCTCCCTTCCCTTTCTGCCGCCTTTCCCTATCTGTTACCGCCCCCTTTCCGTTCTCCCCGCCTCCCTTCCCTTCCTGCCGCCTTTCCCTATCTGTTACCGCCCCCTTTCCCTATTTGTTACCGCCCCCTTTCCGTTCTCCCCCTCTCCCTGCCCTTCCTGCCGCCTTTCCCTATTTGTTACCGCCCCTTTCCGTTCTCCCCCTCTCCCTTCCCTTTCTGCCGCCTTTCCCTATCTGTTACCGCCCCCTTTCCGTTCTCCCCCTCTCCCTTCCCTTCCTGCCGCCTTTCCCTATCTGTTACCGCCCCCTTTCCGTTCTCCCCCTCTCCCTTCCTGCCGCCTTTCCCTATCTGTTACCGCCCCCTTTCCGTTCTCCCCCTCTCCCTTCCTGCCGCCTTTCCCTATCTGTTACCGCCCCCTTTCCGTTCTCCCCCTCTCCCTTCCCTTCCTGCCGCCTTTCCCTAACTGTTACCGCCCCTTTCCGTTCTCCCCCTCTCCCTTCCCTTCCTGCCGCTTTTCCCTATCTGTTACCGCCCCCTTTCCGTTCTCCCCCCCACTCCCTTCCTGCCGCCTTTCCCTATCTGTTACCGCCCCCTTTCTGTTCTTCCCCCTCCCTTCCCTTCCTGCCGCTTTTCCCTATCTGTTACCGCCCCCTTTCCGTTCTCCCCCTCTCCCTTCCCTTTCTGCCGCCTTTCCCTATCTGTTACCGCCCCCTTTCCGTTCTCCCCGCCTCCCTTCCCTTCCTGCCGCCTTTCCCTATCTGTTACCGCCCCCTTTCCCTATCTGTTACCGCCCCCTTTCCGTTCTCCCCGCCTCCCTTCCCTTCCTGCCGCTTTTCCCTATCTGTTACCGCCCCCTTTCCGTTCTCCCCCCCACTCCCTTCCTGCCGCCTTTCCCTATCTGTTACCGCCCCCTTTCTGTTCTTCCCCCTCCCTTGCCTTCCTGCCGCCTTTCCCTATCTGTTACCGCCCCCTTTCCGTTCTCCCCCTCTCCCTTCCTGCCGCCTTTCCCTATCTGTTACCGCCCCCTTTCCGTTCTCCCCCTCTCCCTTCCTGCCGCCTTTCCCTATCTGTTACCGCCCCCTTTCCGTTCTCCCCCTCTCCCTTCCCTTCCTGCCGCCTTTCCCTAACTGTTACCGCCCCTTTCCGTTCTCCCCCTCTCCCTTCCCTTCCTGCCGCCTTTCCCTATCTGTTACCGCCCCCTTTCCGTTCTCCCCCCCACTCCCTTCCTGCCGCCTTTCCCTATCTGTTACCGCCCCCTTTCTGTTCTTCCCCCTCCCTTCCCTTCCTGCCGCTTTTCCCTATCTGTTACCGCCCCCTTTCCGTTCTCCCCCTCTCCCTTCCCTTTCTGCCGCCTTTCCCTATCTGTTACCGCCCCCTTTCCGTTCTCCCCGCCTCCCTCCCCTTCCTGCCGCCTTTCCCTATCTGTTACCGCCCCCTTTCCCTATCTGTTACCGCCCCCTTTCCGTTCTCCCCGCCTCCCTTCCCTTCCTGCCGCTTTTCCCTATCTGTTACCGCCCCCTTTCTGTTCTTCCCCCTCCCTTCCCTTCCTGCCGCTTTTCCCTATCTGTTACCGCCCCCTTTCCGTTCTCCCCCTCTCCCTTCCCTTTCTGCCGCCTTTCCCTATCTGTTACCGCCCCCTTTCCGTTCTCCCCGCCTCCCTTCCCTTCCTGCCGCCTTTCCCTATCTGTTACCGCCCCCTTTCCGTTCTCCCCGCCTCCCTTCCCTCTCTGCCGCCTTTCCCTATCTGTTACCGCCCCCTTTCCGTTCTCCCCGCCTCCCTTCCCTTCCTGCCGCCTTTCCCCATCTGTTACCGCCCCCTTTCCCTATTTGTTACCGCCCCCTTTCCGTTCTCCCCCTCTCCCTGCCCTTCCTGCCGCCTTTCCCTATTTGTTACCGCCCCCTTTCCGTTCTCCCCCTCTCCCTTCCCTTTCTGCCGCCTTTCCCTATCTGTTACCGCCCCCTTTCCGTTCTCCCCTTCTCCCTTCCTGCCGCCTTTCCCTATCTGTTACCGCCCCCTTTCCGTTCTCCCCCTCTCCCTTCCCTTCCTGCCGCCTTTCCCTAACTGTTACCGCCCCTTTCCGTTCTCCCCCTCTCCCTTCCCTTCCTGCCGCCTTTCCCTATCTGTTACCGCCCCCTTTCTGTTCTTCCCCCTCCCTTCCCTTCCTGCCGCTTTTCCCTATCTGTTACCGCCCCCTTTCCGTTCTCCCCCTCTCCCTTCCCTTTCTGCCGCCTTTCCCTATCTGTTACCGCCCCCTTTCCGTTCTCCCCGCCTCCCTTCCCTTCCTGCCGCCTTTCCCTATCTGTTACCGCCCCCTTTCCCTATCTGTTACCGCCCCCTTTCCGTTCTCCCCGCCTCCCTTCCCTTCCTGCCGCTTTTCCCTATCTGTTACCGCCCCCTTTCCGTTCTCCCCCCCACTCCCTTCCTGCCGCCTTTCCCTATCTGTTACCGCCCCCTTTCTGTTCTTCCCCCTCCCTTGCCTTCCTGCCGCTTTTCCCTATCTGTTACCGCCCTCTTTCCGTTCTCCCCCTCTCCCTTCCCTTTCTGCCGCCTTTCCCTATCTGTTACCGCCCCCTTTCCGTTCTCCCCGCCTCCCTTCCCTTCCTGCCGCCTTTCCCTATCTGTTACCGCCCCCTTTCCCTATCTGTTACCGCCCCCTTTCCGTTCTCCCCGCCTCCCTTCCCTTCCTGCCGCCTTTCCCTATCTGTTACCGCCCCCTTTCCGTTCTCCCCCTCCCTTCCCTTCCTGCCGCCTTTCCCTATCTGTTACCGCCCCCTTTCCGTTCTCCCCCTCCCTTCCCTTCCTGCCGCCTTTCCCTATCTGTTACCGCCCTCTTTCCGTTCTCCCCCTCCCCCTTTCCTTCCTGCCGCCTTTCCCTATCTGTTACCGCCCCCTTTCCGTTCTCCCCCCTCCCTTCCCTTCCTGCCGCCTTTCCCTATTTGTTACCGCCCCCGTTCCGTTCTCCCCCCCCCCTCCCTTCCCTGCCTGCCGCCTTTCCCTATCTGTTACCGCCCCCTTTCCGTTCTCCCCCCTCCCTTCCCTTCCTGCCGCCTTTCCCTATCTGTTACCGCCCCCTTTCCGTTCTCCCCCTCCCTTCCCTTCCTGCCGCCTTTCCCTATCTGTTACCGCCCCCTTTTCGTTCTCTCCCTCTCCCTTCCCTTCCTGCCGCCTTTCCCTATCTGTTACCGCCCCCTTTTCGTTCTCTCCCTCTCCCTTCCCTTCCTGCCGCCTTTCCCTATCTGTTACCGCCCCCTTTCCGTTCTCCCCCCTCCGTTCCCTTCCTGCCGCCTTTCCCTATCTGTTACCGCCCCCTTTCCGTTCTCCCCCTCTCCCTTCCCTTCCTGCCGCCTTTCCCTATTTCTTACCGCCCCCTTTCCGTTCTCCCCCTCTCCCTTCCCTTCCTGCCGCCTTTCCCTATCTGTTACCGCCCCCTTTCCGTTCTCCCCGTCTCCCTTCCCTTCCTGCCGCCTTTCCCTATCTGTTACCGCCCCCTTTCCGTTCTCCCCGTCTCCCTTCCCTTCCTGCCGCCTTTCCCTATCTGTTACCGCCCCCTTTCCGTTCTCCCCCCTCCCTTCCCTTCCTGCCGCCTTTCCCTATCTGTTACCGCCCCCTTTCCGTTCTCCCCCTCCCTTCCCTTCCTGCCGCCTTTCCCTATCTGTTACCGCCCCCTTTTCGTTCTCTCCCTCTCCCTTCCCTTCCTGCCGCCTTTCCCTATCTGTTACCGCCCCCTTTCCGTTCTCCCCCCTCCGTTCCCTTCCTGCCGCCTTTCCCTATCTGTTACCGCCCCCTTTCCGTTCTCCCCGTCTCCCTCCCCTTCCTGCCGCCTTTCCCTATCTGTTACCGCCCCTTTCCGTTCTCCCCCTCTCCCTTCCCTTCCTGCCGCCTTTCCCTATCTGTTACCGCCCCCTTTCCGTTCTCCCCCTCTCCCTTCCCTTCCTGCCACCTTTCCCTATCTGTTACCGCCCCCTTTCCGTTCTCCCCCTCTCCCTTCCCTTCCTGCCGCCTTTCCCTATCTGTTACCGCCCCCTTTCCGTTCTCCCCCTCTCCCTTCCCTTCCTGCCACCTTTCCCTATTTGTTACCGCCCCCTTTCCGTTCTCCCCCCTCCCTTCCCTTCCTGCCGCCTTTCCCTATCTGTTACCGCCCCCTTTCCGTTCTCCCCCTCTCCCTTCCCTTTGTGCCGCCTTTCCCTATCTGTTACCGCCCCCTTTCCGTTCTCCCCCTCTCCCTTCCCTTCCTGCCGCCTTTCCCTATCTGTTACCGCCCCCTTTCCGTTCTCCCCCTCTCCCTTCCCTTTCTGCCGCCTTTCCCTATCTGCTACCGCCCCCTTTCCGTTCTCCCCCTCTCCCTTCCCTTTCTGCCGCCTTTCCCTATCTGTTACCGCCCCCTTTCCGTTCTCCCCCCCATCCCTTCCCTTCCTGCCGCCTTTCCCTATCTGTTACCGCCCCCTTTCCGTTCTCCCCCTCTCCCTTCCCTTTCTGCCGCCTTTCCCTATCTGTTACCGCCCCCTTTCCGTTCTCCCCCTCTCCCTTCCCTTCCTGCCGCCTTTCCCTATCTGTTACCGCCCCTTTCCGTTCTCCCCCTCTCCCTTCCCTTCCTGCCGCCTTTCCCTATCTGTTACCGCCCCCTTTCCGTTCTCCCCCTCTCCCTTCCCTTCCTGCCGCCTTTCCCTATCTGTTACCGCCCCCTTTCCGTTCTCCCCCTCTCCCTTCCCTTCCTGCCGCCTTTCCCTATCTGTTACCGCCCCCTTTCCGTTCTCCCCCCTCCCTTCCCTTTCTGCCGCCTTTGCCTATCTGTTACCGCCCCCTTTCTGTTCTCCCCTCTCCCTTCCCTTCCTGCCGCCTTTCCCTATCTGTTACCGCCCCCTTTCCGTTCTCCCCGCCTTCCTTCCCTTTCTGCCGCCTTTCCCTATCTGTTACCGCCCCCTTTCCGTTCTCCCCGCCTCCCTTCCCTTCCTGCCGCCTTTCCCTATCTGTTACCGCCCCCTTTCCCTATTTGTTACCGCCCCCTTTCCGTTCTCCCCCTCTCCCTGCCCTTCCTGCCGCCTTTCCCTATTTGTTACCGCCCCCTTTCCGTTCTCCCCCTCTCCCTTCCCTTTCTGCCGCCTTTCCCTATCTGTTACCGCCCCCTTTCCGTTCTCCCCCTCTCCCTTCCCTTCCTGCCGCCTTTCCCTATCTGTTACCGCCCCCTTTCCGTTCTCCCCCTCTCCCTTCCTGCCGCCTTTCCCTATCTGTTACCGCCCCCTTTCCGTTCTCCCCCTCTCCCTTCCTGCCGCCTTTCCCTATCTGTTACCGCCCCCTTTCCGTTCTCCCCCTCTCCCTTCCCTTCCTGCCGCCTTTCCCTAACTGTTACCGCCCCTTTCCGTTCTCCCCCTCTCCCTTCCCTTCCTGCCGCCTTTCCCTATCTGTTACCGCCCCCTTTCCGTTCTCCCCCCCACTCCCTTCCTGCCGCCTTTCCCTATCTGTTACCGCCCCCTTTCTGTTCTTCCCCCTCCCTTCCCTTCCTGCCGCTTTTCCCTATCTGTTACCGCCCCCTTTCCGTTCTCCCCCTCTCCCTTCCCTTTCTGCCGCCTTTCCCTATCTGTTACCGCCCCCTTTCCGTTCTCCCCGCCTCCCTTCCCTTCCTGCCGCCTTTCCCTATCTGTTACCGCCCCCTTTCCCTATCTGTTACCGCCCCCTTTCCGTTCTCCCCGCCTCCCTTCCCTTCCTGCCGCCTTTCCCTATCTGTTACCGCCCCCTTTCCCTATCTGTTACCGCCCCCTTTCCGTTCTCCCCGCCTCCCTTCCCTTCCTGCCGCTTTTCCCTATCTGTTACCGCCCCCTTTCCGTTCTCCCCCCCACTCCCTTCCTGCCGCCTTTCCCTATCTGTTACCGCCCCCTTTCTGTTCTTCCCCCTCCCTTGCCTTCCTGCCGCTTTTCCCTATCTGTTACCGCCCTCTTTCCGTTCTCCCCCTCTCCCTTCCCTTTCTGCCGCCTTTCCCTATCTGTTACCGCCCCCTTTCCGTTCTCCCCGCCTCCCTTCCCTTCCTGCCGCCTTTCCCTATCTGTTACCGCCCCCTTTCCCTATCTGTTACCGCCCCCTTTCCGTTCTCCCCGCCTCCCTTCCCTTCCTGCCGCCTTTCCCTATCTGTTACCGCCCCCTTTCCGTTCTCCCCCTCCCTTCCCTTCCTGCCGCCTTTCCCTATCTGTTACCGCCCCCTTTCCGTTCTCCCCCTCCCTTCCCTTCCTGCCGCCTTTCCCTATCTGTTACCGCCCTCTTTCCGTTCTCCCCCTCCCCCTTTCCTTCCTGCCGCCTTTCGCTATCTGTTACCGCCCCCTTTCCGTTCTCCCCCCTCCCTTCCCTTCCTGCCGCCTTTCCCTATTTGTTACCGCCCCCGTTCCGTTCTCCCCCCCCCCTCCCTTCCCTGCCTGCCGCCTTTCCCTATCTGTTACCGCCCCCTTTCCGTTCTCCCCCCTCCCTTCCCTTCCTGCCGCCTTTCCCTATCTGTTACCGCCCCCTTTCCGTTCTCCCCCTCCCTTCCCTTCCTGCCGCCTTTCCCTATCTGTTACCGCCCCCTTTTCGTTCTCTCCCTCTCCCTTCCCTTCCTGCCGCCTTTCCCTATCTGTTACCGCCCCCTTTTCGTTCTCTCCCTCTCCCTTCCCTTCCTGCCGCCTTTCCCTATCTGTTACCGCCCCCTTTCCGTTCTCCCCCCTCCGTTCCCTTCCTGCCGCCTTTCCCTATCTGTTACCGCCCCCTTTCCGTTCTCCCCCTCTCCCTTCCCTTCCTGCCGCCTTTCCCTATTTCTTACCGCCCCCTTTCCGTTCTCCCCCTCTCCCTTCCCTTCCTGCCGCCTTTCCCTATCTGTTACCGCCCCCTTTCCGTTCTCCCCGTCTCCCTTCCCTTCCTGCCGCCTTTCCCTATCTGTTACCGCCCCCTTTCCGTTCTCCCCGTCTCCCTTCCCTTCCTGCCGCCTTTCCCTATCTGTTACCGCCCCCTTTCCGTTCTCCCCCCTCCCTTCCCTTCCTGCCGCCTTTCCCTATCTGTTACCGCCCCCTTTCCGTTCTCCCCCTCCCTTCCCTTCCTGCCGCCTTTCCCTATCTGTTACCGCCCCCTTTTCGTTCTCTCCCTCTCCCTTCCCTTCCTGCCGCCTTTCCCTATCTGTTACCGCCCCCTTTCCGTTCTCCCCCCTCCGTTCCCTTCCTGCCGCCTTTCCCTATCTGTTACCGCCCCCTTTCCGTTCTCCCCGTCTCCCTCCCCTTCCTGCCGCCTTTCCCTATCTGTTACCGCCCCTTTCCGTTCTCCCCCTCTCCCTTCCCTTCCTGCCGCCTTTCCCTATCTGTTACCGCCCCCTTTCCGTTCTCCCCCTCTCCCTTCCCTTCCTGCCACCTTTCCCTATCTGTTACCGCCCCCTTTCCGTTCTCCCCCTCTCCCTTCCCTTCCTGCCGCCTTTCCCTATCTGTTACCGCCCCCTTTCCGTTCTCCCCCTCTCCCTTCCCTTCCTGCCACCTTTCCCTATTTGTTACCGCCCCCTTTCCGTTCTCCCCCCTCCCTTCCCTTCCTGCCGCCTTTCCCTATCTGTTACCGCCCCCTTTCCGTTCTCCCCCTCTCCCTTCCCTTTGTGCCGCCTTTCCCTATCTGTTACCGCCCCCTTTCCGTTCTCCCCCTCTCCCTTCCCTTCCTGCCGCCTTTCCCTATCTGTTACCGCCCCCTTTCCGTTCTCCCCCTCTCCCTTCCCTTTCTGCCGCCTTTCCCTATCTGTTACCGCCCCCTTTCCGTTCTCCCCCTCTCCCTTCCCTTTCTGCCGCCTTTCCCTATCTGTTACCGCCCCCTTTCCGTTCTCCCCCCCTCCCTTCCCTTCCTGCCGCCTTTCCCTATCTCTTACCGCCCCCTTTCCGTTCTCCCCCTCTCCCTTCCCTTTCTGCCGCCTTTCCCTATCTGTTACCGCCCCCTTTCCGTTCTCCCCCTCTCCCTTCCCTTCCTGCCGCCTTTCCCTATCTGTTACCGCCCCTTTCCGTTCTCCCCCTCTCCCTTCCCTTCCTGCCGCCTTTCCCTATCTGTTACCGCCCCCTTTCCGTTCTCCCCCTCTCCCTTCCCTTCCTGCCGCCTTTCCCTATCTGTTACCGCCCCCTTTCCGTTCTCCCCCTCTCCCTTCCCTTCCTGCCGCCTTTCCCTATCTGTTACCGCCCCCTTTCCGTTCTCCCCCCTCCCTTCCCTTTCTGCCGCCTTTGCCTATCTGTTACCGCCCCCTTTCTGTTCTCCCCTCTCCCTTCCCTTTCCTGCCGCCTTTCCCTATCTGTTACCGCCCCCTTTCCGTTCTCCCCGCCTCCCTTCCCTTTCTGCCGCCTTTCCCTATCTGTTACCGCCCCCTTTCCGTTCTCCCCGCCTCCCTTCCCTTCCTGCCGCCTTTCCCTATCTGTTACCGCCCCCTTTCCCTATTTGTTACCGCCCCCTTTCCGTTCTCCCCCTCTCCCTGCCCTTCCTGCCGCCTTTCCCTATTTGTTACCGCCCCCTTTCCGTTCTCCCCCTCTCCCTTCCCTTTCTGCCGCCTTTCCCTATCTGTTACCGCCCCCTTTCCGTTCTCCCCCTCTCCCTTCCCTTCCTGCCGCCTTTCCCTATCTGTTACCGCCCCCTTTCCGTTCTCCCCCTCTCCCTTCCTGCCGCCTTTCCCTATCTGTTACCGCCCCCTTTCCGTTCTCCCCCTCTCCCTTCCTGCCGCCTTTCCCTATCTGTTACCGCCCCCTTTCCGTTCTCCCCCTCTCCCTTCCCTTCCTGCCGCCTTTCCCTAACTGTTACCGCCCCTTTCCGTTCTCCCCCTCTCCCTTCCCTTCCTGCCGCCTTTCCCTATCTGTTACCGCCCCCTTTCCGTTCTCCCCCCCACTCCCTTCCTGCCGCCTTTCCCTATCTGTTACCGCCCCCTTTCTGTTCTTCCCCCTCCCTTCCCTTCCTGCCGCTTTTCCCTATCTGTTACCGCCCCCTTTCCGCTCTCCCCCTCTCCCTTCCCTTTCTGCCGCCTTTCCCTATCTGTTACCGCCCCCTTTCCGTTCTCCCCGCCTCCCTTCCCTTCCTGCCGCCTTTCCCTATCTGTTACCGCCCCCTTTCCCTATCTGTTACCGCCCCCTTTCCGTTCTCCCCGCCTCCCTTCCCTTCCTGCCGCTTTTCCCTATCTGTTACCGCCCCCTTTCCGTTCTCCCCCCCACTCCCTTCCTGCCGCCTTTCCCTATCTGTTACCGCCCCCTTTCTGTTCTTCCCCCTCCCTTGCCTTCCTGCCGCTTTTCCCTATCTGTTACCGCCCTCTTTCCGTTCTCCCCCTCTCCCTTCCCTTTCTGCCGCCTTTCCCTATCTGTTACCGCCCCCTTTCCGTTCTCCCCCTCTCCCTTCCCTTTCTGCCGCCTTTCCCTATCTGTTACCGCCCCCTTTCCGTTCTCCCCCTCTCCCTTCCTGCCGCCTTTCCCTATCTGTTACCGCCCCCTTTCCGTTCTCCCCGTCTCCCTTCCCTTTCTGCCGCCTTTCCCTATCTGTTACCGCCCCCTTTCCGTTCTCCCCCTCTCCCTTCCTGCCGCCTTTCCCTATCTGTTACCGCCCCCTTTCCGTTCTCCCCCTCTCCCTTCCCTTCCTGCCACCTTTCCCTATTTGTTACCGCCCCCTTTCCGTTCTCCCCCCTCCCTTCCCTTCCTGCCGCCTTTCCCTATCTGTTACCGCCCCCTTTCCGTTCTCCCCCTCTCCCTTCCCTTTGTGCCGCCTTTCCCTATCTGTTACCGCCCCCTTTCCGTTCTCCCCCTCTCCCTTCCCTTCCTGCCGCCTTTCCCTATCTGTTACCGCCCCCTTTCCGTTCTCCCCCTCTCCCTTCCCTTTCTGCCGCCTTTCCCTATCTGTTACCGCCCCCTTTCCGTTCTCCCCCTCTCCCTTCCCTTTCTGCCGCCTTTCCCTATCTGTTACCGCCCCCTTTCCGTTCTCCCCCCCTCCCTTCCCTTCCTGCCGCCTTTCCCTATCTGTTACCGCCCCCTTTCCGTTCTCCCCCTCTCCCTTCCCTTTCTGCCGCCTTTCCCTATCTGTTACCGCCCCCTTTCCGTTCTCCCCCTCTCCCTTCCCTTCCTGCCGCCTTTCCCTATCTGTTACCGCCCCTTTCCGTTCTCCCCCTCTCCCTTCCCTTCCTGCCGCCTTTCCCTATCTGTTACCGCCCCCTTTCCGTTCTCCCCCTCTCCCTTCCCTTCCTGCCGCCTTTCCCTATCTGTTACCGCCCCCTTTCCGTTCTCCCCCTCTCCCTTCCCTTCCTGCCGCCTTTCCCTATCTGTTACCGCCCCCTTTCCGTTCTCCCCCCTCCCTTCCCTTTCTGCCGCCTTTGCCTATCTGTTACCGCCCCCTTTCTGTTCTCCCCTCTCCCTTCCCTTCCTGCCGCCTTTCCCTGTCTGTTACCGCCCCCTTTCCGTTCTCCCCGCCTCCCTTCCCTTTCTGCCGCCTTTCCCTATCTGTTACCGCCCCCTTTCCGTTCTCCCCGCCTCCCTTCCCTTCCTGCCGCCTTTCCCTATCTGTTACCGCCCCCTTTCCCTATTTGTTACCGCCCCCTTTCCGTTCTCCCCCTCTCCCTGCCCTTCCTGCCGCCTTTCCCTATTTGTTACCGCCCCCTTTCCGTTCTCCCCCTCTCCCTTCCCTTTCTGCCGCCTTTCCCTATCTGTTACCGCCCCCTTTCCGTTCTCCCCCTCTCCCTTCCCTTCCTGCCGCCTTTCCCTATCTGTTACCGCCCCCTTTCCGTTCTCCCCCTCTCCCTTCCTGCCGCCTTTCCCTATCTGTTACCGCCCCCTTTCCGTTCTCCCCCTCTCCCTTCCTGCCGCCTTTCCCTATCTGTTACCGCCCCCTTTCCGTTCTCCCCCTCTCCCTTCCCTTCCTGCCGCCTTTCCCTAACTGTTACCGCCCCTTTCCGTTCTCCCCCTCTCCCTTCCCTTCCTGCCGCCTTTCCCTATCTGTTACCGCCCCCTTTCCGTTCTCCCCCCCACTCCCTTCCTGCCGCCTTTCCCTATCTGTTACCGCCCCCTTTCTGTTCTTCCCCCTCCCTTCCCTTCCTGCCGCTTTTCCCTATCTGTTACCGCCCCCTTTCCGCTCTCCCCCTCTCCCTTCCCTTTCTGCCGCCTTTCCCTATCTGTTACCGCCCCCTTTCCGTTCTCCCCGCCTCCCTTCCCTTCCTGCCGCCTTTCCCTATCTGTTACCGCCCCCTTTCCCTATCTGTTACCGCCCCCTTTCCGTTCTCCCCGCCTCCCTTCCCTTCCTGCCGCTTTTCCCTATCTGTTACCGCCCCCTTTCCGTTCTCCCCCCCACTCCCTTCCTGCCGCCTTTCCCTATCTGTTACCGCCCCCTTTCTGTTCTTCCCCCTCCCTTGCCTTCCTGCCGCTTTTCCCTATCTGTTACCGCCCTCTTTCCGTTCTCCCCCTCTCCCTTCCCTTTCTGCCGCCTTTCCCTATCTGTTACCGCCCCCTTTCCGTTCTCCCCCTCTCCCTTCCCTTTCTGCCGCCTTTCCCTATCTGTTACCGCCCCCTTTCCGTTCTCCCCCTCTCCCTTCCTGCCGCCTTTCCCTATCTGTTACCGCCCCCTTTCCGTTCTCCCCGTCTCCCTTCCCTTTCTGCCGCCTTTCCCTATCTGTTACCGCCCCCTTTCCGTTCTCCCCGCCTCCCTTCCCTTTCTGCCGCCTTTCCCTATCTGTTACCGCCCCCTTTCCGTTCTCCCCGCCTCCCTTCCCTTCCTGCCGCCTTTCCCTATCTGTTACCGCCCCCTTTCCCTATTTGTTACCGCCCCCTTTCCGTTCTCCCCCTCTCCCTGCCCTTCCTGCCGCCTTTCCCTATTTGTTACCGCCCCCTTTCCGTTCTCCCCCTCTCCCTTCCCTTTCTGCCGCCTTTCCCTATCTGTTACCGCCCCCTTTCCGTTCTCCCCCTCTCCCTTCCTGCCGCCTGTCCCTATCTGTTACCGCCCCCTTTCCGTTCTCCCCCTCTCCCTTCCCTTCCTGCCGCCTTTCCCTAACTGTTACCGCCCCTTTCCGTTCTCCCCCTCTCCCTTCCCTTTCTGCCGCCTTTCCCCATCTGTTACCGCCCCCTTTCCGTTCTCCCCCTCTCCCTTCCCTTCCTGCCGCCTTTCCCTATCTGTTACCGCCCCCTTTCCGTTCTCCCCCTCTCCCTTCCTGCCGCCTTTCCCTATCTGTTACCGCCCCCTTTCCGTTCTCCCCCTCTCCCTTCCTGCCGCCTTTCCCTATCTGTTACCGCCCCCTTTCCGTTCTCCCCCTCTCCCTTCCCTTCCTGCCGCCTTTCCCTAACTGTTACCGCCCCTTTCCGTTCTCCCCCTCTCCCTTCCCTTCCTGCCGCCTTTCCCTATCTGTTACCGCCCCCTTTCCGTTCTCCCCCCCACTCCCTTCCTGCCGCCTTTCCCTATCTGTTACCGCCCCCTTTCTGTTCTTCCCCCTCCCTTCCCTTCCTGCCGCTTTTCCCTATCTGTTACCGCCCCCTTTCCGTTCTCCCCCTCTCCCTTCCCTTTCTGCCGCCTTTCCCTATCTGTTACCGCCCCCTTTCCCTATCTGTTACCGCCCCCTTTCCGTTCTCCCCGCCTCCCTTCCCTTCCTGCCGCTTTTCCCTATCTGTTACCGCCCCCTTTCCGTTCTCCCCCCCACTCCCTTCCTGCCGCCTTTCCCTATCTGTTACCGCCCCCTTTCTGTTCTTCCCCCTCCCTTGCCTTCCTGCCGCTTTTCCCTATCTGTTACCGCCCTCTTTCCGTTCTCCCCCTCTCCCTTCCCTTTCTGCCGCCTTTCCCTATCTGTTACCGCCCCCTTTCCGTTCTCCCCCTCTCCCTTCCCTTTCTGCCGCCTTTCCCTATCTGTTACCGCCCCCTTTCCGTTCTCCCCCTCTCCCTTCCTGCCGCCTTTCCCTATCTGTTACCGCTCCCTTTCCGTTCTCCCCGTCTCCCTTCCCTTTCTGCCGCCTTTCCCTATCTGTTACCGCCCCCTTTCCGTTCTCCCCCTCTCCCTTCCTGCCGCCTTTCCCTATCTGTTACCGCCCCCTTTCCGTTCTCCCCCTCTCCCTTCCCTTCCTGCCGCTTTTCCCTATCTGTTACCGCCTCCTTTCCGTTCTCCCCCCCACTCCCTTCCTGCCGCCTTTCCCTATCTGTTACCGCCCCCTTTCCGTTCTCCTCGTCTCCCTTCCCTTCCTGCCGCCTTTCCCTAACTGTTACCGCCCCTTTCCGTTCTCCCCCTCTCCCTTCCCTTCCTGCCGCCTTTCCCTATCTATTACCGCCCCCTTTCCGTTCTCCCCCTCTCTCTTCCCTTCCTGCCGCCTTTCCCTATCTGTTACCGCCCCCTTTCCGTTCTCCCCCTCTCCCTTCCCTTCCTGCCGCCTTTCCCTATCTGTTACCGCCCCCTTTCCGTTCTCCCCCCCACTCCCTTCCTGCCGCCTTTCCCTATTTGTTACCGCCCCCTTTCCGTTCTCCCCCTCTCCCTTCCCTTCCTGCCGCCTTTCCCTATCTGTTACCGCCCCCTTTCCGTTCTCCCCCTCTCCCTTCCTGCCGCCTTTCCCTATCTGTTACCGCCCCTTTCCGTTCTCCCCCTCTCCCTTCCCTTCCTGCCGCCTTTCCCTATCTGTTACCGCCCCCTTTCCGTTCTCCCCCTCTCCCTTCCTTTCCTGCCGCCTTTCCCTATCTGTTACCGCCCCCTTTCCGTTCTCCCCCTCTCCCTTCCCTTCCTGCCGCCTTTCCCTATCTGTTACCGCCCCCTTTCCGTTCTCCCCCCTCCCTTCCCTTTCTGCCGCCTTTGCCTATCTGTTACCGCCCCCTTTCTGTTCTCCCCTCTCCCTTCCCTTCCTGCCGCCTTTCCCTATCTGTTACCGCCCCCTTTTCGTTCTCCCCGCCTCCCTTCCCTTTCTGCCGCCTTTCCCTATCTGTTACCGCCCCCTTTCCCTATCTGTTACCGCCCCCTTTCCGTTCTCCCCGCCTCCCTTCCCTTCCTGCCGCCTTTCCCTATCTGTTACCGCCCCCTTTCCGTTCTCCCCCCCACTCCCTTCCTGCCGCCTTTCCCTATCTGTTACCGCCCCCTTTCTGTTCTTCCCCCTCCCTTGCCTTCCTGCCGCTTTTCCCTATCTGTTACCGCCCTCTTTCCGTTCTCCCCCTCTCCCTTCCCTTTCTGCCGCCTTTCCCTATCTGTTACCGCCCCCTTTCCGTTCTCCCCGCCTCCCTTCCCTTCCTGCCGCCTTTCCCTATCTGTTACCGCCCCCTTTCCCTATCTGTTACCGCCCCCTTTCCGTTCTCCCCGCCTCCCTTCCCTTCCTGCCGCCTTTCCCTATCTGTTACCGCCCCCTTTCCGTTCTCCCCCTCCCTTCCCTTCCTGCCGCCTTTCCCTATCTGTTACCGCCCCCTTTCCGTTCTCCCCCTCCCTTCCCTTCCTGCCGCCTTTCCCTATCTGTTACCGCCCTCTTTCCGTTCTCCCCCTCCCCCTTTCCTTCCTGCCGCCTTTCCCTATCTGTTACCGCCCCCTTTCCGTTCTCCCCCCTCCCTTCCCTTCCTGCCGCCTTTCCCTATCTGTTACCGCCCCCGTTCCGTTCTCCCCCCCCCTCCCTTCCCTGCCTGCCGCCTTTCCCTATCTGTTACCGCCCCCTTTCCGTTCTCCCCCCTCCCTTCCCTTCCTGCCGCCTTTCCCTATCTGTTACCGCCCCCTTTCCGTTCTCCCCCTCCCTTCCCTTCCTGCCGCCTTTCCCTATCTGTTACCGCCCCCTTTTCGTTCTCTCCCTCTCCCTTCCCTTCCTGCCGCCTTTCCCTATCTGTTACCGCCCCCTTTTCGTTCTCTCCCTCTCCCTTCCCTTCCTGCCGCCTTTCCCTATCTGTTACCGCCCCCTTTCCGTTCTCCCCCCTCCGTTCCCTTCCTGCCGCCTTTCCCTATCTGTTACCGCCCCCTTTCCGTTCTCCCCCTCTCCCTTCCCTTCCTGCCGCCTTTCCCTATTTCTTACCGCCCCCTTTCCGTTCTCCCCCTCTCCCTTCCCTTCCTGCCGCCTTTCCCTATCTGTTACCGCCCCCTTTCCGTTCTCCCCGTCTCCCTTCCCTTCCTGCCGCCTTTCCCTATCTGTTACCGCCCCCTTTCCGTTCTCCCCGTCTCCCTTCCCTTCCTGCTGCCTTTCCCTATCTGTTACCGCCCCCTTTCCGTTCTCCCCCCTCCCTTCCCTTCCTGCCGCCTTTCCCTATCTGTTACCGCCCCCTTTCCGTTCTCCCCCTCCCTTCCCTTCCTGCCGCCTTTAGCTATCTGTTACCGCCCCCTTTTCGTTCTCTCCCTCTCCCTTCCCTTCCTGCCGCCTTTCCCTATCTGTTACCGCCCCCTTTCCGTTCTCCCCCCTCCGTTCCCTTCCTGCCGCCTTTCCCTATCTGTTACCGCCCCCTTTCCGTTCTCCCCGTCTCCCTCCCCTTCCTGCCGCCTTTCCCTATCTGTTACCGCCCCTTTCCGTTCTCCCCCTCTCCCTTCCCTTCCTGCCGCCTTTCCCTATCTGTTACCGCCCCCTTTCCGTTCTCCCCCTCTCCCTTCCCTTCCTGCCACCTTTCCCTATCTGTTACCGCCCCCTTTCCGTTCTCCCCCTCTCCCTTCCCTTCCTGCCGCCTTTCCCTATCTGTTACCGCCCCCTTTCCGTTCTCCCCCCTCCCTTCCCTTCCTGCCGCCTTTCCCTATCTGTTACCGCCCCCTTTCCGTTCTCCCCGCCTCCCTTCCCTTCCTGCCGCCTTTCCCTATCTGTTACCGCCCCCTTTCTGTTCTCCGCCCCTCCCTTCCCTTCCTGCCGCCATTCCCAATCTGTTACCGCCCCCTTTCCGTTCTCCCCCCTCCCTTCCCTTCCTGCCGCCTTTCCCTATCTGTTACCGCCCCCTTTCCGTTCTCCCCCCTCCCTTCCCTTCCTGCCGCCTTTCCCTATCTGTTACCGCCCCCTTTCCGTTCTCCCCGCCTCCCTTCCCTTCCTGCCGCCTTTCCCTATCTGTTACCGCCCCCTTTCTGTTCTCCCCCCCTCCCTTCCCTTCCTGCCGCCTTTCCCTATCTGTTACCTCCCCCTTTCTGTTCTTCCCTCTCCCTTCCCTTCCTGCCGCTTTTCCCTATCTGTTACCGCCCCCTTTCCGTTCTCCCCCTCCCCCTTCCCTTCCTGCCGCCTTTCCCTATCTGTTACCGCCCCCTTTCTGTTCTCCCCCTCTCCCTTCCCTTCCTGCCGCCTTTCCCTATCTGTTACCGCCCCCTTTCCGTTCTCCCCGCCTCCCTTCCCTTCCTGCCGCCTTTCCCTATCTGTTACCGCCCCCTTTCTGTTCTCCCCCCCTCCCTTCCCTTCCTGCCGCCATTCCCAATCTGTTACCGCCCCCTTTCCGTTCTCCCCGTCTCCCTCCCCTTCCTGCCGCCTTTCCCTATCTGTTACCGCCCCTTTCCGTTCTCCCCCTCTCCCTTCCCTTCCTGCCGCCTTTCCCTATCTGTTACCGCCCCCTTTCCGTTCTCCCCCTCTCCCTTCCCTTCCTGCCGCCTTTCCCTATCTGTTACCGCCCCCTTTCCGTTCTCCCCGTCTCCCTCCCCTTCCTGCCGCCTTTCCCTATCTGTTACCGCCCCTTTCCGTTCTCCCCCTCTCCCTTCCCTTCCTGCCGCCTTTCCCTATCTGTTACCGCCCCCTTTCCGTTCTCCCCCTCTCCCTTCCCTTCCTGCCACCTTTCCCTATCTGTTACCGCCCCCTTTCCGTTCTCCCCCTCTCCCTTCCCTTCCTGCCGCCTTTCCCTATCTGTTACCGCCCCCGTTCCGTTCTCCCCGCCTCCCTTCCCTTCCTGCCGCCTTTCCCTATCTGTTACCGCCCCTTTCCGTTCTCCCCGCCTCCCTTCCCTTCCTGCCGCCTTTCCCTATCTGTTACCGCCCCTTTCCGTTCTCCCCCTCTGCCTTCTCTTACTGCCGCCTTTCCCTATCTGTTACCGCCCCCTTTCCGTTCTCCCCCCTCCCTTCCTGCCGCCTTTCCCTAGCTGTTACCGCCCCCTTTCCGTTCTCCCCGCCTCCCTTCCCTTCCTGTCGCCTTTCCCTATCTGTTACCGCCCCCTTTCCGTTCTCCCCCCTCCGTTCCCTTCCTGCCGCCTTTCCCTATCTGTTACCGCCCCCTTTCCGTTCTCCCCCTCTCCCTTCCCTTCCTGCCGCCTTTCCCTATTTCTTACCGCCCCCTTTCCGTTCTCCCCCTCTCCCTTCCCTTCCTGCCGCCTTTCCCTATCTGTTACCGCCCCCTTTCCGTTCTCCCCGTCTCCCTTCCCTTCCTGCCGCCTTTCCCTATCTGTTACCGCCCCCTTTCCGTTCTCCCCGTCTCCCTTCCCTTCCTGCTGCCTTTCCCTATCTGTTACCGCCCCCTTTCCGTTCTCCCCCCTCCCTTCCCTTCCTGCCGCCTTTCCCTATCTGTTACCGCCCCCTTTCCGTTCTCCCCCTCCCTTCCCTTCCTGCCGCCTTTAGCTATCTGTTACCGCCCCCTTTTCGTTCTCTCCCTCTCCCTTCCCTTCCTGCCGCCTTTCCCTATCTGTTACCGCCCCCTTTCCGTTCTCCCCCCTCCGTTCCCTTCCTGCCGCCTTTCCCTATCTGTTACCGCCCCCTTTCCGTTCTCCCCGTCTCCCTCCCCTTCCTGCCGCCTTTCCCTATCTGTTACCGCCCCTTTCCGTTCTCCCCCTCTCCCTTCCCTTCCTGCCGCCTTTCCCTATCTGTTACCGCCCCCTTTCCGTTCTCCCCCTCTCCCTTCCCTTCCTGCCACCTTTCCCTATCTGTTACCGCCCCCTTTCCGTTCTCCCCCTCTCCCTTCCCTTCCTGCCGCCTTTCCCTATCTGTTACCGCCCCCTTTCCGTTCTCCCCCCTCCGTTCCCTTCCTGCCGCCTTTCCCTATCTGTTACCGCCCCCTTTCCGTTCTCCCCGTCTCCCTCCCCTTCCTGCCGCCTTTCCCTATCTGTTACCGCCCCTTTCCGTTCTCCCCCTCCCTTCCCTTCCTGCCGCCTTTAGCTATCTGTTACCGCCCCCTTTTCGTTCTCTCCCTCTCCCTTCCCTTCCTGCCGCCTTTCCCTATCTGTTACCGCCCCCTTTCCGTTCTCCCCCCTCCGTTCCCTTCCTGCCGCCTTTCCCTATCTGTTACCGCCCCCTTTCCGTTCTCCCCGTCTCCCTCCCCTTCCTGCCGCCTTTCCCTATCTGTTACCGCCCCCTTTCCGTTCTCCCCCTCTCCCTTCCCTTCCTGCCGCCTTTCCCTATCTGTTACCGCCCCCTTTCCGTTCTCCCCCTCTCCCTTCCCTTCCTGCCACCTTTCCCTATCTGTTACCGCCCCCTTTCCGTTCTCCCCCTCTCCCTTCCCTTCCTGCCGCCTTTCCCTATCTGTTACCGCCCCCTTTCCGTTCTCCCCGCCTCCCTTCCCTTCCTGTCGCCTTTCCCTATCTGTTACCGCCCCCTTTCCGTTCTCCCCCCTCCGTTCCCTTCCTGCCGCCTTTCCCTATCTGTTACCGCCCCCTTTCCGTTCTCCCCCTCTCCCTTCCCTTCCTGCCGCCTTTCCCTATTTCTTACCGCCCCCTTTCCGTTCTCCCCCTCTCCCTTCCCTTCCTGCCGCCTTTCCCTATCTGTTACCGCCCCCTTTCCGTTCTCCCCGTCTCCCTTCCCTTCCTGCCGCCTTTCCCTATCTGTTACCGCCCCCTTTCCGTTCTCCCCGTCTCCCTTCCCTTCCTGCTGCCTTTCCCTATCTGTTACCGCCCCCTTTCCGTTCTCCCCCCTCCCTTCCCTTCCTGCCGCCTTTCCCTATCTGTTACCGCCCCCTTTCCGTTCTCCCCCTCCCTTCCCTTCCTGCCGCCTTTAGCTATCTGTTACCGCCCCCTTTTCGTTCTCTCCCTCTCCCTTCCCTTCCTGCCGCCTTTCCCTATCTGTTACCGCCCCCTTTCCGTTCTCCCCCCTCCGTTCCCTTCCTGCCGCCTTTCCCTATCTGTTACCGCCCCCTTTCCGTTCTCCCCGTCTCCCTCCCCTTCCTGCCGCCTTTCCCTATCTGTTACCGCCCCTTTCCGTTCTCCCCCTCTCCCTTCCCTTCCTGCCGCCTTTCCCTATCTGTTACCGCCCCCTTTCCGTTCTCCCCCTCTCCCTTCCCTTCCTGCCACCTTTCCCTATCTGTTACCGCCCCCTTTCCGTTCTCCCCCTCTCCCTTCCCTTCCTGCCGCCTTTCCCTATCTGTTACCGCCCCCTTTCCGTTCTCCCCCCTCCGTTCCCTTCCTGCCGCCTTTCCCTATCTGTTACCGCCCCCTTTCCGTTCTCCCCGTCTCCCTCCCCTTCCTGCCGCCTTTCCCTATCTGTTACCGCCCCTTTCCGTTCTCCCCCTCCCTTCCCTTCCTGCCGCCTTTAGCTATCTGTTACCGCCCCCTTTTCGTTCTCTCCCTCTCCCTTCCCTTCCTGCCGCCTTTCCCTATCTGTTACCGCCCCCTTTCCGTTCTCCCCCCTCCGTTCCCTTCCTGCCGCCTTTCCCTATCTGTTACCGCCCCCTTTCCGTTCTCCCCGTCTCCCTCCCCTTCCTGCCGCCTTTCCCTATCTGTTACCGCCCCCTTTCCGTTCTCCCCCTCTCCCTTCCCTTCCTGCCGCCTTTCCCTATCTGTTACCGCCCCCTTTCCGTTCTCCCCCTCTCCCTTCCCTTCCTGCCACCTTTCCCTATCTGTTACCGCCCCCTTTCCGTTCTCCCCCTCTCCCTTCCCTTCCTGCCGCCTTTCCCTATCTGTTACCGCCCCCTTTCCGTTCTCCCCCTCTCCCTTCCCTTCCTGCCACCTTTCCCTATCTGTTACCGCCCCCTTTCCGTTCTCCCCCTCTCCCTTCCCTTCCTGCCGCCTTTCCCTATCTGTTACCGCCCCCGTTCCGTTCTCCCCGCCTCCCTTCCCTTCCTGCCGCCTTTCCCTATCTGTTACCGCCCCTTTCCGTTCTCCCCGCCTCCCTTCCCTTCCTGCCGCCTTTCCCTATCTGTTACCGCCCCTTTCCGTTCTCCCCCTCTGCCTTCTCTTACTGCCGCCTTTCCCTATCTGTTACCGCCCCCTTTCCGTTCTCCCCCCTCCCTTCCTGCCGCCTTTCCCTATCTGTTACCGCCCCCTTTCCGTTCTCCCCGTCTCCCTTCCCTTCCTGCCGCCTTTCCCTATCTGTTACCGCCCCCTTTCCGTTCTCCCCGTCTCCCTTCCCTTCCTGCTGCCTTTCCCTATCTGTTACCGCCCCCTTTCCGTTCTCCCCCCTCCCTTCCCTTCCTGCCGCCTTTCCCTATCTGTTACCGCCCCCTTTCCGTTCTCCCCCTCCCTTCCCTTCCTGCCGCCTTTAGCTATCTGTTACCGCCCCCTTTTCGTTCTCTCCCTCTCCCTTCCCTTCCTGCCGCCTTTCCCTATCTGTTACCGCCCCCTTTCCGTTCTCCCCCCTCCGTTCCCTTCCTGCCGCCTTTCCCTATCTGTTACCGCCCCCTTTCCGTTCTCCCCGTCTCCCTCCCCTTCCTGCCGCCTTTCCCTATCTGTTACCGCCCCTTTCCGTTCTCCCCCTCTCCCTTCCCTTCCTGCCGCCTTTCCCTATCTGTTACCGCCCCCTTTCCGTTCTCCCCCTCTCCCTTCCCTTCCTGCCACCTTTCCCTATCTGTTACCGCCCCCTTTCCGTTCTCCCCCTCTCCCTTCCCTTCCTGCCGCCTTTCCCTATCTGTTACCGCCCCCTTTCCGTTCTCCCCCCTCCGTTCCCTTCCTGCCGCCTTTCCCTATCTGTTACCGCCCCCTTTCCGTTCTCCCCGTCTCCCTCCCCTTCCTGCCGCCTTTCCCTATCTGTTACCGCCCCTTTCCGTTCTCCCCCTCCCTTCCCTTCCTGCCGCCTTTAGCTATCTGTTACCGCCCCCTTTTCGTTCTCTCCCTCTCCCTTCCCTTCCTGCCGCCTTTCCCTATCTGTTACCGCCCCCTTTCCGTTCTCCCCCCTCCGTTCCCTTCCTGCCGCCTTTCCCTATCTGTTACCGCCCCCTTTCCGTTCTCCCCGTCTCCCTCCCCTTCCTGCCGCCTTTCCCTATCTGTTACCGCCCCTTTCCGTTCTCCCCCTCTCCCTTCCCTTCCTGCCGCCTTTCCCTATCTGTTACCGCCCCCTTTCCGTTCTCCCCCTCTCCCTTCCCTTCCTGCCACCTTTCCCTATCTGTTACCGCCCCCTTTCCGTTCTCCCCCTCTCCCTTCCCTTCCTGCCGCCTTTCCCTATCTGTTACCGCCCCCTTTCCGTTCTCCCCCCTCCCTTCCCTTCCTGCCGCCTTTCCCTATCTGTTACCGCCCCCTTTCCGTTCTCCCCGCCTCCCTTCCCTTCCTGCCGCCTTTCCCTATCTGTTACCGCCCCCTTTCTGTTCTCCGCCCCTCCCTTCCCTTCCTGCCGCCATTCCCAATCTGTTACCGCCCCCTTTCCGTTCTCCCCCCTCCCTTCCCTTCCTGCCGCCTTTCCCTATCTGTTACCGCCCCCTTTCCGTTCTCCCCCCTCCCTTCCCTTCCTGCCGCCTTTCCCTATCTGTTACCGCCCCCTTTCCGTTCTCCCCGCCTCCCTTCCCTTCCTGCCGCCTTTCCCTATCTGTTACCGCCCCCTTTCTGTTCTCCGCCCCTCCCTTCCCTTCCTGCCGCCATTCCCAATCTGTTACCGCCCCCTTTCCGTTCTCCCCCCTCCCTTCCCTTCCTGCCGCCTTTCCCTATCTGTTACCGCCCCCTTTCCGTTCTCCCCCCTCCGTTCCCTTCCTGCCGCCTTTCCCTATCTGTTACCGCCCCCTTTCCGTTCTCCCCCTCTCCCTTCCCTTCCTGCCGCCTTTCCCTATTTCTTACCGCCCCCTTTCCGTTCTCCCCCTCTCCCTTCCCTTCCTGCCGCCTTTCCCTATCTGTTACCGCCCCCTTTCCGTTCTCCCCGTCTCCCTTCCCTTCCTGCCGCCTTTCCCTATCTGTTACCGCCCCCTTTCCGTTCTCCCCGTCTCCCTTCCCTTCCTGCTGCCTTTCCCTATCTGTTACCGCCCCCTTTCCGTTCTCCCCCCTCCCTTCCCTTCCTGCCGCCTTTCCCTATCTGTTACCGCCCCCTTTCCGTTCTCCCCCTCCCTTCCCTTCCTGCCGCCTTTAGCTATCTGTTACCGCCCCCTTTTCGTTCTCTCCCTCTCCCTTCCCTTCCTGCCGCCTTTCCCTATCTGTTACCGCCCCCTTTCCGTTCTCCCCCCTCCGTTCCCTTCCTGCCGCCTTTCCCTATCTGTTACCGCCCCCTTTCCGTTCTCCCCGTCTCCCTCCCCTTCCTGCCGCCTTTCCCTATCTGTTACCGCCCCTTTCCGTTCTCCCCCTCTCCCTTCCCTTCCTGCCGCCTTTCCCTATCTGTTACCGCCCCCTTTCCGTTCTCCCCCTCTCCCTTCCCTTCCTGCCACCTTTCCCTATCTGTTACCGCCCCCTTTCCGTTCTCCCCCTCTCCCTTCCCTTCCTGCCGCCTTTCCCTATCTGTTACCGCCCCCTTTCCGTTCTCCCCCCTCCCTTCCCTTCCTGCCGCCTTTCCCTATCTGTTACCGCCCCCTTTCCGTTCTCCCCGCCTCCCTTCCCTTCCTGCCGCCTTTCCCTATCTGTTACCGCCCCCTTTCTGTTCTCCGCCCCTCCCTTCCCTTCCTGCCGCCATTCCCAATCTGTTACCGCCCCCTTTCCGTTCTCCCCCCTCCCTTCCCTTCCTGCCGCCTTTCCCTATCTGTTACCGCCCCCTTTCCGTTCTCCCCCCTCCCTTCCCTTCCTGCCGCCTTTCCCTATCTGTTACCGCCCCCTTTCCGTTCTCCCCGCCTCCCTTCCCTTCCTGCCGCCTTTCCCTATCTGTTACCGCCCCCTTTCTGTTCTCCCCCCCTCCCTTCCCTTCCTGCCGCCTTTCCCTATCTGTTACCTCCCCCTTTCTGTTCTTCCCTCTCCCTTCCCTTCCTGCCGCTTTTCCCTATCTGTTACCGCCCCCTTTCCGTTCTCCCCCTCCCCCTTCCCTTCCTGCCGCCTTTCCCTATCTGTTACCGCCCCCTTTCTGTTCTCCCCCTCTCCCTTCCCTTCCTGCCGCCTTTCCCTATCTGTTACCGCCCCCTTTCCGTTCTCCCCGCCTCCCTTCCCTTCCTGCCGCCTTTCCCTATCTGTTACCGCCCCCTTTCTGTTCTCCCCCCCTCCCTTCCCTTCCTGCCGCCATTCCCAATCTGTTACCGCCCCCTTTCCGTTCTCCCCGTCTCCCTCCCCTTCCTGCCGCCTTTCCCTATCTGTTACCGCCCCTTTCCGTTCTCCCCCTCTCCCTTCCCTTCCTGCCGCCTTTCCCTATCTGTTACCGCCCCCTTTCCGTTCTCCCCCTCTCCCTTCCCTTCCTGCCGCCTTTCCCTATCTGTTACCGCCCCCTTTCCGTTCTCCCCGTCTCCCTCCCCTTCCTGCCGCCTTTCCCTATCTGTTACCGCCCCTTTCCGTTCTCCCCCTCTCCCTTCCCTTCCTGCCGCCTTTCCCTATCTGTTACCGCCCCCTTTCCGTTCTCCCCCTCTCCCTTCCCTTCCTGCCACCTTTCCCTATCTGTTACCGCCCCCTTTCCGTTCTCCCCCTCTCCCTTCCCTTCCTGCCGCCTTTCCCTATCTGTTACCGCCCCCGTTCCGTTCTCCCCGCCTCCCTTCCCTTCCTGCCGCCTTTCCCTATCTGTTACCGCCCCTTTCCGTTCTCCCCGCCTCCCTTCCCTTCCTGCCGCCTTTCCCTATCTGTTACCGCCCCTTTCCGTTCTCCCCCTCTGCCTTCTCTTACTGCCGCCTTTCCCTATCTGTTACCGCCCCCTTTCCGTTCTCCCCCCTCCCTTCCTGCCGCCTTTCCCTAGCTGTTACCGCCCCCTTTCCGTTCTCCCCGCCTCCCTTCCCTTCCTGTCGCCTTTCCCTATCTGTTACCGCCCCCTTTCCGTTCTCCCCCCTCCGTTCCCTTCCTGCCGCCTTTCCCTATCTGTTACCGCCCCCTTTCCGTTCTCCCCCTCTCCCTTCCCTTCCTGCCGCCTTTCCCTATTTCTTACCGCCCCCTTTCCGTTCTCCCCCTCTCCCTTCCCTTCCTCCCGCCTTTCCCTATCTGTTACCGCCCCCTTTCCGTTCTCCCCGTCTCCCTTCCCTTCCTGCCGCCTTTCCCTATCTGTTACCGCCCCCTTTCCGTTCTCCCCGTCTCCCTTCCCTTCCTGCTGCCTTTCCCTATCTGTTACCGCCCCCTTTCCGTTCTCCCCCCTCCCTTCCCTTCCTGCCGCCTTTCCCTATCTGTTACCGCCCCCTTTCCGTTCTCCCCCTCCCTTCCCTTCCTGCCGCCTTTAGCTATCTGTTACCGCCCCCTTTTCGTTCTCTCCCTCTCCCTTCCCTTCCTGCCGCCTTTCCCTATCTGTTACCGCCCCCTTTCCGTTCTCCCCCCTCCGTTCCCTTCCTGCCGCCTTTCCCTATCTGTTACCGCCCCCTTTCCGTTCTCCCCGTCTCCCTCCCCTTCCTGCCGCCTTTCCCTATCTGTTACCGCCCCTTTCCGTTCTCCCCCTCTCCCTTCCCTTCCTGCCGCCTTTCCCTATCTGTTACCGCCCCCTTTCCGTTCTCCCCCTCTCCCTTCCCTTCCTGCCACCTTTCCCTATCTGTTACCGCCCCCTTTCCGTTCTCCCCCTCTCCCTTCCCTTCCTGCCGCCTTTCCCTATCTGTTACCGCCCCCTTTCCGTTCTCCCCCCTCCCTTCCCTTCCTGCCGCCTTTCCCTATCTGTTACCGCCCCCTTTCCGTTCTCCCCGCCTCCCTTCCCTTCCTGCCGCCTTTCCCTATCTGTTACCGCCCCCTTTCTGTTCTCCGCCCCTCCCTTCCCTTCCTGCCGCCATTCCCAATCTGTTACCGCCCCCTTTCCGTTCTCCCCCCTCCCTTCCCTTCCTGCCGCCTTTCCCTATCTGTTACCGCCCCCTTTCCGTTCTCCCCCCTCCCTTCCCTTCCTGCCGCCTTTCCCTATCTGTTACCGCCCCCTTTCCGTTCTCCCCGCCTCCCTTCCCTTCCTGCCGCCTTTCCCTATCTGTTACCGCCCCCTTTCTGTTCTCCCCCCCTCCCTTCCCTTCCTGCCGCCTTTCCCTATCTGTTACCTCCCCCTTTCTGTTCTTCCCTCTCCCTTCCCTTCCTGCCGCTTTTCCCTATCTGTTACCGCCCCCTTTCCGTTCTCCCCCTCCCCCTTCCCTTCCTGCCGCCTTTCCCTATCTGTTACCGCCCCCTTTCTGTTCTCCCCCTCTCCCTTCCCTTCCTGCCGCCTTTCCCTATCTGTTACCGCCCCCTTTCCGTTCTCCCCGCCTCCCTTCCCTTCCTGCCGCCTTTCCCTATCTGTTACCGCCCCCTTTCTGTTCTCCCCCCCTCCCTTCCCTTCCTGCCGCCATTCCCAATCTGTTACCGCCCCCTTTCCGTTCTCCCCGTCTCCCTCCCCTTCCTGCCGCCTTTCCCTATCTGTTACCGCCCCTTTCCGTTCTCCCCCTCTCCCTTCCCTTCCTGCCGCCTTTCCCTATCTGTTACCGCCCCCTTTCCGTTCTCCCCCTCTCCCTTCCCTTCCTGCCGCCTTTCCCTATCTGTTACCGCCCCCTTTCCGTTCTCCCCGTCTCCCTCCCCTTCCTGCCGCCTTTCCCTATCTGTTACCGCCCCTTTCCGTTCTCCCCCTCTCCCTTCCCTTCCTGCCGCCTTTCCCTATCTGTTACCGCCCCCTTTCCGTTCTCCCCCTCTCCCTTCCCTTCCTGCCACCTTTCCCTATCTGTTACCGCCCCCTTTCCGTTCTCCCCCTCTCCCTTCCCTTCCTGCCGCCTTTCCCTATCTGTTACCGCCCCCGTTCCGTTCTCCCCGCCTCCCTTCCCTTCCTGCCGCCTTTCCCTATCTGTTACCGCCCCTTTCCGTTCTCCCCGCCTCCCTTCCCTTCCTGCCGCCTTTCCCTATCTGTTACCGCCCCTTTCCGTTCTCCCCCTCTGCCTTCTCTTACTGCCGCCTTTCCCTATCTGTTACCGCCCCCTTTCCGTTCTCCCCCCTCCCTTCCTGCCGCCTTTCCCTAGCTGTTACCGCCCCCTTTCCGTTCTCCCCGCCTCCCTACCCTTCCTGTCGCCTTTCCCTATCTGTTACCGCCCCCTTTCCGTTCTCCCCCTCTCCCTTCCCTTCCTGCCGCCTTTCCCTATCTGCTACCGCCCCCTTTCCGTTCTCCCCGCCTCCCTTCCCTTCTTGTCGCCTTTCCCTATGTGTTACCGCCCCCTTTCCGTTCTCCCCCTCTCCCTTCCCTTCCTGCCGCCTTTCCCTATTTGTTACCGCCCCCTTTCCGTTCTCCCCCTCTCCCTTCCCTTCCTGCCGCCTTTCCCTATTTGTTACCGCCCCCTTTCCGTTCTCCCCGTCTCCCTTCCCTTCCTGCCGCCTTTCCCTATCTGCTACCGCTCCCTTTCTGTTCTCCCCGTCTCCCTTCCCTTCCTGCCGCCTTTCTCTATCTGTTACCGCCCCCTTTCCGTTCTCCCCGTCTCCCTTCCCTTCCTGCCGCCTTTCCCTATTTGTTACCGCCCCCTTTCCGTTCTCCCCCCTCCCTTCCCTTCCTGCCGCTTTTCCCTATTTGTTACCGCCCCCTTTCCGTTCTCCCCCTCCCTTCCCTTCCTGCCGCCTTTCCCTATCTGTTACCGCCCCCTTTCCGTTCTCCCCCCTCCCTTCCCTTCCTGCCGCTTTTCCCTATTTGTTACCGCCCCCTTTCCGTTCTCCCCCCTCCCTTCCCTTCCTGCCGCTTTTCCCTATCTGTTACCGCCCCCTTTCCGTTCTCCCCCTCTCCCTTCCCTTCCTGCCGTCTTTCCCTATATTTTACCGCCCCCTTTCTGTTCTCCCCCTCTCCCTTCCCTTCCTGCCGCCTTTCCCTATCTGTTACCGCCCCCTTTCCGTTCTCCCCCTCTCCCTTCCCTTCCTGCCGTCTTTCCCTATATTTTACCGCCCCCTTTCCGTTCTCCCCCTCTCCCTTCCCTTCCTGCCGCCTTTCCCTATCTGTTACCGCCCCCTTTCCGTTCTCCCCCTCTCCCTTCCCTTCCTGCCGCTTTTCCCTATCTGTTACCGCCCCCTTTCTGTTCTCCCCCTCTCCCTTCCCTTCCTGCCGCTTTTCCCTATTTATTACCGCCCCCTTTCCGTTCTCCCCCTCTCCCTTCCCTTCCTGCCGCTTTTCCCTATTTGTTGCCGCCCCCTTTCCGTTCTCCCCCTCTCCCTTCCCTTCCTGCCGCCTTTCCCTATCTGTTACCGCCCCCTTTCCGTTCACCCCCCCCTCCCTTCCCTTCCTGCCGCCTTTCCCTATCTGTTACCGCCCCCTTTCCGTTCTCCCCCTCTCCCTTCCCTTCCTGCCGCCTTTCCCTATCTGTTACCGCCCCCTTTCCGTTCACCCCCCCCCCTCCCTTCCCTTCCTGCCGCCTTTCCCTATCTGTTACCGCCTCCTTTCCGTTCACCCCCCCCTCCCTTCCCTTCCTGCCGCCTTTCCCTATCTGTTACCGCCCCCTTTCCGTTCTCCCCCTCTCCCTTCCCTTCCTGCCGCCTTTCCCTATCTGTTACCGCCCCTTTCCGTTCTCCCCCTCTCCCTTCCCTTCCTGCCGCCTTTCCCTATCTGTTACCGCCCCTTTCTGTTCTCCCCCTCTCCCTTCCCTTCCTGCCGCCTTTCCCTATCTGTTACCGCCCCCTTTCCGTTCTCCCCCTCTCCCTTCCCTTCCTGCCGCCTTTCCCTATCTGTTACCGCCCCCTTTCCGTTCTCCCCCTCTCCCTTCCCTTCCTGCCGCCTTTCTCTATCTGTTACCGCCCCCTTTCCGTTCTCCCCCTCTCCCTTCCCTTCCTGCCGCCTTTCCCTATCTGTTACCGCCCCCTTTCCGTTCTCCCCCTCCGTTCCCTTCCTGCCGCCTTTCCCTATATGTTACCGCCCCCTTTCTGTTCTCCCCCCTCCCTTCCCTTCCTGCCGCCTTTCTCTATCTGTTACCGCCCCCTTTCCGTCCCCCCCACCCCTCTCTCTCGACCTCGGTCTTCTGCCCACCCTTCCACTCCCCCCTCTTAAGACCGCACCGCCAGGATCTCGCCTCGCCAGGATCTGTCCGGAGGACGAATGTGGCAACACCTACTGTAGACCCCGCACCCCCCACCCCCCACCCCCCTGAACCAACGCGACAAGCCCGGGGACCTGAGTTATTTATAGACGCGGGCATGGCAAGACCTTTGAAGGACTCTGTAGGCGCGTGATTTTGTTCAACACAAGCCCCGGCCCCATTGAGCCCCCTTGACCACCCCCCCCCCCTCTGACCCCCCCCCCCTCCCACTGAGCTTTGTAGCCTCATGTTATCGCGGCACATAAGCCCCCACAACAAGGGCGGGTACAACCTGGTCCTTGGCCGGTATTTTCGCCATCTTTGATAAAATCATAATTTTAAGTATTAACTTATTGGGTAACATTGCGAAACAATTTAATATACGGGCAAGCCTCAGTAATAAATGAATGACTTTGACTGTTCAACTTTACATTACTTCACATGGATGTCGTTGCAGGACATGTAGTGCAATGTATGGGTTATTATGCTGCTATTTTGCCATCTGAGCGTTGTGCAAACATCACAATATTACCAGAGTGTACGACGTCATGACACAGTTTAAGACGTGATGACACAGTGCCACAATGATCGACGTCATGATAGAGTGACCTAAAGCATGACGTGACAATTTCTTACTGCCGAAGTGCCATAGTGCGTGACCCTGAACCCGCTCTCGAAAAGACCCAAATATAGACCTCGATAGACAAACCCGTTAATCAATAGGTCTCCGAGTCCCATGGCGACACCTCATCAGCCACCCTCAAGAGACCCAGCGATGAGCGATGGGACCGCCCTGCGGTAGCCATAACACTCCATCACACAGACCCCCCTAGGTTACCACTGAACCAAGTATCCCGCAGTCAGCAGGTCATGGTGGTTGTGGGTCTCCACCAGACAGCAGTACTTCGGATAATATTCCATGAGTAGATTTTTAAATGTTTTGAGTAGAAATGGGATGTTTTGGTCCTTGGTGAATATAAATAAACCGCATAGTGCATGTAATAAGAGCGAGGGCATCTCGTGCGAGAAAACGTGAACATCTTTCGTAACACGTCATCAAACTTTCCATTTAAAAAAAAACAAACATCGGTGCCCTGTTTAATGATTTAGCGTATGATAACATCTATTTCCTACAAACACACATTAAAGCAAGGTGTCCAGGAGGTTTTTGGAAAACAAATTATACATTAAACATTATGGTGTCTTTAAAAAGCTGTTGAATAAACACTCAGTTACTTACAACTAAATACACACACAGAGAAACAAGCCGTGTGCTAAACCGCTCATTGGTGACAACAACTCATTAGCGTAAGACCAATGTATGGCCGGGGATCACCCCACTCGTGAGAAACACAGTTTTGTTGGTTAGTTGTAGGAAGTAGGTCGCATTAACATCTGAACGTCATTTTGCGACAATGGGAAAGGGTCAATCAACGTGCAGATGAGCCATGTCTCCGGGAGTACTATTTAGCGACTACTATGAAATACCTTACTATTTGTGACGAAAATAGTAAGTTATTTGCGACGAAAATTAAGGCATGGGATCTATATCCTGAACATACATAGACATTTACACGGGTGGGGCTCGAACAACGCACCGGCCGCTTGGGCTGGCCTAGCAGAACACACTCGACAATAACCGAACGCGCTACCAACTAGGCCACGGTGTGCGACCCGAGTACGACAAGAGACAGAGGGCGCCCCAATGTCGCTCAGTAAAGCCAGTCTCATTCACGGCAAGCCTCGCTGATGAACAGGCCTCGCTGATAGACAAGCCTCGCTGATGGGCCCAGAGCCACTCCATAAAAGTAAAGGTAACTTGGCCTCTATAGGATGTGAATAGTCAATCCAGATTCTTCGGTTAATAATAATAGAACCATTATCACATTAAGAGCCATGTTACCCCAGAGATGAAGACTGGGAACAAGTTAGCTGCGTTCGAGCTTATGTGCTTAGCGTGGCTGTATATAGCTTGCGATGGAGGGATGATCATTATATAGGCCTACAGTAAGCACTCATTGAACACATGGCGTCCTTAGATATGGGATAATGGGGGTATGACGCTGATTATTTAAGAGCTAATCTGTTACCATTCCGTTAATAAATCATGACTCTAGCCCGGATTATGGATTGGGTGCACGCGCACTAACGCCGTGAGATGGTCTCAATGGTGTCAGTCGGGCCATAAGACTTACGTGTGGGGTAACCACAGCGCCATAAAGCCACGGCGCCAAGGTTTACGGTACAATTATTGATATAAGATTGTCTTTACGGTGCCATAATAATGCCATGAACCTGTCGCCGCGGTAAAACCAATGCTATTAGACTAACCATATATACTATTTATAGTGGCATTAATATCATAGCAGCATTGTGTCGCGTAACGAAAACGAAAACTGGCCGCAAATTCCGATATTAATGAGTGTTCAACTTGCGACAGCGATCTCACAATGGCATCTCCCTTTGCTTTTCTTCCCTAGTACACCGCGGTCGGCATTTTTACACGCACCCTTGCCCCCCCCCCCCCATCACACACACACACGCACACACACACACACACACACTCTGCACCTTACATCACCTTATATGGCATATATATATGAGACACCCGGCGCCATGCAAACGAATACAACACCTGAGCTCACCTGATCTCTAAGAGCCCATCCCGGGTATGGGGTGGACAGGGGGTGGGGTGGAGGGGGGGGGGATCTCTTCTCCATGCCTACGTACTCTACTTATCTGGTGAACACTGCGAGGACTGCGCAGAAGAAGTCACGCCAAATACAGACAAAATAAAAATTGACAATGGCGACTTCCGCCATTCACTGCGGTCCTTGTTGCGCCTCGTTATGGAGTGCCATCATTATCCGGGTCCTCCTCTCTATTCAAACAGGGAAACGCCGGCTCGGGCGCCCAGAGATGAGTGACCTGCTGACCGTGCCGTGTCGTGTTTCCGGTTTCAAGGCCTACATGTTTTATTAATACTTGTGCATACTTGTGCATGCATCGTCCAGTAAATCAGCGTTTCCAGAGTAGACTTACCTTATGACTGTCCACAGTATTTAGCATGGTACTTCTCCCCATGAAAAAAAATTAGCATGATTGTAAGTACTTAACTTGTTCCGCTTCACTTTATTCTTATATACTTGTTCCACAGTACTTCAACGTTAGGCTTGTTCCACAGTACTTTGACCTTAGGCTTGTTCCACAGTACTTTGATCTTAGGCTTGTTCCACAGTACTTTGACCTTAGGCTTGTTCCACAGTACTTTGACCTTAGGCTTGTTCCACAGTACTTTGACCTTAGGCTTGTTCCACAGTACTTTGATCTTAGGCTTGTTCCACAGTACTTTGACCTTGGGCTTGTTCCACAGTACTTTGACCTTAGGCTTGTTCCACAGTACTTTGACCTTAGGCTTGTTCCACAGTACTTTGATCTTAGGTCTGTTCCACAGTACTTTGACCTTAGGCTTGTTCCACAGTACTTTGACCTTAGGATTGTTCCACAGTACTTTGACCTTAGACTTGTTCCCCAGTACTTTAACTTAGGCTTGTTCCACAGTACTTTGACCTTAGGCTTGTTCCACAGTACTTTGACCTTAGGCTTGTTCCCCAGTATTAAACTTGGGCTTGTTCCACAGTACTTTGACCTTAGGCTTGTTCCACAGTACTTTGGGCTTAGGCTTGTTCCACAGTACTTTGACCTTAGACTTGTTCCCCAGTATTAAACTTGGGCTTGTTCCACAGTACTTTGACCTTAGGCTTGTTCCACAGTACTTTGAGCTTAGGCTTGTTCCACAGTACTTTGACCTTAGACTTGTTCCCCAGTACTTTAACTTAGGCTTGTTCCACAGTACTTTGACCTTAGGCTTGTTCCACAGTACTTTGACCTTAGGCTTGTTCCACAGTACTTTGATCTTAGACTTGTTCCCCAGTACTTTAACTTAGGCTTGTTCCACAGTACTTTGACCTTACGCTTGTTCCACAGTACTTTGACCTTAGGCTTGTTCCACAGTACTTTGACCTTAGGCTTGTTCCACAGTACTTTGACCTTAGGCTTGTTCCACAGTACTTTGACCTTAGGCTTGTTCCACAGTACTTTGATCTTAGACTTGTTCCCCAGTATTAAACTTGGGCTTGTTCCACAGTACTTTGACCTTGGGCTTGTTCCACAGTACTTTGAGCTTAGGCTTGTTCCACAGTATTTTGACCTTAGGCTTGTTCCACAGTACTTTGACCTTAGGCTTGTTCCACAGTACTTTGACCTTAGGCTTGTTCCACAGTACTTTGACCTTAGGCTTGTTCCACAGTACTTTGATCTTAGACTTGTTCCCCAGTATTAAACTTGGGCTTGTTCCACAGTACTTTGACCTTGGGCTTGTTCCACAGTACTTTGAGCTTAGGCTTGTTCCACAGTATTTTGACCTTAGGCTTGTTCCACAGTATTTTGACCTTAGGCTTGTTTCACAGTACCTTGACCTTAGTCTTGTTCCGCAGTACTTTGACCTTAGGCTTTATAGTGCAGAAAACGTTCATGAATTGAACTCATGAATTGAACGCACAGTCCGACGACCAAAGGTCCTATATTCCACCAACTGAACTAGCCAGGGTTCTTAGAGATTTCAGCCAAATTTGAGCTGTCCTACCGGCATATAAATTGATTTGTTATTAAGTATTAACTTAATAATTTATTTGTTATTAAGCATTAACTTTAATGCAAACACCAAGCGTACCATTAATGCAAACGTTTCCATTAAGTTAAACGCAAACTTCATTAATTTCGACTTCAGCCTTACCCTCAAATTACCTGAAAATCATTAACCTTAGCATCAAATGGACCATTAACTTTACAATCAAATTGAACAGTAATCTTACCATCACATGGACCGGTATCCTTACCATCACACGGACCATTAGCATTGCCATCAAATGGACCATTAACATTGCCATCAAATGGATCATTAACCTTAACATCAAATGGATCATTAAACTTACCATCAAATGGACCATTAACCTTACTTTCAAATGGACCATTAACCTTACCATCAAATGGACCATTAACCTTACCATCAAATGGACCATTAACCTTCCTATCAAATGGACCATTAACCTTCCTATCAAATGGACCATTAATCTTACTATCAAATGGATCATTAACCTTACCATCAAATGGACCATTTACCTTCCTATCAAATGGACCATTAATCTTACCATCAAATGGACCATTCATCTTACCATCAAATGGACCATTAACCTTCCTATCAAATGGACCATTAATCTTACTATCAAATGGATCATTAACCTTACCATCAAATGGACCATTAACCTTACCATCAAATGGACCATTAATCTTACTATCAAACGGACCATTAACCTTACCATCAAATGGACCATTAATCTTACCATCAAATGGACCATTATCATTGCCATCAAATGGACCATTAACCTCACTATCAAATGGACCATTAACCTTACCATCAAATGGACCATTAATCTTAACATCAAATGGACCATTAACATTGCCATCAAATGGACCAGTAACCTTACCATCACAATGACCAGTATCCTTACCATGAAATGGACCATTACACTTACCATTGAAATACCATCAATCTTACCATTGAAGTAACCACCTCCAACCCGTTTAGCCACTAACGCTGCCGTTATGGCAGTAAGGTTAATTTACCGCCGCAAGGCATAGGTCACTGTCGCCGAGGTCGCAGGACTTAACACCATATTTCCTGCTACGAGGTTCAGCACTTTAGCTGCCCGCGCCCACCCACCACTTAACCCCCCACGAACTTCAGCCACTCCCCCACCCCCCTCCGGGCCCAGTCCACACTAGCTGTCGGGGTGATCTATAAATAGCACACGGTGGCGCGCGACGATTGCGGGAAAGCAATCGTCTGTTTTCTGTCATAACGGCGGGTGATTAACGCCGGGGAGATTAACGCCGGGGAGATTAACGCCGGGGTTATTGACGGCGGGGTGATTGACGCCGGGGAGATTAACGCCGGGGAGATTAACGCCGGGGTGATTAACGCCTGGGAGATTAACGCCGGGGTGATTAACGCCTGGGAGATTAACGCCGGGGTGATTAACGCCGGGGAGATTAACGCCGGGGTGATTAACGCCGGGGAGATTACCGCCGGGGAGATTAACGGCGGGGTGATTAACGCTGGGGAGATTAACGCCGGGGTGAACAACGCCGGGGAGAATAACGCCGGGGTGATTAACGCCGGGGTGATTGACGGCGGGTAGATTAACGCCGGGGAGATTAACGCCAGGGTGATTGACGGCGGGGTGATTAACGCCGGGGTGATTAACGCCGGGGAGATTAACGCCGGGGAGATTAACGCCAGGGAGATTAACGCCGGGGTGATTGACGGCGGGGTGATTAACGCCGGGGAGATTAACGCCGGGGAGATTAACGCCGGGGATAATAACGCCGGGGAGATTAACGTCGGGGTGATTAACGCCGGGGTGATTGACGCCGGGGTGATTAACGCCGGGGTGATTAACGCCGGGGAGAATAACGCCGGGTGATTGACGGCGGGGAGATTAACGCCGGGGAGATTAACGCCGGGGAGATTAACGCCGGGGAGATTAACGTCGGGGTGATTAACGCCGGGGAGATTAACGCCGGGGTGATCGACGGCGGGGAGATTAACGCCGGGGAGTATAACGCCGGGGTGATTGACGGCGGGGAGATTAACGCCGGGGAAATTAACGCCGGGGAGATTAACGCCGGGGTGATTGACGGCGGGGAGATTAACGCCGGGGAGATTAACGGCGGGTTGATTAACGCCGGGGAGAATAACGCCGGGGAGATTAACGGCGGGGTGATTAACGCCGGGGTGATTAACGCCGGGGAGAATAACGCCGGGGTGATTGACGGCGGGGAGATTAACGCCGGGGAGATTAACGCCGGGGAGATTAACGCCGGGGAGATTAACGCCGGGGTGATTGACGGCGGGGAGATTAACGCCGGGGAGATTAACGGCGGGGTGATTAACGCCGGGGAGAATAACGCCGGGGAGATTAACGGCGGGGTGATTAACGCCGGGGAGAATAACGCCGGGGTGATTGACGGCGGGGAGATTAACGCCGGGGAGATTAACGCCGGGGAGATTAACGTCGGGGTGATTAACGCCGGGGAGATTAACGCCGGGGTGATCGACGGCGGGGAGATTAACGCCGGGGAGTATAACGCCGGGGTGATTGACGGCGGGGAGATTAACGCCGGGGAAATTAACGCCGGGGAGATTAACGCCGGGGTGATTGACGGCGGGGAGATTAACGCCGGGGAGATTAACGGCGGGTTGATTAACGCCGGGGAGAATAACGCCGGGGAGATTAACGGCGGGGTGATTAACGCCGGGGTGATTAACGCCGGGGAGAATAACGCCGGGGTGATTGACGGCGGGGAGATTAACGCCGGGGAGATTAACGCCGGGGAGATTAACGCCGGGGAGATTAACGCCGGGGTGATTGACGGCGGGGAGATTAACGCCGGGGAGATTAACGGCGGGGTGATTAACGCCGGGGAGAATAACGCCGGGGAGATTAACGGCGGGGTGATTAACGCCGGGGAGAATAACGCCGGGGTGATTGACGGCGGGGAGATTAACGCCGGGGAGATTAACGCCGGGGAGATTAACGGCGGGGTGCTTAACGCCGGGGAGAATAACGCCGGGGTGATTGACGGCGGGGAGATTAACGCCGGGGTGATTGACGCCGGGGTGATTGACGGTGGGGTGATTAACGCCGGGGTGATTCACGGCGAGGTGATTAACGCCGGGGTGATTAACGCCGGGGTGATTGACGCCGGGGTGATTGACGGTGGGGTGATTAACGGCGGGGTGATTAACGGCGGGGTGATTAACGGCGGGGTGATTAACGGCGAGGTGGCTAACGGCGAGGTGATTAACGGCGAGGTGATTAACGGCGAGGTGATTAACGCCGGGGAGATTAACGCCGGGGAGATTAACGCCGGGGAGATTAACGCCGGGGTGATTGACGGCGGGGAGATTAACGCCGGGGTGATTAACGCCGGGGTGATTAACGCCGGGGTGATTAACGCCGGGGTGATTAACGCCGGGGTGATTAACGCCGGGGTGATTAACGCCGGGGTGATTAACGCCGGGGTGATTAACGCCGGGGTGATTAACGCTGGGGTGATTGACTCCAGGGAGATTAACGCCGGGGTGATTAACGTCGGGGAGATTAACGCCGGGGTGATTAACGCCGGGGAGATTAGCGCCGGGGTGATTAACGCCGGGGTGATTGACGGCGGGGAGATTAACGCCGGGGTGATTGACGGCAGGGAGATTAACGCCAGGGTGATTGACGCCGGGGTGATTGACGGTGGGGTGATTAACGGCGGGGTGATTAACGGCGAGGTGATTAACGGCGAGGTGATTAACGCCGGGGAGATTAATGCCGGGGTGATTAACGCCGGGGTGATTAACGCCGGGGTGATTAACGCCGGGGTGATTAACGCTGGGGTGATTAACGCCGGGGTGATTAACGCCGGGGTGATTAACGCCGGGGTGATTAACGCCGGGGTGATTAACGCCGGGGTGATTAACGCTGGGGTGATTGACTCCAGGGAGATTAACGCCGGGGTGATTAACGTCGGGGAGATTAACGCCGGGGTGATTAACGCCGGGGAGATTAGCGCCGGGGTGATTAACGCCGGGGTGATTAACGCCGGGGTGATTAAAGCTGGGGAGATCAACGCGGGAGTGATTAACCCCGCGCGATTAAGCCCCGGGGTGTCACCCGCCGGGGCGATTAAGCCCGGGGGGAGTAACGCGGGGGCGATTAACCCCGGATGATTAAACCCGGGTTATTAACCCCTGGTGAATAACGCCGGCGTCATTGACGCCGGGGTGATTAAACCCGGGTGATTAACCCCGGGTGATTAACCCCGGGTGATTAACCCCGGGGTGACACTCCGCCGGGCGCGTCATACATCAGCCGCGGCGCCCGCCCTCCACTCATATTACGTGACGATCCAGGTTTACTCTAAGTTCTATTTAAAATATGATTAAATACTCTTTTTAAAGTAATGTGATGTAATGTGATGACATGTAAGGAGGCGCGACTTTATGACCGAGGTACCATGCGAATGGAAATGGGCAGAAACCGGGTCTTACTATTCTGCTGAAGCCTCGGCTTCTGCTCCTTGCCAACCAGTTCTGTATTATCTTGATTTGTGTACTCTTCATGGCAATAAAGATTATTATTATTATATTATAACTTTGTTATTTTAATGTAATGGGGCCGTAAAGAGCAAGTCCACGCCTCAACCACCCGAGTCTGCCAAACCAGTGTATTCTGTGTAAACGTTATGTATTTTGATCAGCAGTTTTAACGTGTCGTGTGATCTGTATCCGGTGAAAAATACATCGTCTTCGGTTTCTCCCTGCTTCCACCCCATCACCATCCCACCCTGACATTGTGCTCACCCCCCCCCCCCCATTGACACTCCCACACCAACCCGTACCCACAGTTCTGCCCCCAATCGCAGCTAACTCAATCCCACCCGATAACTATCCCCACCCATATGTTCACCCGGCCTGTATCCCATCCCCACCTCCATCGCCCGTTCACATCCCACACCGCCACTCCCACCTAGACACAGCCCCCCGCCCCCCCCCCCCCCCCACATACCACGCACCCGGAAAGGGAAGGGAACACCCTTTTGCGCTTGTCAGACCGAAACCTCCCAGGATGACACTAGAAGACCCAAGTCGTGGACGATGGCAGCCTGGGCTTAGCTTGTCTTCCCTTGGCCTGGATGGGCTGGGGTTGTGGCTGGGCTTCTTTCTTGGCTGTGCTTGGTGTTTTTTCTTTGTTCATCGCCACCGCCTTAATTGAAACATGATCGGCACGAGGCGCCGCCGCCACCACTCAGCCAACACGTAGCCACCGCGTTGCCACCACGCAGCCACCACCTAGCCACCACGTAGCCACCACGTAGCCAACACGTAGCCACAACGTAGCCACCACTCAGCCACGACGTAGCCACGACGTAGCCACGACGTAGCCACGACGTAGCCACGACGTAGCCACGACGTAGCCACCACGTAGCCACCACGTAGCCACCACGTCGCCACCACGTAGCCACCACGTAGCCACCACGTAGCCAACACGTAGCCACAACGTAGCCACCACTCAGCCGCGCCGTAGCCACGACGTAGCCACCACGTAGCCACCACGTAGCCACCAGGTAGCCACCACTCAGCCACCACATAGCCACCGCTAAGCAACGCGTAGCCAACATGTATCCACCACGTAGCCACCACGTAGCCACCACGTAGCCACCACGTAGGCCCCCGTATGGCCACCGCATGGACAGCCAGGTGGGACCCTTCACTTCCGTCACATGATCTCCTCTCCATCTCGCCTGCGTTATCGAGTACCGGAAGTGGGTCCCCTCGCGGCCCAGCGGGCCTGGTTCCGGTGGCGGCCGAGAGGATCTCTGGAGGGCCCTCCATGTGCATACTTTACATATCGGTTAACATTTCATACGGAGTCAGATTCAGTTTCGCGCAATGTCACCGCCCGGTGTGTCGAGCTGACACCGTCGTTAGTTTGTGCTTGTCCTGCCCGTAAACACAATGGAAGAGCCTAGGAATGAATTATTATGGTAAATGGTACGCGTGAGTCTTACATGAGCTATGTTCATACAATGAAAGAGTAATCCAAAATCCAGATTCGATGGCAGCCCATGCTCCACTCCTGGACCAAAGAAAGGAGATCTTTCCAATATCGACAATTATACACCTATCTCGGTCCTTCCTGCAATTTCAAAGGTATTTGAAACGATTATTTTTGATCAAATCAATGAATATTTTCAGAAATAAAAACTCTTTTACATATGGTTTCAGAAAGAAACATTCCACTCAGCTTGCTGCGCTTAAATTAGTTGATCGAACTTTGTAAAAACTGGATGAGGGCGAGGTTCCTCTCAGTATATATCTGGATTTGTCGAAGGCGTTTGACACTTTGAATCATAATATTCTTATCGATAAACTAAAACACTATGGCATATCTGAACCAGCTATTTCTTTGCTAACGTGTTATCTAACAAATCGTCATCAATATGTACACTTGGAAGATGTTAAATCAACGGTAACGAAAATAGCTCGAGGGGTACCTCAAGGTTCTATTCTAGGTCCCTTGCTATTTAGTATATATGTGAACGACATATCACACGTTAGTCAACTATTTAGAGCTATTGTATATGCTGAAGATACAACTCTGTGTAGCACGCTGACCGCGTCAACGTCTGATAATATGGTTGTTGATGATGTGTTAAATAATGAACTCTCTAAGATATACGGTTGGCTATGTGCATATGAGTTATCACTTAACGTTTCAAAAACCAAATTTATGATATTTTGTATGCCGCGCAAAGTTGTTAGAATTCTGCACTTGTCTATAAATAACATACCTCTAGAGTGCGTAGATGAGTTTGACTTTTTGGGACTGACAGTTCAGAAGGATCTCAAGTGGAACGGTCACATTAACAAGATATCTTCTAAAATATCTAAGGTTATTGGAGTCATGTGCAAGTTAAAACATACCGTACCATCCTATGTTCTGAAACTTATATACAACTCTTTAATCCTACCCCATTTACATTATAATATTCTAGCATGGGGTTACCAAGCTGATCGTATAAGGCTATTGCAAAACAAGGCGACTCGTATCATAGCCAAGAGCTCATATCTTTCTCATTCGGAACCATTATTTAAACAATTTAGTATATTGAAGTTGGCTGACATAACGATTTATGTGGTGATCTGCCAGATTATTTTTTAACTGAATTGTCTATTTCTAAATTGTCGGATCTGCATAATTACAACACAAGACACAAGGATGATCTGTTAGTTACACGTGTGAAGCATAAGTTTGCCGAACAATGTTTGAGATATCGCGTTGCCAGATGTATAAACCAAATGCCAGATATTATATTGAATAAAATTGAGACACATGTACTGGACGGATTTTCAAAATATATAAAAAAAATCTTAGTCGAGAGGTATTCTCTGGAATGTCATTTAGTTAATTGTTTTATTTGTAAAAATATATAGGTCATTAGAGGTACTTCCCTGTCTTATATATCTCTAGAAATGGGCTTTGTGTAAATCTTTAATTTATTTCTCGCAAGATCCCTACATTTACATACATATAAGTGCAATGTAACCCCATTTATGTTGTCCCATACCTGTCATATTACGATTAAGCGATGATTAGGAGTCTCCAGAGTAAGAATGAGTTAAGTTATCATGTTGTTTTGTATTTTACGTTTGTGCGCATTCGATCTTGCTCAAATAAATGATATTGAATTGAATTGAATTGAATCACATCCTATAATATATATCACAAGCCAAAGCGCTCTTCGCGGATCTGTTTCTTTTGGTCCGTATCTTCGAATTTCGCTTTTCTTTACCGCGGCTCAAGCATTTTTTGCCGCACGCGAACTCTGGCAGTAGCGTCCATTCCGTGTAATCCCCCTGCTGCACCTTCCAGATTGTCGCATTTTTTTTTGGGTTGGGGGGGGGGGGGCGGGGGCTGGGGGTCTTGGCTTGGCGTGGCGTGGCGTGGTCTGGTCGGGCCTGGATTGACTAAAATCCCCAGTTCAAAGCATCCACAAGGATGCCGCGAAATCGTTGGTAATTGTGCTGAGGCTTAAAAACTTTAGTCCCCATATTTGCTCTAAATACCTTCGGAAACAACCCAAAAAGAAAGTATATTATTCTTTGTTTGGAAATGTGTGCCCGGGTAGCAGCTGAATACATGTCTTAGCTAACACACCCCCCCTCCTCCACTGTCGTAGGAGTTTCCGATTACCAACGCCCCACCCTCCGCCTGTCGGAATCTAGAACGCAATGTCGAACCCCTTGTTCTAATTCTTAGTTCCACATCTTAGTATTGACCTGCACTCAATTTGATCGCATGCGACTTTCGCGTTAATATTTAAAACCAAGGAAAAGAACAATTTTGGGGTAGAGGCTGCGCGTCTACCGCCCTAGTGGCGTGGCGTGGCGTGGCGTGGCGTGGCGTGGCGTGGCGTGGCGTGGCGTGGCGTGGCGTGGCGTAGAGGCTGCGCGCTTACCACCCTAGCCTCTAGACCCCAAGTCGCCCTCTTACCGCCTTCGTCTCATCTTGTTCCCGAGGTCTTTAATTTGCTTCTCGGTCGAAAATATCACTCCAACTCGTTTTTATTTTCTACAACAAGCGTTTATTTTGCTTCCGCTAACGACATTGTTAAGTTAAGTCATAGACTTCTAAGTGAAGTGTTTTCATTTAGATATATATATAGCCGGCTAAAGTTCGTAATTACTCTGAAAAGGCTAATTGCAGTTTTCGTCTAATGTACAAAAACGGGATTTTCTTATCGATTTTTGACATAATCCTTGCTGAGATTATATCATGCACAACTTGAATAGTGGTCAGGTTTTTTGTAATGCATTTCGTTCATAAATAGCCTCATAATGTTGTATCAGTTTCATCCTGATATTTTTTCCAAATGTTTCAAAATTATTATCAGGCAATTGTTGTCAAAACACGCAGACATGGAGGACATTTTTATTTTCACACTGTCGTTTGATATGCCCAAATATTTATCATCCATCATTTCGCATCATGAGCACCCATACTCTTGTTATTGTCTTTCATATGGCCACTCGTTCCAGCCGTAATAAATTCCGTCTGTTTTAATGACGATTAGTTCATGGCAAACCACGACGATCACAAAAAGCATCGGTGATATATACAAAAAATATGCAATTATCAGAAAGCGGATTTGTGCTTTTAATTAGAAGAATCCGTCTATTTCGGAATCCGAAGTTTTACAGCAGAACTCCACGGAATAAAATCCCGCTTGGATACAGTTTGCTATTCCATGGCATACCATCAGCTAAGGATGTCACGCAGACTGTCGCCAATATGAGTGGGGCTACGCGATAGGGTAAATCTGACAGGCAAGGACTGCTATCGAAATTCTAAGCATCTTGTGACGAGCTTCTCTCCGGCTAAACAAAAAGTGCCGAACCGATTACGTACGGTGATGGGCAGGGCTTAAGGCAAGAGATGCTCCAAGTTGTCCCGAGCCTGCCTTGGCGAGAACATCCAAAGCCTCTTACCGGATAAAGCGAAAACGAGGCGAGAAAACAGGTGGCGTTGTGAATCACGTGACGCACGTCACGTGATGTGTATTAGCGTATTTTTCGGTCGGAAAACCCGTGGGAGCAATTTTGTTTCGGTGACAACTAAGGAAATGAACCTTCCGGTGAGTTTCCTCAATTCATCAAGCAAGACACCAAGAGGGGGTTATTAATCTGAGGTAACTGTAGTCGCTTTTATGTAACCGAAATACGTTTTGCCTTTTACCAATTACAAAGGCGACTTAGAATGCTTGGTTTGTAGTTGCCTCCGGAAAGGTATTCTTTAAATGCTGTGAATGGCAATATGCAGAATTATATCATCTCCAAACAGTAATTAACTGCTTAAGACAACTCTAGGACTATCATTAGGACCCATTTTGTTAAATTTGTATGCGAAATGCATTTGTGTTCACAGTATCTTTATATATGTAAAAACGACAGCTGTACATTCCATATTAATACCTTTGTGCGAAAACCTCCACATCGCCCACCGCATGATATTTATACGATTAAAGCTTATTTAATAGCCTTCTCTTTTACATCGTTGGCGGTTCATCGGTCTGTAGCTATATTATCTGTTAATATTACCGACAGTGTAACCGCTCTCATCGTCGATATAAAAATAGACATTGAAGGAAAAAAATTACGATATTTTTGGCGCTTTATGGACCCGGTATAGAATAATAAATAGTAATGACAGCCAAGGCTGCTTCTGTACTTTTCGTACATATTTATTTTGCCGAGAATGTCTATTACGCAATTATGCAATAAAGCCAGTGGCAGTAGAGGTTTGACACCTGATGATCCACCAAGATTATTGCATAGTTTCATGAAAGAGCAAGCACAGCACTCACGTGAAAGCTTGGCGTTAAAGTAGACGGTTGGTTGCATTATCAGGACGATTCAACTAACTGGTCATATCGAGTCAATGGGAGAAGAAACCGAAGAACGAAGCTATCTTCTCGGAATAACACGCTACTCTTTGCGACAGTAGACACGGGATATTTAGTTCAAGTAGACGGAGGGTGTGGTACATATATACGAATTTGTTATGGCATTAGAAATTTACTTTTCGCCGAACATGGGACAGAAGTACGGGGAAAACTCTGGAGCAACAGATGAACAATTAAAATCCTAAAACAGAAATGTGAAAACATGGCGAAGAAGAAACAGCGGATTAGGTGATCCTGGTATTGATTGAATAAATGACATTGCATTGTGCTAGCAAGCCTTTTCATTTATTCAATTGTACACACCAAATATGCCACAGAATGCAACAGTGATGGGTAATAGTCAAAGAGTCATTTTGTGTCCACACATTTGCGTCTAACCCAAAAAAGACGGACGATGAAAGAATTGTTACCCCGAGGTACATGGTTACATCCAGGACTTCTTCGAACACATTTGTCTTAGCCAAGAAAGAATGTAAAACATCTTCGGTGACATAGTACTTTGCCATTTACTTTTATTATTAGATGTTTTATATTGTTCTAAAAAATGTTGTATCGTATCTTATGGAATTATATGAAACTATACCTTTCTCCATGAGATCTTATCGGGTGAAGCTGCTCACAAATGCAGAGCAAATTCCCAGACTGCCAACAAGGCTTTTATTGATATTAAGGGTCACACGAACATATTTAAATAGGTGGCTTGCTTTCATTACAAAAGTTCCACGAGACCTCATTTCGTGCCTCTTGCTCCCTGACTATATATAGATATCCGTGTTTTACAAGCATCTATATATATACACAAATCTATATATATATACATATATATATATATTGTTACAAAGTGCATCACGGAAGGAAGGAAAGCACGTGTTCATCCCACAAGAGCGGGATGAGCGGTAAGGAGAGAACTGAGGAGGATTAAATAGGGAAAGAGAAACAGATAGATATACCTTGCTCCTTTCAACCTGTCACTTTGCTCCTGTCACTAGATACCGATATTGGCAAGCTCTCCACTTTCCCAAAACTGTTGCACTTCATCGCAGTGCCAAAAGATATTTTTCACAAAATGTACACAGATCTGTATCAATCAGTTTACACATAAAGATATATTTGTTGGTTAATTAAAGTTTTGGTAACTATACGGTACTGGGATGACCTTAAGTGGGATCCAATGGTATATGTTACAGGCAATTTATCAATACTATTCCAGTCACTATTTTCTTTTTGTTTAATATTTCATTTCATTTGGTCTCCGAAGCTATACAAACGTCATGTGACATCAGTAACCTCGAATATATAATATATCAAATATTTTGTTATCGAAGCAATCAGTTAATTCCTTCCTACCTAAATGAAAACTTAAATGAAATACTCTAGCAATCGTTTCGGTATGTCTGTTGATTAAGCTTTCCAGCTCATGTGTGTGCACGTTGAGTAATGAATTTCGATTGACTGATACTTTCCTTCAACATGGTTACTATTAATGTTTCACACGTTGTGAGTATCAATACACATTTAATTAGTATGTAATTCCTACGTGTGACTTTGTGTGTCACTTTAGCAGAGATCGCAAAATAATCTCCCACAAGTTTCCTAATGCGAATTCATTCGTTCCCTCAGTATTAGTGGGCCTGTAACGACCTCGGTATCAAAGAAACGTAATCGATTTTTTTTTCTATGAATCCGATTCTGTGGACTTCAAACTACTTAATTTAGCTTAAGAACTTTAATACAGCACATTGCCCTGCAATATACGCTTGGTAGTAGTGGGAGGCCTTACTTTGTTCAATTGGCGTACGTTGTACCCATCACCCGTTGAGTCCTACTTTCCTTAATGTCCACCACTTCCCCACCATTCCCACCACCATTCCCACCATCCCCACCATCCCCACCATCCCCACCACCTCCCCACCATCCCCACCATCCCCAATTTACCACCAAATTTACATTATATTACCACAAATGCCTCCTGACTCTAGTTATCCCGTGATTCGTACCATTGATTCAGCATACCTCACGTATTACTCATGCTTTAACAGGGAACCAGGTCACACCACGGTGCAAAGCCGACTTCCAAGGATGTTGAACTGCGCGGTTCTCAATAAGGTACCATTTATATTACCCGGTTATAGAAGAGCGTGCCACAGTCTGTGTGCCTGTGTCTGCTGTCAGTCGCTGTAGGGAAAGCCACATTCAGCCGAAGTGGAAAAGAGGAAAAAGAAGACAACCCTGGACAGACCAAAGTATAATGATACCAATCAGCGCAGGCACCACGTTAGACTGTGCAAAGCGCATGCGCGGAAACATAGGACTGCATTGGTCAGCATCGATGGTGGTGATGACGTCACACCAATAGCTCTATGACCCGATTGTTGGTGGTATAAATAGGATGCTTTTATTGTAGCCTCTGTAGGTGATGCCGAGACCGTGGAAAGGGTCAAGGTTGGGGGAGTCGTGTCTTCGGGAGTCGCTCCTTACTATTCGTGAAGAATAAGTTGAGATATGTATATCCTGTATACATGCGTTTGTTGTGCAGGTGGGGCTGGAAACACGCAATATCCAATTACTCGACAGTAACCGAACTTACTGGCCCCAGGTGGCCTCAGACAGAACAAAGGAGGCAGAGGGAAGAAAGAAGTGGTCTGTTGCGCAAGCGGGGCTGGTACCAAGCACCCCCGGGGGTATTTTATGCATTGCGGGTTGTGGGGGGGGGGGTCCGTGGTAAAGCCCCCTTTTTTCACCTGCAAAACCCGCTCAGGGGGCGCCAGAATCAGCTCGGAAGGGGTAGGAGTCTCTTTCTCATCACAAAAGTCCGCTCCCTCAGGCATCAATGGGCACCCACGGGACCCCCCCCCCCCCTCCCCCCACCACCAGATTTGTATAACAGTGCCTCCCCCCCCCTACCGGGGGGCAAGCACCTGCGGCAGAATGACCCCAGTCAGACAAGTGGCGAGATTGTGTAGCTAGGGTTACCGAGTAGGTGTCCTGGCCGCACGAATGGAAATAAGCCATAAAGATTCATACCCACCCACCCCACCCCACCCCACCCCACACTCGCTTTCCACCACGCTCCCTCTCCGTCGCGTTACCGTGCCACAGGTCTGGTAGACTAAGGTGATTATACCCATGCATGGCTGCAGCATGGTTTGTGATATAAGAGCTTCATTACGTGAAATCCGCCCACACTTGCTTCCCTCTCAGACGCGGAACGGCCTTGGCATTGGCTTATAGTCCGGATGTCCCCGTCTTACCGCGGCGATAGCACCCGACACGTGCTGCTGGCGCCCTTCACACCATGAAGCCTTTACTGAGGCCACAAACCCCGATGTGGGTAGGATTAATTGGTTCGTATAGGCGATACCGTTATTCACTATTACAAGGGTGTTTATCCGTTATTCATTTTTGAGACATCAATTGGATATATAATGTCCATACTTTAGATGGTATCTTAAATCCAAAACATGCAAAAACCCACTTCAAACTTTATGGATAGAACATTTTGAAGTAAAGCCTAGCTCACACCGTGCCGTGGCCTACAGTTTTCGCGCCAAAATATTGCGAGATGATGGCCCCGGTTCGTTCCCCGTATATAGACCGAGAAGGACCGGGGTAAACTGTAGCCAAGACCGGCACAATGTGAGCTAGGCTTAAATCTTTTAAATTATCTGACAAAAGCATGAGCAAACTGTATCAATGGGGCACGAAAGACGGCATGTGCCCTTAAGATCATTTTCTAGCGGTATACGCGCGTTTTGTATGCGTGCATCGTATGCTATGAGAGGTGGATCCAGGCTAGTACGTCGAATCCGGCTGGACCGGCCTGGTCGACATACTGAGACAGTGTGAACAGGGCCTGACAGCGAGAAAATGAAGGGACTGACGCGAATCGCCCTCAATACTTATCTACACTGTACATAGGGACACTACGGACGGGTGGGGATGGCGGGGGGGGGGGGGGTGCACTGACCTTGGGGATATGATAGCTAATGACAGCCAATGCCGTTTGACCTTGTGTAGGGCCACCCGGTTCATTTATAAGCATGTTGCGGCAAGCCTTAAAGGGCGACTAGGCTGAGGGAGATGGTGAACCAGGTGCATGTCAGGACATCAAACAAGACATGGAATGCACCCATTAGTGGATGTCATCATACCTTAGGTAAACCCGGATTGGCGGCATACTAAGTGATTGGGAGCATGACAGCCGGGTTATCACGTGGGGTGTTGGGTGGGGGGCGACTGTCATTATATTAAGGCAAAGAGAAGGGCAACGGGGGTAAGGCGGTCTGAAAGGAGGGGTGGGAGGGTGGGGCAGGGGGAGGGGGGATCGAGGCAGGGGGAGGAGAGGGTCGGAGGGTGGCGCAGGGGGGGGGGGGCAGGGGGGGGGCAGGGGGAGGGGAGGCAGGGGATGTGAGGGGACTGTTTAGGTGTATTGGGTCAAAAGAATATCCCACGTGACGGGGTGGGGAGACATGCGCGCCGAATCAGCTTGGACGATGAAGAGAGTGCTTGGGTTGTATGTATGTAAAAGAGGCGCAATGTTACCTCCCGCACAGCGAGCGAAGCCTCCCTGTGGTGGCGGTTAGCACGGTAGGCCCTCAGATCAATAGGTCATGGGTTCACTGTATCAGGGATCTCAGCAACGGTCATGCACGCATCTCCGTAACGAATTAAGGGCCTTCTTTTGTTGCCCTTATCGGTGACAAAGTGGCCATGAACACTACAAGGCACGCAACTGGGCGGGGTACAACCCAAGGGGTCGTGACGCAAATGGGGATTCACCAACCAATCTGCGCCACCCCCCGATTACCTACCAGGTGCGTGCGCCCCTGACCGCTGTCTGCTTGGTGAGGGCAAGCTGCGGGAATGTCTGCTTGGTGAGGGCAAGCTGCGGGACTGTCTGCCTGATGAGGGCAAGCTGCGGGACTGTCTGCTTGGTGAGGGCAAGCTGTGGTGACTGTCTGCTTGGTGAGGGCAAGCTGTGGTGACTGTCTGCTTGGTGAGGGCAAGCTGCGGGACTGTCTGCTTGATGAGGGCAAGCTGTGGTGACTGTCTGCTTGGTGAGGGCAAGCTGCGGGAATGTCTGCTTGGTGAGGGCAAGCTGCGGGACTGTCTGCCTGATGAGGGCAAGCTGCGGGACTGTCTGCTTGGTGAGGGCAAGCTGTGGTGACTGTCTGCTTGGTGAGGGCAAGCTGTGGTGACTGTCTGCTTGGTGCGGGCAAGCTGCGGGACTGTCTGCTTGGTGAGGGCAAGCTGTGGTGACTGTCTGCTTGGTGAGGGCAAGCTGCGGGACTGTCTGCTTGATGAGGGCAAGCTGTGGTGACTGTCTGCTTGGTGAGGGCAAGCTGCGGGACTGTCTGCTTGGTGAGGGCAAGCTGTGGTGACTGTCTGCTTGGTGAGGGCAAGCTGTGGTGACTGTCTGCTTGGTGAGGGCAAGCTGTGGTGACTGTCTGCTTGGTGAGGGCAAGCTGCGGGAATGTCTGCTTGGTGCGGGCAAGCTGCGGGACTGTCTGCTTGGTGAGGGCAAGCTGCGGGACTGTCTGCTTGGTGCGGGCAAGCTGCGGGACTGTCTGCTTGGTGAGGGCAAGCTGTGGTGACTGTCTGCTTGGTGAGGGCAAGCTGTGGTGACTGTCTGCTTGGTGAGGGCAAGCTGTGGTGACTGTCTGCTTGGTGAGGGCAAGCTGCGGGACTGTCTGCTTGGTGAGGGCAAGCTGTGGTGACTGTCTGCTTGGTGAGGGCAAGCTGTGGTGACTGTCTGCTTGGTGAGGGCAAGCTGTGGTGACTGTCTGCTTGGTGAGGGCAAGCTGCGGGACTGTCTGCTTGGTGAGGGCAAGCTGCGGGAATGTCTGCTTGGTGCGGGCAAGCTGCGGGACTGTCTGCTTGGTGAGGGCAAGCTGTGGTGACTGTCTGCTTGGTGAGGGCAAGCTGCGGGACTGTCTGCTTGATGAGGGCAAGCTGTGGTGACTGTCTGCTTGGTGAGGGCAAGCTGCGGGACTGTCTGCTTGGTGAGGGCAAGCTGCGGGACTGTCTGCTTGGTGAGGGCAAGCTGTGGTGACTGTCTGCTTGGTGAGGGCAAGCTGCGGGACTGTCTGCTTGATGAGGGCAAGCTGTGGTGACTGTCTGCTTGGTGAGGGCAAGCTGTGGTGACTGTCTGCTTGGTGAGGGCAAGCTGCGGGACTGTCTGCTTGGTGCGGGCAAGCTGCGGGACTGTCTGCTTGGTGAGGGCAAGCTGCGGGACTGTCTGCTTGGTGCGGGCAAGCTGCGGGACTGTCTGCTTGGTGAGGGCAAGCTGTGGTGACTGTCTGCTTGGTGAGGGCAAGCTGCGGGACTGTCTGCTTGGTGCGGGCAAGCTGCGGGACTGTCTGCTTGGTGAGGGCAAGCTGTGGTGACTGTCTGCTTGGTGAGGGCAAGCTGCGGGACTGTCTGCTTGGTGAGGGCAAGCTGCGGGAATGTCTGCTTGGTGAGGGCAAGCTGTGGTGACTGTCTGCTTGGTGAGGGCAAGCTGCGGGACTGTCTGCTTGGTGAGGGCAAGCTGCGGGACTGTCTGCTTGGTGAGGGCAAGCTGCGGGACTGTCTGCTTGGTGAGGGCAAGCTGCGGGACTGTCTGCTTGGTGAGGGCAAGCTGCGGGAATGTCTGCTTGGTGAGGGCAAGCTGCGGGACTGTCTGCTTGGTGAGGGCAAGCTGCGGGACTGTCTGCTTGGTGAGGGTAAGCTGTGGTGACTGTCTGCTTGGTGAGGGCAAGCTGCGGGACTGTCTGCTTGGTGAGGGCAAGCTGCGGGACTGTCTGCTTGGTGAGGGCAAGCTGCGGGACTGTCTGCTTGGTGAGGGCAAGCTGTGGTGACTGTCTGCTTGGTGAGGGCAAGCTGCGGGACTGTCTGCTTGGTGAGGGCAAGCTGCGGGACTGTCTGCTTGGTGAGGGCAAGCTGTGGTGACTGTCTGCTTGGTGAGGGCAAGCTGCGGGACTGTCTGCTTGGTGAGGGCAAGCTGTGGTGACTGTCTGCTTGGTGAGGGCAAGCTGCGGGACTGTCTGCTTGGTGAGGGCAAGCTGCGGGACTGTCTGCTTGGTGAGGGCAAGCTGCGGGAATGTCTGCTTGGTGAGGGCAAGCTGCGGGACTGTCTGCTTGGTGAGGGCAAGCTGCGGGACTGTCTGCTTGGTGAGGGCAAGCTGTGGGACTGTCTGCTTGGTGAGGGCAAGCTGTGGTGACTGTCTGCTTGGTGCGGGCAAGCTGCGGGACTGTCTGCTTGGTGAGGGCAAGCTGCGGGAATGTCTGCTTGGTGAGGGCAAGCTGCGGGACTGTCTGCTTGGTGAGGGCAAGCTGCGGGACTGTCTGCTTGGTGAGGGCAAGCTGTGGTGACTGTCTGCTTGGTGAGGGCAAGCTGCGGGACTGTCTGCTTGGTGAGGGCAAGCTGCGGGACTGTCTGCTTGGTGAGGGCAAGCTGCGGGACTGTCTGCTTGGTGAGGGCAAGCTGCGGGAATGTCTGCTTGGTGAGGGCAAGCTGCGGGACTGTCTGCTTGGTGAGGGCAAGCTGCGGGAATGTCTGCTTGGTGAGGGCAAGCTGCGGGACTGTCTGCTTGGTGAGGGCAAGCTGCGGGACTGTCTGCTTGGTGAGGGTAAGCTGTGGTGACTGTCTGCTTGGTGAGGGCAAGCTGCGGGACTGTCTGCTTGGTGAGGGCAAGCTGCGGGACTGTCTGCTTGGTGAGGGCAAGCTGTGGTGACTGTCTGCTTGGTGAGGGCAAGCTGCGGGACTGTCTGCTTGGTGAGGGCAAGCTGCGGGACTGTCTGCTTGGTGAGGGCAAGCTGTGGTGACTGTCTGCTTGGTGAGGGCAAGCTGCGGGACTGTCTGCTTGGTGAGGGCAAGCTGTGGTGACTGTCTGCTTGGTGAGGGCAAGCTGCGGGACTGTCTGCTTGGTGAGGGCAAGCTGCGGGACTGTCTGCTTGGTGAGGGCAAGCTGCGGGAATGTCTGCTTGGTGAGGGCAAGCTGCGGGACTGTCTGCTTGGTGAGGGCAAGCTGCGGGAATGTCTGCTTGGTGAGGGCAAGCTGCGGGACTGTCTGCTTGGTGAGGGCAAGCTGCGGGACTGTCTGCTTGGTGAGGGCAAGCTGTGGTGACTGTCTGCTTGGTGAGGGCAAGCTGCGGGACTGTCTGCTTGGTGAGGGCAAGCTGCGGGACTGTCTGCTTGGTGAGGGCAAGCTGCGGGACTGTCTGCTTGATGAGGGCAAGCTGTGGTGACTGTCTGCTTGGTGAGGGCAAGCTGTGGTGACTGTCTGCTTGGTGAGGGCAAGCTGCGGGACTGTCCGCTTGGTGAGGGCAAGCTGCGGGACTGTCTGCTTGGTGAGGGCAAGCTGCGGGACTGTCTGCTTGGTGAGGGCAAGCTGTGGTGACTGTCTGCTTGGTGAGGGCAAGCTGTGGTGACTGTCTGCTTGGTGAGGGCAAGCTGTGGTGACTGTCTGCTTGGTGAGGGCAAGCTGCGGGACTGTCCGCTTGGTGAGGGCAAGCTGCGGGACTGTCTGCTTGGTGAGGGCAAGCTGCGGGACTGTCTGCTTGGTGAGGGCAAGCTGTGGTGACTGTCTGCTTGGTGAGGGCAAGCTGTGGTGACTGTCTGCTTGGTGAGGGCAAGCTGCGGGACTGTCCGCTTGGTGAGGGCAAGCTGCGGGACTGTCTGCTTGGTGAGGGCAAGCTGCGGGACTGTCTGCTTGGTGAGGGCAAGCTGCGGGACTGTCCGCTTGGTGAGGGCAAGCTGCGGGACTGTCTGCTTGGTGAGGGCAAGCTGCGGGACTGTCTGCTTGATGAGGGCAAGCTGTGGTGACTGTCTGCTTGGTGAGGGCAAGCTGTGGTGACTGTCTGCTTGGTGAGGGCAAGCTGTGGTGACTGTCCGCTTGGTGAGGGCAAGCTGCGGGACTGTCTGCTTGGTGAGGGCAAGCTGTGGTGACTGTCTGCTTGGTGAGGGCAAGCTGTGGTGACTGTCTGCTTGGTGAGGGCAAGCTGCGGGACTGTCTGCATGGTGAGGGCAAGCTGCGGGACTGTCTGCTTGGTGAGGGCAAGCTGCGGGACTGTCTGCTTGGTGAGGGCAAGCTGCGGGACTGTCTGCTTGGTGAGGGTAAGCTGCGGAACTGCTCATGACTGACTGGTGTTGCCGAGCGATAATTCATGTTTTAAGTCACCTCTGTGCCGAGATGGGCTAAACCAGAAAGCCAGGGAATCCCAGGGGACAGCGAGGTGCGAGGGTGACACGACCCCACACACAGGGCGAGTTGACACCACAAGCAGTTGTAATAATGATCTTTATACATACCCTTCAGGCCATGGGCCAATGGTAACAATTAAATACATGGTGCAGTACATTGTTCACGTGCTGTGCATTTATAAAATTTGTTTACGGGAACTTAAATCCTTAGGTATAGGTATACGCGGCAACATTGCGCAGAGCAGATGGATTTTGGGAAAAAATAAGTCTAACGAGATTATCTGACGATGGATACATAACTGTTTTACTCAGCTCTAATGTGACGATAATGGGGACAGATTAAAACAAAGTGATACTCGTCTTCGATAACTCTTGTTCCACTGTCTAGACAAAAACTACAGTTGTAACTATTGGTATATATTTTCTCTTTAAATGATACCCTTTAATGGTAGAAACTTGCTGATTAATTGTTATCTTAAGTGGTTTATTTAATTCCTAGAATGATTTACTTTTGATGAATGACCATGTATTTTGTTAAAGTAATCTGTTTTACAATAACATGCTTGATGGCAACGAATTTCTGTGGCTTTTTACAAACAAGGACATTTTAGTATGGTCGATACACCGTATGAGTAGTGGTCATCACATACAGAATTTCAGGGTGGTCACAGGAGGATGGTTTCCGAGGAGATATTCCTTATCTGAAAATATATATTGCAATATCCCGCTACAAAACGCTTTCGAGTGTACATTTAGTGCAATTCCCAGCCCATAGCCCGACGGCTTTATTTTCGCAAACATTTAAGTACGAAATAAAGTATGAAATTAAGTATAGATATTGAAATGAACTGATCTGTCCATCATTGATCTATTTATAATTATATTAATGCCAGAATTGTACAACGTATACGACTCGTTTAATAAGTTCAGTTTGCAGCTGACCCACTAAGTCAGCGAATACGGAGTCATGCTTTAATTGGGGGCGCTGGTCTCTCACTTCAGGACCATCACTGTAAAGACGCACCAGGAACGATTTGATTCTTTTTTGCTGTGTGGTCTGTCTTTTATGTTGAAGTCCACAGAATGGATCATTGTAGCAAATGTTAGGCGTGAGATAGATGTGAGCTATGGGGCAAACATGGTTCACCCTAAAATGAATGCACGATCAGCTATATCTATATATGACAGATATATATATATATATATTATTGTTTATTATATGTACTATGGGCCGATGGCCTTTCAGTATAATAAAGTTCCAATATCTTAAAAAAAATATGTGTTGACTCAAGTCATATGAAGGAAATAAATACATATGCACATGCATATATGCACAACAGGGAATGTTGTTGCTGATAATTTGACGATGAGATATATTTACCAATCAGGATTCAAATATAAGTACATTTGAGGTATCCCCCCATAAAGGGTATTTTAGGATGCATATTAGGTTGGGTGATTGCAACAATTATCGCGGAATATCACTCTTATGCATTACTGGTAAGCACTTCGCCAGAATTGCCTTAAAGAGACTGCACCTCCGTACGGACAGAGAACATCCTGAAGCGCAGTGCGGTTTCAGATCCGGACGATCCACTGTTGACATGATCTTCGCGTCGCGTCAACTCAGGAGAAATGTAGAGAGCAGCACAAGCCCCTCTACCTTGCTTTTATCGATCTCACCAAGGCTTTTGATACTGTCAGCAGATCTGGGTTGTGCAAAATCTTGGAGTCTATCAGGCTGCCCCAGCAGACTGTATAACTTTGTTCTCTCCTTTCATGATATAGACATGTAGATATATTGAACTGTAGTACTGTGCTGAACAAGTTCAGCTCAGTACTACAGTTCGAGATGTCTACGTCCGAGAGCTTTCAAGTCAGGAATGGCGCGAAGCAAGGTTGTGTTCTAGCACCAGCTTTATTCGGCATCTTCTTCGTTATACTCCTTTTGCACTGTTTAGATGAGGACACGGAGGGGGTTTACTTGCACACCAGAGCGGATGGAAAGTTGTTCAACCTTTCAAGTCCAAGCAGAGGCGCTTCCTAATAAGAGAACTGCTATTCACTGACGACGCAGCGCTTGTTGCACATTCAGATAGCCAGCTACAGAGTCTCATGGATCGGCTCTCAAATGCGTGTGCTTTATTTGCCTTGACTATAAGTGTTAACAAAAGCAGTCTCGCTGAGCCAAGGTGCTATCACACCGCCAGTGATTACCCTTAACAATATGCCTTTGGAGGTGGTAAAAAACAGTTGTTACCTGGGACGTACCATCACGGATAATCGACTCCTGGAAGAGGAAATAAACACTCGCATTGGGAAGGCAGGCACCTCCTAGGTAGGTGGTATTTTGAACAAACAAACGTGGGTGGCACAATTTAGACTGAACAGTAGCGTGCTGTGTGGCAGTGAAACATGAACTACAATATTGTGGTCAAGAACGAAAATTGAATAACGTCCAATTTTTATTTTCGAGGATCTATCATCCTGAAAGTGGTAATGGGCAGGTCTCGTGCGTGAGGGAATGGTCCACCACGACCGGCTCTGGTTTGAGAAACTGGATTTGAAACGCCAATCTAGGCGTCCAGTGAGTATTAACCAACACCTAACGCCAAGTCATCGATGCGACGACTGCGGTAAGCTATGTCGGTCTATTCAGTCACCAGCTCCAATGAAGCGATGCAAATCGTATTACTTAAGCCAAGGCAAAGTGGTAAATCCGTCGTCTTTCGCGAACGGATGTCAACTAACCAATGTATCATCAACCAATGTGAAAAGACCAGTGTGAAAAGGAGGTCACACCGAAAAAATTACTCCCCGATAGACCACACTCCCTCACAGCCAAAGGCCGCCCCGATAGCTCAGTGGGTTAGAGCGCTCGCCTTGAGTGCTCTGGTCACCTGAGAGCCTAACGGCACGTGGATCGGTGGTTCGAGTCCTGCTGTGGCCATGTCTGTGTGGTCGCCGGATAAAGATCTCATGTCCTTCTTTGCAAAGATTAGGGGGTTACCCGGGGGCTTGGATCCGCTTTTCCCTTCCTTCTCCCAATGACGCGATATGACCAGAATTGGATATATTTAGCGTCGTGAGTATACAACCAACCCTCACCGCCCCCACCCCCCTCGACCCCACCCTCTTCCCGCCGCCCACGCCCTCACCGGAAGACACGCATGGTGAGATCCCCGGTTCGACGCTTGGTGGGCGGGGGTTGGGGGTTGGGGGTTGGGGGGTGGTTGGGGGGGGGGTCTACCCATGCACGCTATCCTCAAGCATCATGTGTCATCGGGAGAAACACGCATACATATGAAAGCAATGTCCTTGTACCTCCCCCACCCACCCACCCACCATACACCCTGACTTCCTCCGCCCCACCCTGGTCAGGAAGCCCCCCCCCCTCCACCCTGGTCAGGAAAACCGCCCCCCCCTCTCCACACTGGTCAGAAAGCGTGTAGGCGGTGTGGGCGGTGTAGGCGGTGTGGGCGGTGTAGGCGGTGTGGGCGGTGTAGGCGGTGTAGGCGGTGTAGGCGGTGTGGGCGGTGTAGTCGGTGTAGGCAATGTAGGTGGTGTAGGCGGTGTGGGCGGTGTAGGCGGTGTGGGCGGTGTATGCGGTGTAGGCGGTGTAGGCGGTGTAGCGGTGTAGGCGGTGTGGGCGGTGTAGGCGGTGTAGGCGGTGTGGGCGGTGTAGGCTGTGTAGGCCGTGTAGGCGGTGTGGGCGGTGTAGGCGGTGTAGGCGTTGTAGGCGGTGTGAGCGGTGTGGGCGGTGTAGGCGGTGTAGGCGGTTTGGACGGTGTGGGCGGTGTAGACCGTGTGGGCGGTGTAGGCGGTGTAGGCTGTGTAGGCTGTATAGGCGGTGTAGGCCGTGTAGGCGGTGTAGGCGGTGTGGGCGGTGTAGGCAGTGTGGGCGGTGTGGGCGGTGTAGGCGGTGTAGGCGGTGTGGGCGGTGTGGGCGGTGTAGACGGTGTAGGCGGTGTAGGCGGTGTGGACGGTGTAGGCCGTGTAGTTCGTGTTGGCGCTGTGGGCGGTGTAGGCGGTGTAAGCGGTGTAGGCGGTGTGGGCGGTGTGGGCGGTGTAGGCGGTGTAGGCGGTGTGGGCGGTGTTGGCGGTGTAGATGGTGTAGGCCGTGTAGGCGGTGTGGGCGGTGTAGGCGGTGTGGGCGGTGTAGGCGGTGTGGGCGGTGTAGGCGGTGTAGGCGGTGTGGACGGTGTAGGCCGTGTAGGCGGTATGGGCGGTGTGGGCGGTGTAGGCGGTGTGGGCGGTGTGAGCGGTGTAGACGGTGTGGGCGGTGTAGGCGGTGTGGGCGGTGTGGCGGTGTAGGCGGTGTGGTCGGTGTAGGTTGTGTAGGCCGTGTAGGCGGTGTGGGCGGTGTAGGCGGTGTAGGCGTTGTAGGCGGTGTGGACGGTGTAGGCGGTGTAGGCGGTGTAGGCGGTGTAGGCGGTTTGGACGGTGTGGGCGGTGTAGACCGTGTGTGCGGTGTAGGCGGTGTAGGCTGTGTAGACTGTGTAGGCGGTGTAGGCCGTGTAGGCGGTGTAGGCGGTGTGAGCGGTGTAGGCGGTGTGGGCGGTGTAGGCGGTGTAGGCGGTGTAGGCGGTGTAGGCGGTGTGGGCGGTGTAGGCTGTGTGGGCGGTGTGGGCGGTGTAGGCGGTGTGGGCGGTGTAGGCAGTGTGGGCGGTGTGGGCGGTGTAGGCGGTGTAGGCGGTGTGGACGGTGTAGGCCGTGTAGTTCGTGTTTGCGGTGTGGGCGGTGTAGGCGGTGTAAGCGGTGTAGGCGGTGTGGGCGGTGTGGGCGGTGTAGGCAGTGTGGGCGGTGTGGGCGGTGTAGGCGGTGTAGGCGGTGTGGGCGGTGTGGGCGGTGTAGACGGTGTAGGCGGTGTAGGCGGTGTGGACGGTGTAGGCCGTGTAGTTCGTGTTGGCGCTGTGGGCGGTGTAGGCGGTGTAAGCGGTGTAGGCGGTGTGGGCGGTGTGGGCGGTGTAGGCGGTGTAGGCGGTGTGGGCGGTGTTGGCGGTGTAGATGGTGTAGGCCGTGTAGGCGGTGTGGGCGGTGTAGGCGGTGTGGGCGGTGTAGGCGGTGTGGGCGGTGTAGGCGGTGTAGGCGGTGTGGACGGTGTAGGCCGTGTAGGCGGTATGGGCGGTGTGGGCGGTGTAGGCGGTGTGGGCGGTGTGAGCGGTGTAGACGGTGTGGGCGGTGTAGGCGGTGTGGGCGGTGTGGCGGTGTAGGCGGTGTGGTCGGTGTAGGTTGTGTAGGCCGTGTAGGCGGTGTGGGCGGTGTAGGCGGTGTAGGCGTTGTAGGCGGTGTGGACGGTGTAGGCGGTGTAGGCGGTGTAGGCGGTGTAGGCGGTTTGGACGGTGTGGGCGGTGTAGACCGTGTGGGCGGTGTAGGCGGTGTAGGCTGTGTAGACTGTGTAGGCGGTGTAGGCCGTGTAGGCGGTGTAGGCGGTGTGAGCGGTGTAGGCGGTGTGGGCGGTGTAGGCGGTGTAGGCGGTGTAGGCGGTGTGGGCGGTGTAGGCTGTGTGGGCGGTGTGGGCGGTGTAGGCGGTGTGGGCGGTGTAGGCAGTGTGGGCGGTGTGGGCGGTGTAGGCGGTGTAGGCGGTGTGGACGGTGTAGGCCGTGTAGTTCGTGTTTGCGGTGTGGGCGGTGTAGGCGGTGTAAGCGGTGTAGGCGGTGTGGGCGGTGTGGGCGGTGTAGGCGGTGTAGGCGGTGTGGGCGGTGTAGGCCGTGTAGGCCGTGTAGGCCGTGTAGGCGGTGTGGGCGGTGTAGGCGGTGTGGGCGGTGTAGGCGGTGTGGGCGGTGTAGGCGGTGTAGGCGGTGTGGACGGTGTAGGCCGTGTAGGCGGTGTGGGCGGTGTGGGCGGTGTGGGCGGTGTAGGCCGTGTGGGGGGGGTGGGCGGTGTAGGCGGTGTGGGCGTTGTAGGCGGTGTGGGCGGTGTAGGCGGTGTAGGCGGCGTTGGCGGTGTAGGCGGTGTGGGCGGTGTAGGCGGTGTAGGCGGTGTGGGCGGTGTGGCCGGTGTGGGCGGTGTAGACGGTGTGGGCGGTGTGGACGGTGTAGGCGGTGTAGGCGGTGGAGAGGGGCAGATACATGATTGATAGCGAGATCCCGCCGTTTACATGATGTCATTACTTCCTCTGTTATATCTTGGTAATTGCGAAGGCCAAGTGAGGTGAGGGTGGGCAGGGGGCGTGGAGGGGGGGGGGCGGCTGGTAGTTGGCAGGTGGGACTTGGGCACGGTGAAGTGCGCTTGGAATGGTCCACCGACATGGGCAGGGTGAGGGTGGGGTCGGGGAGCGGGGCGGTAGTGAAGAATGGGAGTTAGGAGGCTGAGGGAGTGAGGGGTGGTGGAGTGGGCGTGGAGAGGTTCACCAACGCCGGGGCGGGGTTGGTGACGTGGGGACGGTGTTAGTGGGATGTGGGAGTTTAGAGGTGGGAGTTTGGAGGTGGGAAGATATCGGGGCAGCTAGGTTCCCATGGGATCGCTTCGCTGACATATGGGATGTAGTTTGGTTGAGGCGTGGGTGGGGGATGGTATGAGGTTGGGAGGTGGGGGCAGGAGGATGAAGTAGGGGTGAGGAGAAGGAGTGGGCGGGGGAGGGGGGGGGGGTGCAGTGAGTCAAGCTGCCCGTGATTTCACAGGCGCCTCCCTACCGGTATGTTTCCCCGGTTCTTTCTTCCCGGAAGCCACGGGGACAAAGGCAGATGGTGGCGACGCCCTCGGACTGCTGGGTGACGAGTTATAACAGCAGATTGCAGATGCTTGTTTTCTGCCACCCTGGGAGCAGGGGGTAGGGTGGGTGAGAGACTAAGTGGAGTGGTGGTGACGAGGAGGGGATAGCCATATGGACGAGGACGGGGATGGGGATGGGGATGGGACGAGGATAGGGATGGGGATGGGATGGGGATTGTGATGGGGACGAGGGTGGGACGAGGGCGAAGACGTAGATGGGTACGAGGTTGTGTAGTCGTATGTTATACGTTATGTATGGGCGGTGTAGGCACTGTAGGCGGTGTAGGCGGTGTGGGCGGTGTGGGCGGTGTAGGCGGTGTAGGCGGTGTAGGCGGTGTGGGCGGTGTATCGGTGTAAGCGGTGTAGGCGGTGTGGGACGAGGTTGTGTATCCGTACGTTATACGTTATGTATGGGCGGTGTAGGCGGTGTTGGCGGTGTGGGCGGTGTGGGCGGTGTAGGCGGTGTGGGCGGTGTAGGCGGTGTGGGCGGTGTAGGCGGTGTTGGCGGTGTGGGCGGTGTGGGCGGTGTAGGCGGTGTAGGCGGTGTGGGCGGTGTAGGCGGTGTAGGCGGTGTTGGCGGTGTGGGCGGTGTGGGCGGTGTAGGCGGTGTGGGCGGTGTAGGCGGTGTGGGCGGTGTCATATGTTATGTTAACGTGTAAGTGCGCATTGCACAATTCTTACCTAGCCACACCTCTCACACCCAGCCACACCACTCACACCAAACCACATCACTCCCACCTAGCTGCACCAATTACACCTAGCCACACCTCATACCTAGCCACACCTCATACCTAGCCACACCTCTCACACCAAGCCACACCACTTACACCAAGCCACACCACTCACACCAAACCACACCACTCCCACCTAGCTGCACCAATTACACCTAGCCACACCTCATACCTAGCCACACCTCATACCTAGCCACACCTCTCACACCAAGCCACACCACTTACACCAAGCCACACCACTCACACCAAACCACACCACTCCCTCCTAGCTGCACCAATTACACCTAGCCACACCTCATACCTAGCCACACCTCATACCTAGCCACACCTCTCACACCAAGCCACACCACTTACACCAAGCCACACCACTCACACCAAACCACACCACTCCCACCTAGCCACACCTCATACCTAGCCACACCTCATACCTAGCCACACCTCTCACACCTAGCCACACCACTTACACCAAGCCACACCACTCACACTAAACCACACCACTCCCTCCTAGCTGCACCAATTACACCTAGCCACACCTCATACCTAGCCACACCTCATACCTAGCCACACCTCATACCTAGCCACACCACTCCCACCTAGCCACACCTCATACCTAGCCACACCTCATACCTAGCCACACCACTCACACCTGGCCTCAGCTTCACACCTAGCCTCAGCCCTTGATACCTAGCCTCAGCCCTTCATACCTAGCATCAGCCTTCATACCTAGTCTCAGCCTCACACCTAGCCTCAGCCCTTGATACCTAGTCTCAGCCCTTGATACCTAGCATCAGCCCTTGATACCAAGCCTCAGCCCTTCATACCAAGCCTCAGCCCTTCATACCTAGCCTCAGGCATCATACCTAGTCTCAGATCATCATACCTAGCTTCACCCTTTCATACCTAGTCTCACCCCTTCATACCTAGCCTCAGGCCTTCATACCTAGCCTCAGACCATCATACGTAGCCTCACCCTTTCATACCTAGCCTCAGACCTTCTTACCTAGCCACACCATTCACACCTAGCCTCAGCCTCACACCTAGCCTCAGCCCTTGATACCTAGCCTCAGTCCTTGATACCTAGCCTCAGCAGCCCTTGATACCTAGCCTCAGCCCTTCATACCTAGCCTCAGCCCTTGATACCAAGCCTCAGCCCTTCATACCTAGCCTCAACCTTCTTACCTAGCCTCAGCCTTTCATACCTAGCCTCAGGCCTTCATACCTAGCCACACCAGTCACACCTAGCCTCAGCCTCACACCTAGTCACAGCCTCACACCTAGCCTCAGCCTCACACCTAGCCTCACCTCTTTATAACTAGCCTCAGCCTCACGCCTAGCCTCACCTCTTCATACCTTGCCTCAGCTTCACACTTAGCCTCACCCCTTCATACCTAGCCTCACCCTTTTATACCTAGCCACACCACTCACACCTAGCCTCACCCCTTCATACCTAGCCTCAGCCCTTCACACCTAGCCACACCACTCACACCTAGCCTCAGCCCTTCATACCTAGCCACAGCCCTTCATACCTAGCCTCACCCCTTCACACCTAGCCTCAGCTCTTCACACCTAGCCGCAGCCCTTCATACCTCACTGGGTGTTTTATCTTTGACGTTCCAGCGATAAGTGCAGTCGCTTGATGGTCTTCTATTCTAACCTCTTCAGCACCCAGGTACTAAGTGACTGGCAGCCTTTCCGTCACAAGATGGCAAACATCTCCCTTTCCCTCAGCGCACGCCCCCACCCCCACCCGCCCTATCCCTGACCCGTCCACCCGCGCTGCCCGACACCTCCAGCGGTCCCAAAGCGCCGCCTAGCGAGCGAAGATTGTCCCTCAGTTCAGATCCCCGAAGCCCGATGAAATCCATCCTCGCCAACCAACAGCCCCCTACCCCTCCCTTTGCCAATACTCCTTTCATATCTCCAACTAGCCTCGCCCCACCCCCTCCCCCACCGGCGGGACAGCCTAGGCGACAGGGGACAAAGCCCTGTCAGCACCAGGCTGTGTCCAAGCAATCTCCTTCATCTACCTCAGCGCCACCTACCGCTGTGAGAATGAAGTCGGACATGCCGGGTTAGTGAGTGTGACACGTCAGGGTATGTGTGTGTGTAGGGGGGTGGGGGGGCAGCGGGCGCGTGGGATGGGCAGGATGGGGGGTTTGAGTGGGGGGAGGGGGTGAGCCACACACGCCAGGCTTTGGGTGTGTCCAGGGTTTTTTTCTTGGGGGGGGGGGGAGGGTCAGCCAGACACGCCAGGGTATGAGTGTATGTGTGTGTGGGAGGGGGGAGGGGGTGAGCCAGAAACGCCCGGGTATAGGTGTGTGCGTGTGGGGATGGGGGGGTGGTGTTGAGGGGTCAGCCGGACAAGCCAGTGGGGGGGGGAGCCGGGGCGTGAGATGGGCAGGATGGGGGGTTTGAGTGGGGGGGGGGTGAGTCTGACACGCCAGGGTATGGGTGTGTGTGTGTGGGGTGGGGGGGGTGGTGAGCCAGAAACGCCCGGGTATAGATGTGTGTGTGTGGGGGGAGAGGGTCAGTAGGACAAGCCAGGCGGGTGAGTGTGACACGCCTGGGTATGGGTGTGTGTGAGGGTGAGGGGGGTTGTGTGAATCAGACACGCCAGGGGATGGGTGCGTGCGGGGGATGTCAGTGGGGGTGGGGGGGGGGGGGGGTGAGCCAGATACGCCAAGATGGGTGGTTGTGGGGGGGTGAGGAAGATACGCAAGGGTGGGTGTGTTTGTGTGTGAAGGAGAAGGGGGAGGGGGATCTCCAATCTGTCAATATACTTGACAGATTGCAGACTTGTCAGCTAGTTTGTCGCATTTTTAATTATCTCCTTTTCTCCTGCGTCACCCTTTCTTCCTCCAGTATAGTTGGACGCCCTTTGAAGCACACACCTCTTCAGTCCGCATTAGCAAGCGGCCTGTTGATTACACCAAAGGACTGCACTAACAATGACACACCTTTTCAGTCCGCAAGAGCAAGCGGCCTGTTGATTACACCAAACAGTGCACTACCAATGCCGGCACACTTCCTACACATTGCATTGTGACGCGCTCTGTGCAGCGCCATCTAGCGGCTGCGAAGTAAATGTACACTCTTTATGTTATGAAGACGAAGTGACTAAGAAATGTGCAATGGAGAACAGATGCAGGTTGAAAGAGGACACACAGGTCAGAGGACGAGCTTTGAATTTTTGCCGGAGTGCGTCCTCTTCTTGTGTAACTCTTTGATCACGCTAGATATCTTGGCTTGAACTTGCATCATAGCACATGTCGTCTGTCAATTATGTGAGATATCTGCTTTAGTGCGGGGGACAGAAAAGAGGGGTGGGGGGGGCCTGGCTCAGTTGGTAATTAAGGTGGGTAACTTGCGGGTCAACAGGCAGAGGGTTCGTGCACTTGCATGGCAATATGCATCTATTAGTTACCGTTTTTCCATTGTCTCTGGAGTTGGATTCTTGGCCCAGTTTAGCCACCAGAGGCAGTCTGCGATACCAACCGTTGATTTCATGCTATTTCCTTACGCACAGCTGATGTTTTGATTTGGCCACACGAAGCTACCACCTGTGACCCATGCAATTAACCAACATTCCCGGCGAAGCAAGGTGTTCTATTACATATGGTGGTTTCCTGTCATGTTCAAATTGATTGCCGAAGGATATATATAGGAGCAAGATCGATAAGTGTGCCATGTTGACTATAATAATGCCCCGCCTGTGCAACCAGATACACAAAACACGCCTATTATTATGTGCTTATTATTTAACTCATGTGACACACAGCCCCATATAAACTGTTGCCTTTATCGTTGTAAGCTTCATGTTAATTAAGGCGTCTAGGTAACAAAATATGGGCTAAGGATAAATTAGCGTCACTTCGGAAAAAGCCATGGACTACATATGGACCAGAGGACCAGATGGGTCGTAAATGAGGGAGGGATGAAATGGGCGAGGCAATCACAAGCGAATGAACAAATAAGCAATATATTGCACAATGATCGAGAGCTGGATCTGCTGACAAAGGTAACTGCAATGGAGGGACCTGATGAGCAAATCAAGTATGTTACGGCGCAAGCCAGGTACACTTGAGCTATACAATGAAGTAACCAATCATGATAATTAAGGTATCTATAATGAACAAAGCAATCAACAAAGGCAGTGCATGAACGAACCAATCACAAGTGACCTTTTCAACCAAAGGACCAATCACAAGTGAGGTATCCAATGAACGAACCAATCACAACTGACATTTTTGGACCAATCAGAAGCGAGGCACAGAATGAACGGACCAACCACGATGAAAGGATTTTACCAAACAAAACTACCCTTCCTCTGCCAGCGCCCGACAACACCTAACTCGTCGATATCTCCGTAGTTCGCCATGTTTCAGAAATTATGTGATAAAGTCCTTCCTCGCCGGCCCACGGCAAATACAGGTAATTACAGGTAATTACAGGCGTTCGGTACCGATGTAAACTCATGCAAACACTTTCACTTGCTAGCAATATGCCTTGATGTTATCGAACAACGTAAAAACATTATGCATAACTGCAAGCTGTAGTCTTGTAGTCATTTCTGCATCAAATATCAGGATTTTAGTGTGTTTAAAGCATCAATTTTTTGCGTTATGTAGATAATTAAGCCAGGCCTGCTAAGCGGGTCTGGTACAAATACCTGAAACTGGCATATCCTGCAGGTGATGTAGACGTAGATTATGGCACAGACTGCATTGAGATAATCTCAGCTAGTAATTTGAATGGACCAGGGGTATATTGGTAAGTAAATGTACAAATCCTGATAATCGTACATTATGTAAACACCCAGAATGCTGTTTTGCTCTTTATCGGGGGAAAGGTCGGGCGGGGGGGGGGGGGGGCATAAGAAACACAAGACACGTTTTTATGCGGCAATCCCATCCATTAATTGAGCTGCGCAGCTGCTTAGGGTGCAATTTACACGCAAATAGCCTCATCACGTGACGTGACATGGCGTGACAAGCGTCCCCGGAGAGAGGGAGAGCGGATGTCTGAGGCAATGAATCTTGCCCCCGATGGCTATCCGGTCATGGCTACAACGAATTAACACGATTCTCTTCTTTCTTCTGTGATGTCAGATTTAATACGATTGCATGCATTCTTCTTTCTCATACAGGTAATCAAACATACATCGCTTCTGACACAATCCTTCCCGCAACCATTCTGCGGGAATGCAAAGCGTCAACAATAAAGCGTCTAGATCTATAACAATGCATCGCGTTGTTATCTGTCAACGATTCCAACGACTCAAACTGAATTCACAACAGAAAATATTGCAAATGCTTGAAGAATATACAACTTAGATACGTTCTTAAATATTGTCTTTGACAGATAATTTTTATCCTCACTTATGTTGAAAATGGTGACTGCTCCGTACTTCATTTTAAATATTTTTTCTGCGAACAAAAATGTCTGATTTACACTTTGGCCGGATGCAAGACTCCTTTAACCTGTCAATTAGGTTACCAATTAACGCACTCTAAGGTGCGCCATTTCACCAACTGACGTCACGATGACGTCATCAATGGGGAGACTCTTCAGTCGTCTGGTTTGCTGTTAATCCGTTATAATTTGAAACCAGATTGTGATCCTGTGCTCTGTCGGGTTTAGGGGCTGGGTTGGGGTGGGCTAGGGGCAGTATGTCGCGGATTTTCGGCTCGAGTCTTCATACCAATCGGACACTTACGACTGTAATGTTCATCCATAGGCGAAATTTGATTTCGTCACTCGGTACAGCGGTGAACGTGACACCTCCCATGGCCTGAGATCTCATTACGTGCAGCAACCATTTCACATCAGTGCTATCTGCTTTCCCCTTCGGCAAGCGTTATTCTCTCGACCCAGATATTTTCAGCTTTATTTTTGGATACTCCTGTACTGCTGGGGAGATTTTTTCCTGGCTGGTCTTTTTTCACTTACTTAATGCAATCGGGTGGAATGAACACAAATTTCTTCCGCCGCCACGCCTCTGCACTGTGTGTCTCGCTGCACGTCTCTGGCATGGAAAACTGCACTCTAGACACCGCAATTACCGAGTATTCATGCCCCGCGTTGAGTATATATCGTAGCCACAACTACCTGCTACAACACCTGGTATTATGGCGATAACTCACTGGCCTCCATGATTTTTTGAATAAATTAATAAATAACGTGTAGAAAGAATTTAAATATCCAGTAAAAGTACTTTAATATGCAAAAATAAGTTATCGAGAAATTGAAAATGGCTCCTACCATATTATCTATTTACTGCATAGCTTCGCCGGCCCGTTTGTTTGTTGTTGAAAGAATTATCATTGGGACGCGATTTAGTCCTAATATAATAACAATAAATATAGGTAAATTTATATTTTATATATGTCGACAGTTGCATCGCTGTCTAAACCTAGAAGAACCCATCGTAGAATTTGTTATAATCAGTTACTCGTTTATTGATTGAGGAATGAGTTGCAAGTAGAATGCACATGTAACAAATTCGACACAAGCGGAGTAGATATAACAGTGGCGGATCTAGGGAGCGGCGGGGGGTTAGGGGGGCAACCCCCCCCCCCTTGGGAACCAGAACCTACAACATACATGTTAACATACATGTTAAAGTCCCAAGTCTTGAGAGAGCAACCCCCCTTGGGAAACTGAACATACACTGTTAAAGTCAGGTTCTCCAAGTCCAAGTCCCCCCCCCCCAAGAGTCTTCAGAGCAGCCACCCCCCCCGTCGCAAGTTGTCAGAGAGAGAGAGCGACACCCTCCTTGGGAACCTGAACATGCACTGTTAAAGTCGGCTTCTCAGCACGCCCTGCCCCCCCCCCCCCATCCCGGTCGCAAGTTTTTCAGAGCGCACACCCCTCGGAAGTTTTTCAGAGAGCAACTCCCCCCCCCCCTGGCAAATTCCTGGATCAGGCCCTGTGATATATTTTCAAGAATGAACTGTTACACGGGCATCCTCTGACGTCCAGGACGACGTGACCACGGCTGGGGGCTATTATACCCATAGATAAGATGCTAAACATGTTTCAAATGTAGAAAGTAAGGATTGTAAGCTATGTTATACATGTACTATACCTTCAACAAATGAAATGAACCATTATGGTAATGTTAAGTGTGCTCTGGGATACATTGATGGAGAATACACATTTTATAACGAAAAAGTACTCCTGTAATATTATCCTACAATTCGATAAATAAACACTGGTAATATGAACTATGACCCCTTATGATAAATTACGCCAAAGACACCGCCGTGTGAGGAATATTACATAGAGTTCGAGGCGTCCATGTTATAAAGCATATTTGTCATGTCATTAACCTAGAATTCGTGCAGGTGGCATTGGTAGATGGCGGAGAAGGGTAGCTATAGCACGTTATGTCACATTACTGAGGGAAGATGACACGTTATCACGGCTTTCTATAGCTGCAGGACTGTGTTCCCTTCCATACCCTGGATGTCTGGTGGTCATAGATATTTCCACTCCACTGCCCAGCCAGCGATCTCCCCCTTACAAATTACATCGAGGTAGCTGGATCTCCTCCTCTAGTCGCCTACCCCATTCTCCCTCCTTGCCCCCCCCCCCCCAGACGGCCCTTAAGGTCCCATAGGGGTGCCAGATGGGGTACCTCTCTCGATCCCCTTCCACGATGGGACGTTCACCTTATGGGGTGGGGTGTGGGGGGGGGCGGATGGTATCCCTAGTTCGCTCGACGACCGCACGACGTCGCTGTGATCGTCGCCGCTGTTGCCTTCACCTTCATCACAATAACATTCCCCGCCTTGTAATTAGCTCCACTGCGCCCAGTTTACCCCCAACTCCCCCAACGCTACAACCCCCCACCCGCGGACATCCAGCCACATCTCCCCGGCCCCACGGTAACCGTCTCCTACCACCCCCTCCCCCCCCCACCCACCCACCCAGCCACCCCACCCTCGCATTCATTAATATCACACAATTGCTGCTTCCCTGTCCACAACCCTTCCGTGGACCAATGTGGATCCCATCCGTCCACCTTTAGCCCCAGAGGGTCAATGTATCTACTGGCCTTCCCTTTTCCTAACCCATATCTTTAAATCTACTGCTCTCTATTTCTCCAGGCCAGGGTGTCCCCTACAGTCATATTGTATGGACCCCCATGGCAGCGAAATGATTCATCTCGCGCCTCCGGTGGCGCTGTGACGATGATTCTTCTGTTCACGACTTCCCTTGAACCCGTATCCTTCCTAGTTCGCTGAACTAATGCATGTCGAGCGCCCACTCTACTCCTGCAAAAAGTATTTTGTGTCGCCCCTATTGCCCAATGCATCTTGTGGTCAACCCTTTCTCTGAATCAATACATATGGTTCTCACCATCTATCTCGGAACCAATCCCTCTCGTGTTCTTCCTGTCTCTGAATCGATGCATATTGTGCTCACTCCCTTGCCCTGAATCGATGCATATTGTTCTCACCCTCTTGCCCTGAATCAATGCATATTGTGCTCACTCTCTTGCCCTGAATCAATGCATGTTGTGCTCTCTCTTGCCCTGAATCAATGCATATTGTTCTCACCCTCTTGCCAGGAATCAATGCATAGTGTGCTCACCCTCTTGCCCTGAATCAATGCATATTGTGCTCACTCTCTTGCCCTGAATCAATGCATATTGTGCTCACTCTCTTGCCCTGAATCAATGCATATTGTGCTCACCCTCTTGCCCTGAATCAATGCATATTGTGCTCACTCTCTTGCCCTGAATCAATGCATATTGTACTCACTCTCTTGCCCTGAATCAATGCATATTGTGCTCACCCTCTTGCCCTGAATCAATGCATATTGTGCTCACCCTCTTGCCCTGAATCAATGCATATTGTGCTCACCCTCTTGCCCTGAATCAATGCATATTGTGCTCACTCTCTTGCCCTGAATCAATGCATATTGTGCTCACTCTCTTGCCCTGAATCAATGCATATTGTTCTCACCCTCTTGCCCGGAATCAATGCATATTGTACTCACCCTCTTGCCCTGAATCAATGCATATTGTGCCCACTGTCTTGCCCTGAATCAATGCATACTGTGCTCGGCCTATTGCCAGGAATCAATGCATATTGTTCTCACCCTCTTGCCAGGAATCAATGTATAGTGTGCTCACCCTCTTGCCCTGAATCAATGCATATTGTGCTCACTCTCTTGCCCGGAATAAATGCATATTGTGCTCACTCTCTTGCCCTGAATCAATGCATATTGTGCTCACCCTCTTGCCCTGAATCAATGCATATTGTGCTCACTCTCTTGCCCTGAATCAATGCATATTGTGCTCACCCTCTTGCCCTGAATCAATGCATATTGTGCTCACTCTCTTGCTTTGACTCAATGCATATTGTTCTCACCCTCTTGCCTTGAATCAATGCATATTGTGCTCACTCTCTTGCCCGGAATCAATGCATATTGTTCTAACCCTCTTGCCTTGAATCAATGCATATTGTGCTCACTCCCTTGCCCGGAATCAATGCATATTGTTCTCACCCTCTTACCCTGAATCAATGCATATTGTGCTCATTCTCTTGCCGGTGCATGTTGTGCTCACTCTCTTGCCCGGAATCAATGCATTTTGTGCTCACCCTCTTACCCTGAATCAATGCATATTGTACTCACCCTCGTACCCTGAATCAATGCGTATTGTGCTCATTCTCTTGCCGGTGCATGTTGTGCTCACTCTCTTGCCCGGAATCAATGCATTTTGTGCTCACCCTCTTACCCTGAATCAATGCATATTGTACTCACCCTCGTACCCTGAATCAATGCGTATTGTGCTCACTCTCTTGCCCGGAATCAATGCATTTTGTGCTCACCCTCTTGCCCTGAATCAATGCATATTGTGCTCTCTCTTGCCCTGAATCAATGCATATTGTGCTCACCCTCTTGCCCTGAATCAATGCATATTGTGCTCACTCTCTTGCCCGGAACCAATGCATATTGTGCTCACCCTCTTGCCTCCCCACCGTAGCTTTTGAAGTGTTCGACAAGATGGTGCTTCCAATTCTGACATATGCGTCTAAGGTGTGGGGTTATGAATTTCAAAATCACATCGAAAGAGTGCACCTCAGATTTCGTAAATACCTTTTAGGCGTATCAACTACAACCACTAACGTAGCAGTTTTGGGGGAGTGTGGCAGGTATCTACTGTATATTAATTATAATGTGAAATGTATTTATTACTGGATACAAGTTCTGACGATGAAAGCTACCAGACTCCCAAGAGCCGCTTACAATATGTTATATGTTAAAGACCAATATGGTCAAACAAACTGGGTAACTAAAGTCAAACAGTTGTATAAATAAGATTTTAAGATCGTGTTCTTAAGCCAGAAAGTTGATGTTAATATGTTTATAAAAGAGTTTCTTTAAAAAAGGGAAAGACTGTGCCCAAAAAATTGGAAGAGCGATGTTAAGGGCAGCTGTAAACTTGGGACTTATGCCTTCTCCTACCGGTTTCGATGGCTAAACGATGGTCTGAACATCCAAATTTTAAATGTGCTCGTCGAAATTTCAATATAAATATTCTTCTGGTTCCGGAAGAGTCTTATGACTTGAAACCGGTAGACGAAAGATACTGATATTATTATTATTATTATTATTATTATTATTATTATTATTATTAATATTATTATTATTATTATTATTATTATTAGTAGTATTATTATTATTATTATTGATTGATTGATTATTATTATTATTACTTGGTTTACACCCCTGTTGCCCAGACACACTTTAACTCTTCACCATAAGGTTAAAGGTACCCCTTGCATACCTCATGTTCACCTCGCTCGTGTCTTGCTCTACCCAGTTCGTCCTTACCACTTTCCTTTTGTGTCAAAAAATCCTCATCCAAGCCGCTTTTCATTTGTTTACCTGAACTCTGTCATTGAAACCGCCTTCTGAAATCCTAGTTTCATATTTTTCCCCTTGGGATGTTTATCTACCAAAATGGTCTTACTGTTGTCCGATATCGCGCAGGGCGGCATGGAGTGATATAGAGTCACATTGCCAGACTCTACCCAACCCTAAGCATTTCGGCCGCTTATCATTTCTTGTGTTTCGTTCCGAGGGTTCTGTCTGTCTCGTGTTATGGTGTACCGCCTGAGCCTAGCCATATGTCGCCTGAGCCTAGCCATATACCGCCTGGGCCTAGCCATATATTGGGTGCTATGGCGTACCACCTGAGCCTAGCCATATATTGGGTGATATGGTGTACCGCCTGAGCCTAGCCATATATCGCCTGAGCCTAGCCATATACCGCCTGAGCCTCGCCATATATCGCCTGAGCCTAGCCATATACCGCCTGAGCCTAGCCATATACCGCTTGAGCCTAGCCATATATTGGGTGCCATGGTGTACCGCCTGAGCCTAGCCATATATTGGGTGCTATGGTGTACCGCCTGATCCTAGCCATATATTGGGTGCTATGGTGTACCGCCTGAGCCTAGCCATTTATTGGGTGCTATGGTGTACCGCCTGAGCCTAGCCATATATTGGGTGCTATGGTGTACCGCCTGAGCCTAGCCATATATTGGGTGCTATGGTGTACCGCCTGAGCCTAGCCATATATTGGGTGCTATGGTGTACCGCCTGAGCCTAGCCATATATTGGGTGCTATGGTGCACCGCCTGAGCCTAGCCATACATTGGGTGCTATGGGGTACCGCTTGAGCCTAGCCATATATTGGGTGCTATGGTGCACCGCCTGAGCCTAGCCATAGATTGGGTGCTATGGTGTACCGCCTGAGCCTAGCCATATGTTGGGTGCTATGGTGTACCGTCTGAGCCTAGCCATATATTGGGTGCTATGGTGTACCGCCTGAGCCTAGCCATATATTGGGTGCTATGGTGTACCGCCTGAGCCTAGCCATATATTGGGTGCTATGGTGTACCGCCTGAGCCTAGCCATATATTGGGTGCTATGGTGTACCGCCTGAGCCTAGCCATATATTGGGTGCTATAGTTTTACAGTATTTCACGTTCACCTCGCCTGTGTCTTGCTCTACCCAGTTCGTCCTTACCACTTTCCTTTTGTGTCAAAAAATCCTCATGCAAGCCGCTTTTCATTTGTTTACCTGATCTCTATCATTGAAACCGCCTTCTGAAATCCTAGTTTCATATTTTTTCCCTTGGGATGTTTATCTACCAAAATGGTCTTACTGTTGTCCGATATCGCGCAGGGCGGCATGGAGTGATATAGAGTCACATTGCCAGACTCTACCCAACCCTAAGCATTTCGGCCGCTTATCATTTCTTGTGTTTCGTTCCGAGGGTTCTGTCTGTCTCGTGTTATGGTGTACCGCCTGAGCCTAGCCATATGTCGCCTGAGCCTAGCCATATACCGCCTGGGCCTAGCCATATATTGGGTGCTATGGCGTACCACCTGAGCCTAGCCATATATTGGGTGATATGGTGTACCGCCTGAGCCTAGCCATATATCGCCTGAGCCTAGCCATATACCGCCTGAGCCTCGCCATATATCACCTGAGCCTAGCCATATACCGCCTGAGCCTAGCCATATACCGCTTGAGCCTAGCCATATATTGGGTGCCATGGTGTACCGCCTGAGCCTAGCCATATATTGGGTGCTATGGGGTACCGCCTGAGCCTAGCCATATATTGGGTGCTATGGTGTACCGGCTGAGCCTAGCCATATATTGGGTGCTATGGTGTACCGCCTGAGCCTAGCCATATATTGGGTGCTATGGTGTACCGCCTGAGCCTAGCCATATATTGGGTGCTATGGTGTACCGCCTGAGCCTAGCCATATATTGGGTGCTATGGTGCACCGCCTGAGCCTAGCCATATATTGGGTGCTATGGTGTACCGCTTGAGCCTAGCCATATATTGGGTGCTATGGTGTACCGCCTGAGCCTAGCCATATATTGGGTGCTATGGTGCACCGCTTGAGCCTAGCCATATATTGGGTGCTATGGTGTACCGTCTGAGCCTAGCCATATATTTGGTGCTATGGTGTACCGCCTGAGCCTAGCCGTATATTGGGTGCTATGGTGTACCGCCTGATCCTAGCCATATATTGGGTGCTATGGTGTACCGCCTGAGCCTAGCCATATATTGGGTGCTATGGTTTTACAGTATTTCTTCCTGGATTTAAAACAGCAAAACCAGCAACATGTTCGTCTTCTACATGGCGAACACGAAGGCAATAAATGAAGGGAGATATATTCGTTTGACGGCGGTGGCCATAATGGGCGACAATGATACTCGCAGTCACCTCGCGGGAGGAAGATTGAAAACCTTTGTCCATGTATGTGATACGTGACACACCAGAGAGTCACTCCCATTACGTATATTACAGTCTCTCACATCAGATTAATGCCATGCCAGATAACGTCTGATAATGTATCACGGTGTTCGACGTCTAGTCACGTGATTGATATTGAAGTCTGATCCACTAGAATGCTGTATGTATTTCGTGTCTCGGATGAAGAGCACAGAGAACAACCATTGCTACTCAAACTGCACACTTATGGAAAGCCATGTATTTAATTTCAAATGCACATAATGAAGTATTATTTAACGAAAGTAGCGCATTAAATTAGATGACTGAGCTTCCTCGTCGACACCAGACGAATGGAAGCACCAGTCTGTTGTAGAATCTGTTATACAAAATGTTATACAATCTTTTATACATCGTTATCCACAGCATTTAATTATTCGGTAGATGTCAGTGCCCGGCCGGACATATGTGCTCCTCTGCTGTGCAGTGACCAACCTTTATAGGTTAAACAAGGTAAAGGCCATTCAAACGGAGTAGACAGTCTTGTCCTGCTGTGATATTAATAAGGTTGACCTCTCGTTAAACAGTAAATTCGTGCACCGTCACACAAGAAGAAGAAGTATTCAGAAGAGGAGAAGAAGTACAGCAAGAAGAAGAGAAAGAAAAAGAAAACAAGAAGAACCACATGGGCCGATGCAATCGAAGAAATTGTACACCCCTCATCCAGAAAACCAGACTGTGGTTCTGCGACGTTTAAGAGAGACATACAGAGGCTTTAGACGTACACCTTCCAAGATGGCGGCGCACTGCAGTCATCTTGTCTTAATACATAGGACTAGTAGTGTAGAAATGTAATGTAAATATTCATGTACGCGTAATAAAGATACCCTACGAAAAACCTGATCAATTTTTCTCAGGCCAACTGTCTTGAAACTGTGGCGGCTGATTCCTCGTTATAATTACACCGTGATTCTTCGAACCTTTGTTCACGCGACATTTTACTCTTACTTGAGTTGACGGGCGTCTGAAACTGGAAATGGTGTATTGCTTCCCGGCTCGCAGTCACACACACAATCTCTGCACTCTACTTGTATTTTTTATGGCGGAAGACTCAGCAAGCTTCTCCAGAGAGAAGCATTTGAAATGTCAGCGCAATTAATGGGTCATTGTCACGTCCTCCTAGGATGTGTCAGTAGCCGTGTGCCCCTCACAGGAATACATAAACCTATATGTAACTGGCAGACTGAGTCATGACCAAAACACACAGATAAATTCATGTCACATGTTCCCCTTGACAGCCCTTTCATCCGTGGGATACCGGATTTGTTTCATGTTTTGCGGAAAGTATGGCGTGTATTTTAGTGTTTTAGTCACGTATGAAGATATTAATTGGTTCTTTTGCTGCTGCTCGGACCCAAATGGTGTCTCAACTAATAAGCTTACCACCTTAACGCAAAATGGCACGAGCGCGCTAGGAATATATTAGACATTAGTGCATTCATTTTATATTTCATTGCGCAAGGATTCGTTTTATGTTGAGCTGAAAGTTAACTGTTGTATCATGTATAAAGAAGATCTCTTATCCACCATTAAGCTATGCGTCTCCAGTGCAACAAAGATATATATAAGTGACATGCTAATATCAATGTAATCAGTGTACCAATGTAGACCGTTAAAAAATACATGCGCACGAAATAAAAAAAGAAGAAATAAACACGAAAGGCGTACAGTAATAGGGTTTACATCACAAGTAGGTTTTAAGGTTGTTTATTTTGTTCTGTAGTATGGCACTACTATAAGAAACGAATGAATACCTATGCAGGAATTAGTGTTTATGTTACCTTTGTGCACACATGGTGATTGGTGGTATATTCAGGACGCTTTAACCACTTTGGTCATATCGCGTCAATGGGAGAAAGAAGGGAGAGTGGAGCCATGTCTCCGGGGGTAACCCCGTACTCTTTACGAAGAAAGACATGGGATCTTTAGCCCGCGACCACACAGACATGGCCACAGCAGGGCTCGAACCACCGATACACGTGGCATTAGGCTCTCAGGTGCACACATGGCTAAGGGATGCTGCAGATATTAAAACCGACGCTACTTGACAAGATGTAAGATACTACGCAACTAATATAGGGGTAATTAACCAATAAATAAAAGCTTGCCGCATACATTGATATGTGCTTTTGTTTACTGACATTTAATCGCACGAGTCGCATATTACTCGGTCAAGGTCTGTTTGCGCCATTTTCAACGTATTGTCGGCAATGCATGACATTTTTCGGTGTTTCAGATACCAAAGCTAGTGGAAAAGATTTACGATTTCAAAAGGCCAAGTGTCTTAATTTTCCGCTAATGGGCGATGTCTATCGATTTAATGAAAACATGAATGGCTGAATGGTAACATGATACTATTCATCGTGCAACACGTTAACACTTAGCGTTCTTGATCAATATATTTGTGACCGAGCACATTGTAAAGTACTGAAGAATATGTACTTTTCAAAACAATACATTTTCTCGAGCCTACTCAAGTAGCCTACAAGTGCATGTACTACTGAACGTACGCATACAGTGCTATTTTGCTTCTCAGGACAATTAAACACTGCTACTTCTAAAAGTACTCCTGTGCAAGTACATCAATACACATTCAGTTCATCAAATTATGGTTATGAAATATAAAAGCACGGTCATGATATGACACATATGACAGAGGTTGATTCCACTTGATTCCCAATGGTGGGGCTGCTAGTTTATAGCGTGAAGGCTCTTCAGATGCACACCAGGATATGTTTCTTCCCTTCTGATCTTTGGAAATGAAGAGCAGCATCGTCCGGGCAGGAATTGCTTACATTCCCCGGGTAGAGCGGGTGGGGAGGGTGTGTGCTTGTGTGTGTATGTGGGGGGTGAGGGGTGGGGGTGTGTGCTTGTGTGTGTATGTGGGGCGTGGGGGTGGGGGTGGGGGATAATCATGTATTGATCATGTAACTTAGCCATTGATGGCATCAAACGCCCCATGTTTCATTAAAGATATCTAGCATGAGGAGAACTCTGGGGGGTGGAAAAATGACGATGGCTTCCAACAAATTCCACAAAGATAGGGACATTTCCTCTTTGGATCCCGTTACCCGGGGACGGAATTTAAGACCGGCCAGGACTCAAATAGAAACTGTCCTTCATCATTAAATAAGATGCGACAGGGAAAAAATACATCGGTCTGTTCAGCGACCAGTTTAACTATTTGCGGCTTTGCTTCTTTCGTTCGGTATTCAATGACATGTAATGAATACCGGCGGAGAGGCTGTCCGCCTGGATTTACCTTCCATTTGGCCGCTTGTACTGTTAAAGCGGATTCTACAGGCGGATGGCCGCGGAGAGGACGGAGCCGAGGCGGTTTCCTATTTTTTCGCTTCCAATTGGTAATTTTGCCCGACAAAGGTCAGACGACCACCAGGCACTGGAGGCTCTGCTGTCGTTTCACCAGGGCAATCTGGATCACCGCTCCCCGGACAAGATCCAGAAGCGACTCCAGACGGACGTCAGGACGCAGGAAGCCGCCTGCTGGCTGCGTTCTGTTTGTTTGAGTGGTGCCGCTCTCTAGCGAGCCAGCTAGAGATCATACGGTCTGGAATGATTTTTCCCAGGCCGGACTTGTCTTGTGATTGCTAGCTATCCACGAAATTCCATTCGGCAATGTTGCTGACTTAATCTGTTACTAAATCTTGACCGTGTTGTAAGGTTTAGTCAATGCATTAGAGTTCTTGACTTGGCGAGGTGCACTTCGGAAACGGTTCATCGTTAATCAGAGCCAAACAACATAAATTCAGCAGGAATAATTCGGTATCAGGCTGTGCTGGGACGTGGCTGATTTGTGCCGTAATAAAATGGAAATGTTGGGTGGCTGCCTTCAGCATAAGGACGCCGGGCCGTGTTGCTAATACAATATTTCACAATCGTGGGAGTTGTGTGTGGAAAATGGTGAAGGGAGGTGGGTGGGGGGGGGGGGGGGATATATCCGACAACGTCTGGATCAGGGTGCTGTCCTGCTATGCAAAGCCGGACTCAGAGCTATTTATTTCCTCCCCAAGCCCAAAATGAAAGTCCTAAGCCTATGCTTGGAATGGACTTTGAATATGTATGCATGTTACCTTAAGAGCTCGCTTGCGCTCGCTATAATCATGACATAAGATTAGCTAGGTAACGAAAGAAAATATTTTCAAAACAATATGCCACTTCTTCTTCCCGACGCTGTTCTTGATTTATATACGACGCCTGAAGCTTATTCAAGGTTTGCCAAACATTTATTGGCTTTGTGCAAACAAGAAAGACTTTCGTCCATCAATAAATCAACCATAAGCGCTCATACATGCCATATGATTTCCTCTTTTACTGATGAGCTTATATAAGAAGTGATAATTACGCCGGAGCGGTTGATATCTGAATATTGCAATCACGTGGCAGCAGAGGGCCGCCCCGATAGCTCAGTGTGTTCAAGCTCTCATATTGAGCTATCTGGCCACCTAGAAACCTAACGGTTCGTGTATCTGTGGTTCGAACCCGGCTGTGGTCATGTTTGTGTGGTCGCAGGATAAAGATCTCACGTCCTTTTTCTTCGCAATGAGTAGGGGGTTACAACCCATTGGACATGGCTCTACTCTCCCTTCCTTCTCCCACTGACCCGATATGACCCGAGTTGGTTAAAGCGTCCTGAACAGACAACTACCCAACAACCAAGTATTGGTTGCGACATCGAGTCACTCGTCGACCGTCTAATATTGCCGGGTGAGTAACTCCTCATGGTGAATCATACAAAGGTTCCAGCGACAACATGCATATGGCATTATTCCCGCTGCCGGGTGTAAGTTTTCTGATCACAAATCTCCAGTACTACCCTGCCTGAGGCTCGCACTGTAGCATGGCAGGCAGTCTAGCCATGAGAAAACACATCCGACATCCGGCGAGGTAACAATGCCATCATATATGCGTATCTACCTGACTAGTTTTTTTTTACCTCTTGTCTGACATTTGCTTCCATTGCCGGAAACTGAAGCCTGCTTGCCTTTTAGTCTACAAAGACCCTTCATGTCACTTGCCCGAAATACACAAAAGGCCTACTAGCAGAAGGTGACATCAGCCTCTCAGCAATTCATGGCTCGAGCCAATCATAGAACCATCTGGCTAAGTGAAGTTCTTTGTCTGGTGCAACAGGCCTTCCCGAATGGCAAACCTCCTTCAGGGGGCGACAGCCTCTCATTAAAGACTGAGAACACGTTTCTCTCGCCTGTTGTGGCAAAGACAAATCAGTTGTCTGTTTTTTTTTAGTGTCGCCTGTATAGTCGCCTTCATATCTCTATCGTCGATTATTGGCTGGCGTCTGCCACCCACGCAACCAGTAAATTGTCACCTGTCATCTGCAGCGCTGACCTTTCAGCTGAATATTCATATTTGTATTGACGTTTGGCATGTGATATCAATGCCACTATTTGTGAGATTGGCAACCTTGTTCGAGGAGGGGGGGGGGGGCGCAACGGGTATTTCCGTTCCACGGGAATGGGCTTTTCATTTCACCGTGAAGTGCGAATGAGGAAAATAATTCTTCATGAACTGGGAATGGGGTATTAGCCGACCGCCGTGATCGAGGATTTGCATTAATCGTGGACTCGGAATTTTAATATTAAATAACCGTGAATTGGGAAATGGCCAATTTATATCATGAATCCGCCTCTTCCATTGCATACGGGAACTTCTCCTTTTAAGTCATCGTGACCTGGAAGTTAAGAAATTTATTCTTCATGACTGAGGAACACGACCCCCCCCCCCCTTGCCCCCCCCCCCCGCCCTTGCCCGTGCACACAACCATTTTTCGTTTTCTGGAGAGCTCGTGTTTGTTACACGGAGATTCCGGGTCTACATTGTCGGTGTCTCGCATAGCAATCATACCCTCTCGCGTATATGTTAAGGGTTATGCGGTATTATACAAAATAGGAATCTAAATATACCATTGAAAACGATTTAAAACAGGAAAAACCTGCCGTATAAACATCTCGAAATAAAAACATTACCGTTTATTGATTCTCACTAAGTGAGTCTTCATTGCTGAATGTTGAAAACGCTGACGCAACAATTTCATTAACTAAAACTTATTAGACACTTCCCTTTATCCTTGAATTCCCGGGAATTGCAAATAACTGCTTACTAACTGATTAGAATCCTTCTATTGACAGAATATAGGTACCTCAGGTGGTACATCCACATCATCAGTGCCATTTCTGGACCAATATGCGTCGCATGAATGTTTGCTTTCCATTAAGTCACGAGATAGCAATGTACGGTCCGTGAAGTATGTCATTGTTTTATGTTCGTTATTGCCAGAGACACGCGTGGGGTAACAATCCCCCAGGGTACTACTACAAATCTGACGAGGGGGGGGGGGGGGGGGGGGGTGGGAGGAGTTGTCCGCGGGTGCCTTGATGCTTGAGAAAGCGGATCATTTATGATTGAAAAAATACCCTTATGTAGGGCGGATGTTTTAAAACTTGCGACCGGCCAGGGGGCTCTGGAAATGTGCTTTTAAAGAGCGGGTTTCGTCGAAAATATACCCCTTCCAAGCGGATTTTGGACCGCGGAACCCCCCAACCCAGCAAAGTATTACGTACCCCCTCCCCCCCCAACCTCGGGATGTAGCGAGAGAGAGCCAACGCGCCCTGGAAGATGAAACCCACGCCAAGCATAGCAATGTCAAAACATCACATTGGTCCCACTGAGAGTCTATTACGACAGAATTTACTAAGGCAATCGACACGTCGGCGACTAAAGGCTCGTAATTTATCAAAGTATCAGGTCCTCTCATTGTAACGATTCCGTTTGCCATTGAACCATTTCACGCCGGCTCTGAATCCATGAGCAATTACCACTGGGGACACGAACCTGTCCAACGATACTCGCATCCAAATAGTAAGTAGAACATCAGTCAGTTTTGTCTGCAAAGCCAACTGTTTTGTTGGCAATCTGGCATACTCTTACTACCGTCGCCAAGCAACGTGCTGTTGGCACGTGTTCTGTCCTTTGTAGTATCTCCACCCATGTCTAAATACCGGAAAACGTTTTAAGTACGCTCCAACGGTTACATCAGAGCGAGTCGCAGCCATCTTGCCATCCACCTGGATGCCGAGGACATCATCAATATTGCTTTTTGCTGCCTGCCACGTAGCCATTCTCTCATCCACGGGGTGTGGTCTACCTCGTGTAGTGGATGGACTCCAAAGGAGTCATGTCAAACAGTAAAAACAATCCGACATCGTCAGTTTCATGTGCAATCCCTTTGGGAGTTAGTGTAAAGGTTTATGACCCGAATGTGAATCTTTAGTCCTTTTTAACAGCATTTATTCTTTCCGGATAATTCGGATCTTCGTCAGCGTGGTTCTCTAGTATGTGCTGATGCAGTCAGCTCCTATATTAAAACATGGCGGGCAAAGATGAACAATACACAAAAGACTATTATGACAAAAAAATAATATCATACAAAGTAGACGAGATGAAAAATCTCATCAAATGCCATCTGCCGAAGGGTAACAGTTTGACATAGTCAAACATAATAAGAAATTGTTGAAAAAATACTACCGCTGTCCTACTGGAGTATTAATAATACCGATAATACAGTTTAATACGAGTCATTCATAGAAACTACGTTACGGCATTGTATCTCTTCCTTGATCTGCATTCCATTCTGTTTGTTTCCCGTGATGTATCTGCTATAGTCTGGCACTCCCTGACGTCATACACGACCCTACTCATCCTATTCATATGTGTCTTGCCGGCGATTTGACATTAAATTTCTTAGCGCAAGCGGGTCTCATGGAGCCTATGGGTACAACCGCCCCCCCCCCCCCCCCCACCACACCCTCACCGCCCCGGCCCCCGATCCTGCCCGTAATGACTATTATCGATATGATAAGATGCAAACGACAAAATTAGGGCACATGCAAAGAATACGTGGGTGTGGCAATACGGCTCATTTAGCATCAACGCGCCCACCGTTCCTCTCTTCATGTGTATTTTGATATGCATACAACACATAGGAGGTCGATTGAATTATTAATTAACATCACGGTGTATTGGACATCTGGCGCCTCGATCGAAAGCCGCAGCGGAGTCAGACACGAAAAAACGGAGAGATAAAATCATTATTTCTTCATACCATACTTCATGGCCCTGTCCGTCATGTGTAGGTTGATGACCATGTACCGTGACTTGTCCCGCATGCCCGCCATCACTCCTCGTCGACAACACCATTAAGAAAAAGACGGAAGCATGATAAATGCTTTTGATTAATTATCGATTGCTTGCCCAGGTTACATCTCGGGGTATGTATCCCCGGAGATATGAGCGGTTGGGGGTTTGGTGGGGGTGTGGGGGAGGGGGGGGGGGTACTTGTGATGATAGTGGATGTCAAACTTCATTGATTAACGATTCATTTCACTGTTTAAGTCTGTTTTGTTGTGAATTTGTGAATGAATGTTACAACCGCCAAATGATCAAGGCAATGGCAATGGCAATGGCAATGCCTCCGGGGGTCAATATAAGCTTTATGTATCATATAAGTATCGCTTCATGAATATTTTTAGTAATTGAGGATCATGACAATAATGATTTTTAATGGTATTGTTTTGGCCAGGTTCGATCTCACTGAGTGAAAAGTTCTACGGTCCAAACTTCAAGATTTTCCTGCCTGCCACATTAGGACAGAACCCCACCCGCAATCTTTTTCGATGGCTGGATCCTAACTGACTTCTGGATCTAAACTGCTTTATAGATATAAACTGCATTCTGGATTTAACTGTTTCCAGGATCATAGCTACTTTCTAGATCATAGCTGTTTTCTGGATCATAACTGCTTTCTGAATCTCAACTGCTTTCTGGTTCTCAACTGTTTTCTGGATGCTAACTGTTTTTTGGTTCTTCACTTCTTTCAAAATTAACACTTAACCCTTTACGTGCCAGTTCGTATGAAAACTCACTCTTCGTTGATTTTAGAACAAAAGCCATATGTTTCGTTGTATTTCTGCAGCTTGCTTCTACGATATTTTGAATATATTACGGTGTTAAAACTGCCACAACCGTCAATGTGCAATATCACATGTTTTAATGACCGTCTGTAATAAATAACATGGTGTGTTACTTTCGAGATGCATTTGTATTTATCTTGTGGACATACGCAAAACCATGAGAAATCAAAAGACGCTCACCACAATATTTTCCACTAAAGCACTGCCACGGGGTCGGTGTCCCAATAGTCAGAGGTGGCTAGACGACATACAAAGCCGACAACTGACTGTCTGGACCACAACAGGGCAGTCATAAGGGGAAGGCTTCTAGCCCCGGAAAGGAGGTTTGCCATTCGGGACGAAGACGTGTTAGCTAGAAATAGAACTTCACCTTGCGAGGTGGTTGTTCGCCTGGCTCCAGGCATGCATTGCTGAGCGACAGATGACACCTTCTGCTATTAGGTCTTTTGTGCACCTCCAGTAGCTGACATAAAGTGTCTCTGTGGACGAGAGGGTAAGTGAGGCTTGAGTTTCCGGCAAGGGAAGGACATCTCAGGCAAGAAGCAAACAACTAAAAATATCGATGTGAGTAAATGGCAAGCGGCATAACCTCGACAAGTGTTAGATGGGTCTTCTAAGCCTTTAGGCATGGTCGGATAAGAGAGTTGTGCTGTAAACGGACATCCTGTGGAAGATGTAATGATTCATGCATTTATGGCGGGAATTTGTGTTCGTAAAATTCTTGATTTGCAGAAGCATAGGTAGAGCGAGGGAATGCCTTGGCTCGTTTTACGTCTTTATTTTCCTCTCAAGTAACCTGGAAAGAAGCATGATTCCTGATTAGCATTGGATTTTTGGTGGGTTAACACACATAATCCAAGTTGGGTGTGTCGTGCTGAAACAACAGAAAATATTGGCTTTAACGACCGACGGTTTTGGGTCACTTGGAGAGCCATCGTGACAGCGCTTATGATGTCACAGAAGATGACGCGAACGCTTATGACAGAAAGGAGACATTGCGACATTGATCCTTTGTGAAATGGCTTTCTTTGTAACAAATAACGACTTAATAACGTCTGATATTAACGATCCATCAAACAAAATCGGCGGCACAACATTCCTGGCCAAACTGATAGGTGTCCTACTCATCAGGATATGGATTATTCAAAGCTGACTTGAAATGGTTCGATGTCTGCCAGACTATATTAGGGCCTCGTAGCCTTTATAACGATGGCTCAGCTGGTCGATATATGTCTCAGCCCATACGAGAATGCTTATCCATTCTGATGCGATACTCGCAATCCACAGAAAAGATAGGAAAAAAGCAGAGTGACATGTAACATTAATGGCGATTTATTGCACATTCGCATACGGCAGTTTTCACTGCTGTAAGTCCTTTGCGATGATGTATGTTTATGTCCTTATCTCGCTATGTACCACATAACTCTCAATATGTACAGAATGGGGTAAGCCTGTTAGTCGAGACAAGACAAATTGCTTACACGGAGTTCCCATATAGAGCACGGCAGATCAACGGACTCTAGACACCCGTATCACGACCCTGGCACAAGCACAAGTATGAATATTCAGCTGAAAGGCCAGCGCTGGATGGGAGAGGTGACACTTTATGTCCTGTGAGAAGTGCGGACGCGATCTATCACTCGTCTGTAACGAGATACATTCGGAGGCGGCTAGACAACACACACAAAACAACTGATTTTCTCGGCCACAGCAGGTCAGAGAAACGTGTTAGGAGGAAAGGAAAGGAAAGGAAGGAAAGTAAGGAAAGGATATGTTACTGAAAAATAAATATCCGCTTTATATTCGTGGGTGTATGTTTAATTCAATGAGCTTGAATGATGTTGGTATTTTTGTTCACATGAACGATAATGGACACATCCTGCTAATTCTCTGACCATGTGTGTGTTCGTATGCAAGATCACAAAGCTGATATTATGCTTATAATAAAGATTCTATTGAAAAATTCAAAAAGCGCGAATGATGTCAATAACTCTGAATTACGGCAGTGAACTCTGTAAACATGTAGTAATCCATTAGGAGTGCGGACGTGTGATGAAGAATCTGTAAACATACAGAAAAACCATCGAGATTGCTAATATGGTGAAGAATCTGTAAACATGCAGCAAACCATCGAGATTGTAAACATACAGAAATTCATCAAGATTGCCGATGTAATGTGAATATGTAAACATACAGCAAAACATCGAGATTGGTGATGTGATGAAGAATCTGTAAACATGCAGCAAACCATCCATATTGCTGATGTGATGAAGAAATCCTTGCATATTCTGGTAGTTGCGTTTGTCGCACACGGAGACCTACAATTGTTTGTGAGCTCGGATTTCATGCTAAATATATAGATAAGCCGTTCATCTCACTAAAGATAAGTTAAAATAAAACTTTATTTCATTTCTTTCCCTGGACATCCTGCGTGATGTGAATATTCATATGAGCCATTTCGATGTTTATTTTGGAAAGTTGTAACATTTAAGAATATGATCAATTTTGGCAGGCCCAAATACGATGACACAGACTATTACTATACCTTCAATTGCTCATAAATACTGAGTGAAGACACAATTACAACATTAATGCATGATCACATTGAAAGCCTGGGCCGTTGAAGTTTCCTGAATTATTGCTCTGAGGATGAAAAATCGAAGAGTGTTGGCGGATACTGCATGTTATTATTGGACATAGGATTCCAAGAGAAAGAAACTCCAGCCCTGAGCTCGAAACCACCAGCCACCCCTGTCTGTACCCTAATCCCACACAGGTCAGCCCAGAATTCGGCGATCGCTCTTCGCCTCTTTCTTTGAAGACACGCAACCCCGACCGTCATCAGAATCAGCCCCCAACCCCGCCAACCGCTGCCACCCCCCCTGGGGGTCGCCATTCCCCAGGTTACCACTACTCACGTCCAGCCGGCGGGTGGTAGCGCTCAGTCATAATAATTCTGTTGAACACAAAACAACTGGATAAACAATCGTTAATCGATAATGTTTTTATTATGCTTCCGTCTTTTTCTTAATGATATTGCCGACGAGGAGTGATGACGGGCTCGCGGGACCGACCAGCCACGTCTCAAACACGGTAAATGGCCATCAACCTACACACGGTTGACAGTTCACAGATATATGGATTAGACCAACCGCGGCGGCTTTGGCGTCAGATGTCCCTGAGACGGCTATGAAGTAATTAATTAATAACGCAATATTGTGACGGTACTGCATGCATGTCAAAACAATCACTTCGACAAGAAACGGTGCGACGGGTGAGGCGTAGCCTGCGTTTGAAGAGAAGAGGACCCATTATAGGGGTCGGGCAGTTGGGGTCCAGTGTCCAGGGTCTCGGTCTAGTCTAGAACTTTAAATCGTATCCAAAAGGGTTGTCCATCAAAACTATAATGTAGAAGTGTTTGTTTTCTGCTTCATCTGACGTACGTTCGTTGGAGCCCATCTACTTCACAACGATCACAATCCGTGGATGGGAAGATGGCTATTTGGTAGAATAAAACGATATCAAAATGGTGAGGCGAGAACATATCGCTAATGACAATTATAGTGGCAAACACATTGCCACTGAGAAATGTAATGTAATACACATCTGTGGCAATCAGATGTTAGACAAGCAAATATTAATGGATACTAATTGATACATATATATATAGATATACCACATTATGCAGTCCACTATGGATATTTATAAAAGGCCCTATGGATATTTATAAAAGGCCCTATGAATATAGGTGTTGCCTTCATACGTAGAAGGGAAGGTGAGGGGACAAGCGCCACCGCTGATCAAACGATCAGCCCCCCACCCAAGGGCGCAGCCAGCAAATCTAACAGAGAAATATATGTCCATGCTTCGAATAGCTTGGAAAGAATTATTTCACCATTTCGTTATAGTTCCACAGCCCTGGCTGAGCTGAACCGAAGGGTTTTCTTACAAAATATAGGAGTATCAAAATCTGCCCCTCATTGCACAGCAAAATATACCGCTCCTTAGCCCTGGCTGAACAGGACGGAACAGAATCAAACGATAGTATTTACTATTCCCCAGCTTCTGCTGAGCTCACGCTCAAATTTGCAACATACGTTTATGTCGTATTATACTTCAAAAACATGCCAACCATTTCCAATTGTCAGCAGCGTCTTATCGACCGGTAATCTGTTGCTCAGCCCTCTTTGTGTGGAACATACACAGATGAATGCAACGGATTATAAACGCAACTAGTGATTCGGTTCCCTGTGCGCTCAATGCTCAACAATTATATATAACCATTACCTATTTCACTGCCCCAGAGCAAATAATCAAACGTAATTAAGGTTTAGTGACAGGAATGCAATGGCGCTACATTGTTTTCATCGCTTCATCGACTAGTTATCCGTTCCCCAATCTTGGACCGTTGAACAGACGTCGATATATGCAACAGATTATAAACGTAAGAACTAGTGATACGGCTCTGTAAGCTCAAGGCTCAAAAACTATATGTAACTCGTACCATACAGAACAAGCCATGAACAAATTGAAAAGAAGTGTTATGACAGGGAAGCAATTGCCATACTTTAGTGTCATTTTTCATCAATCGGTTATCCGTTCCTCAGCCCTGGCTGAGCTGAACAGTTGTCGATATAAAAGTAAGAACTAGTGTTTCGGTTCTCTGAACTAAAGGCTCAACTGCTACATAAAACTATTGCAAGGTGCACTACGATACAGAGCAAATAATCAACAAAATTAAAAGATGTATTATGACAAGAAAGCAATTGCCCTATTTTTCATCATCGTCTCTTCGACCAATTTTTCGTTCCTCAGCCCTGGCTGAACTGAACAGACGTGGATGTATGCCATGGATTATGAACATAGGAACTAGTTATTTGGTTGTCTGTGAGCTCAAGGTTAAAAAGGTTATTAAACCATTACCAGTTTTACAGCCCTACTTAGCAAATAATCAAACACAATTAGAAGAAGTATTATGACAGGAGTGCAATTTCCCTAATTTTCATCATCGTCTCATCGATTAGTTATCCGTTCCTCAGCCCTGGCTGAGCTGAACATAAATAGTTGTATGTAATGTATTATAAACGTCAGAACTAATTATTCGATTGTCTGGGAGCTCAACGTTTTAAAATTGTATTAAACCATTACCAGGTTCACATCCCTATCCATATCCCTCATTTTTACCATCACATCATCGATCAGTTATCTGTTCCTCAGCCCTGGCTGAGCTAAACAGGCGTGGATGTATGCAACAGATTATAAACGTAAGAACCCGTTACTTAGCTCTCAGTGAGCTAAAAGCTCCACACCTGATTATAGTCATTAATTAGTGCATTGTAATGCATATCACATAATAAACCTAAATAAAAAGAAAGACTTTAGACAGGAGTGCATTTGACCAAACGTACAAAGTTGGCGACAAGGTATTATTACATAACACCAGTACCGCTCCATACCCAATGGCAGGGGCTTTACTATATTATACAGTTCAATCTAACCAGTTCTTACAAACTTGCAGACTACGACACACCCAATAAACAAAAATCGACTGAAGCTATTTATCTACCCATCAAATCATCAGAATGGCGGACGACTCATAGGAAGTCAACCCGCTTACCTACGCTAGCGGCAGATCGACGTTGAGCTCCATTTCCAGTGGAGGACTTATATTTCGAGACCAAGTCCAGACTGTCTTCATCTCATTAACTACCTCGATCTTGATATTGCCATAGGTTGTACTCCCCGACAGAGTGGACACTACTATACTAAAGTATCATCTAACTAAAGGTCGTTGGAGGGTATGCGGTGACACACCCCATGCCGCAGGGAAACACAGTTCAGTGCCACCAGAGCACTAGGGTCTATTTGACTAGGTACAGGCATTCCTTCGACAGTTAAAAATGTGTTCGAAGCTTCGGTCGGTCAAAAGGTTATACGGTCAAGCCACGTGTCAACTGACTTACAAAACGGGTGGGTCATTAGCATGCAAGCCATCAACATGGCCACGATTTCATAATCAGAGAAGGATTTAACAGCTGTTGCTTGTGTGGTGTCCATTAGATTTCCACATGTTGTCAAGTCATCATCTCCACGCTGATTGGTTAAAATGCTGGACACTGATTAGTCGACTATTCCGACGTCTTAAGGTCGATCGAAACTTTAACATATGCTTACTATAACAAAGTGATAGGTTACAATTGATTAACTTACGATGAAAAGCTGATTATTAACACCATTTATATTGGACTACAATAAATCTTTACCATATTTAATGTAGCTGTGGTTCTACACGCTCCTTATCCTATATATATATATATATATCCGGAAGTATAAGTGCCCCCCATCAGATCTAACTATCGTCGCACCGCTACAAAGTGGTAACCAATTGGCACACTAAATGGGAGCATAATTAATTAGTTAAGTAGGAAAGGATACATTTTTTGTTTCCGGTGGGTACTGTGTCCGGATAGAGAGAAAGTCTGAATAGAGAGAATAGAAAGAAAGGTGGTTGCCGTATGGTTATATATATATGACTAACGTGTGTTCCTCCTGCTCGTACAATGTGCGCTACAGACGGATGGATTGTTCAACCAATGAATGAATGGGCGTTTAGGTCGCTATTTGTGCACACACAGTTTAAATTGACTAGAGTAGTATAGAGAGAGCCAGCGTATAGAATCAGATTAGATGCAGAGGGCTTAGACACGTCCGTGCACCTCAGCGAAAAGCTTGGCCTGGGCTACGGTAGAGGGCACATTGAGATAACAGATAATGCATGTCAATGAATAAGGGCTGTAATGGAATAAGGTACCAAAAAATAAAACTAACCATCGTCGCCATGTATATTGCGACAAATTCCTCGTCATCTTTTACATCACCGTAAACATTTATATACAAAGACAATAAATAAATAATGTAGACAATACTTATGTTGTGACCACGTATTCATCAATCCCGTGTTCCATGTGCCTATCGATCCGGTCCGCAGATAGCTACAATCTGTAACTATAGCATATGTGCATTACATAAACTCGTATTCGATAAACATCAAAAAATTAATGAAAATGAAATAAATGACTAACCGGCCTTTCTATGGACGTTCTATAGACCTTCTTTCCCAATGTTGATTAAAATATTTTGTTCAAAATCCGTGAGTCGTTGCTGATCTGAAGGAACGTGAAACGTCACAATGAATCATATACTTAAAACGGGAGTTAATCGGGCCTTCTATGTCTTACAATTACCAGGTTCACTATCACAAGGGGTTTATATACCAACCAAATCATTAACATTATTCATTTGTGGGTCATTATGGCTGCATCAATCACATGGTCCAGGTTAGTCCGGATCCGGCCTGTAGATCCTGGGACACATCATATAACCTCCGAAAGAGACCTCATCATTATGGTTGAATAATCAAAATCATGTAGCCTGCTAAAATCATAAATTAACTGATCATGACCGATTGAATTGCTTCCGCTAATTTACTGATGTATATGCTTTACATAATAAATACTTCTCGCATTAAACTCGCTACATGTCATCAAATGTGATAACATGATGTTTATCAATGCATATGTGCAAGGATATCACAAGATAGAGATTGCTCATGTTTTACACAAATTCTTTGTGGCAAACTGTAGGGGGTCTGTTGCCTCGCCAAAGAGTTTAATTATGTAATCACAAGTAAGTTTAGTCAATATTTGTCAGGAAACCATAAAACACTGGAACAGAGAGCAGATTAAAGTTCATGTACGGGAATAGGCTCAGCCCTTAACAATACCATGTGGGAGCAGTAGCGCCGTGCCATTGGATGTGCTCGCAATGTGAGCAGCCCGCCTGACATTATGCTCGATGCATTGATTGCAGGTAGCAATCGACCAGACTTAACGAGTTGAGCAATGATTAGCTCAACCAGGTCCGTCGCTGTGTCCGCCGCACAGAAAGATGACGGGGGTGCCGCACGAGTGTTGTTTTGTAGCGGACCATGCCCAGGTGTGCGCTACCTCTTTGGGGTAGCGCACACCTGGGCATGTTTGTTCGGCCACTTCGGACCTCTGCTTTTCGGTGGCATTCTGTAACTCATGCTCATACAGACATTAGCATCATCATTTGAATTATAACATCATGCACCTCGCTAACCAGCATGCCCGTTTCCAAAAGTGACCTGCTTGATTAGCAGATTGATAAAAACTCATCTAAGTGTCAAGCTGTGTATTTAAAACAAAAGCTTGTAGAAAACAAAAATTAGGAGACCAATAGGAGTTTTATATTAATCTCATCCATCTTTGTGACCGTAAAAATGGATGACAGTAATATTCTGCTTACCCATGATAGTCTTGGCCCATAAATTAGGATATATAATTCAAATATCACGGTCACAGATATCCAGAATAATAAAAGCTTGCTACTTCGAGTAACTGAGTAGCCTACCCTTGCCCCTTGTACTGGGAGACAATTGAAACGAGATATCGGTAACTGATTGAAATAAGCTAATTAACTTACTTTTGTTTAAGAAGGTTTAGGGAGACAAATAAAACGAGATATCTTGATTTTCTAAAACCAATAGAGGCTATTGATGTTGATTTATAAACCACACTTAAATTTAATAAGCGACCAACACAATTTGTGACCAATGGAAAGTTTTTCATTGTCAATAAACTTCAATATGCCGCTGTCAGATGTCTTACCTGTTATTTCGTTGGTGCTGGAGAATCAAGTGAACCCCCGTGTAAACTGCCGCTACATCGTCTCGCGGTTGACGCTAATCGGTAAACAATCCGCGTTGTCAGGGGGATTCCACTTGGACGAGTCCATTCGTTCTTCTCACCATCGGGTAGGGGTGATACCAACACGTATTCTCATAGTACTGTAATAATTCTCCGCGCAGCTATAAAGTAAATTCTGATTAATCAGAATTATTATTTAATGTGAAATTGTTTTTTGACAGTCTGCTCGGCATAATTTATGGTTTTTATTTGAAATAGACTGTTTTTAACAGTCTGCTCGGCATAATATTTATGATTCTTATGTACGGACGTGCATATGTTAGTGTTTCCCTAGGCCTAGTGTAAACTTAGCAATGACCTGGTGGTTCTAGGTCCTTGTGTCGATATGTACAGCGCCAGGTATGTAAGCGAAACGGCCAGCTTACCGTTCGGGACAGCCACGTTGTTTGTGCTCAGTCTCTATACAGAAATCACGGAGCTACGGTCTCTTTAAGACAGTGGCATCCATATCATGACTCCGACACAAGCACAAGTATGAATATTCAAATGAAAGGCCGGCGCTGGATGTGACAGGTGACACTTTAAGTCCTGTGTGTGATGCCAGCGCCATCCACCACTCGACTGTAACGAGATACATTCGGAGGCGGCTCGACAACACACACACAAAAAACTGATTGTCTCGGTCACAACAGGTCAGAGAAACGTGTTCTCAATCCCTAAGGGAAGGTTTCCCCCAACGGAAAAGAGGTTTGCCATTCGGGAAGGCCTGTTGCGTCAGAGAAAGAACTTTACTTATCGAGATGGTTCTGTGCTTGGATCAAGCCATGAATTGCAGATTTTGCTGTTGGCGCCCTCTGTTAGTAGGCCTTTTATGTACTGTCGAGAACCGACATGAATTATATCTGTGGACACAAATGCAAGGCGGTCACAGTTAGCGCCATTTTAAGGAAGTGCCAGCAAAGAAGCGAACATCTAACATTGTCGATATGCACAAATGCATAGTCATATATATAAAATATATTTTTGTATATTTATATGCCTGTGCCCTGAAATATTTGTACTCGATACCTTTTTTATTAAAAAAATACTAAAAGCGTATACGACGATAATGACTGAAGTATAGGAGTGAACTCTGTAAACATACAGCAAACCATCGAACTTGGTGATGTGATGAAGAATTTGTAAACATACAGCAACCAACCTTTCATCTTCAGAGCAATAATTCAGGAAACTTCAACGGCCCAGGCTTTCAATGTGATCATACATTAATGTTGTAATTGTGTCTTCACGACAGTATTTATGAGTAATTTAAGGTATAGTAATAGTCTATGTCATCGTATTTGGGCCTGCCCAAATTGGTCATATCTTTAAATGTTACAACTTTCCAAAAATAAACATCCGAATGTCGCATATGAATGTTCAAATCAAGACGTCCATGAAACATCACATCATCACAGCATCACATCATCACATCATCACATCGTCACATCGTCACACCATCACATCGCCACACCGCCACACCGTCACACCGCCACACCGCCACACCATCACATCATCACATCATCACATCGTCACATCGTCACACCATCACATCGTCACATCGCCACACCGCCACACCCCCACACCGTCACATTATCACATCGTCACATCGCCACACCGTCACACCGCCACACCATCACACCGTCACACCATCACATCATCACACCATCACACCGTCACACCATCACACCATCACACCATCACACCATCACGCCATCACCCTAGCACAACATCACACCATCACACCATCGCACTATCACACCATCACCCCAGCACACCATCACACCATCACACCATCACACCGTCACACCCTCACACCATCACACCGTATCACCGTCACACCGTCACACCGTCACACCGTCACACCATCACATCATCACACCATCACATCATCACATCATCACATCATCACATCGTCACATTGTCTCACTTTCACACCGTCTCACCTTCACACCGTCACACCGTCACACCGTCACACCGTCACACCATCATATCATCACATCATCACATCATCACATCACACCATCACATTATCACATCGTCATATCGTCACGTCGTCTCACCGTCACACCATCACATCATCACACCATCACATCATCACATCATCACATCATCACATCATCACATCGTCACATCGTCTCACTTTCACACCGTCTTACCTTCACACCATCACACCATCACATTATCACATCGTCACATCGTCACATCGTCTCACCGTCACACCATCACACCATCACATCATCACACCACCACATCATCACATCATCACATCATCACATCATCACATCATCACATCGTCACATCGTCTCACTTTCACACCGTAACACCGTCACACCGTCGCACCATCATATCATCACATCACCACATCATCACATCATCACACCATTGCATCATCACATCATCCCACCGTCACAACATCACACCATCACACCATCACACCGTCAAACTATCACATCATCAGATATGTCGATAGTTTGCTGTATATTTACAGATTCTCCACATCAGCAATCTCGATAGTTTGCCGCTTGTTTTCAGATTCTTCATCATATCCGCAATCTCGATGAGTTGCTGTATGTTTACAAATCATGGCGGATACTGCATGTTATTATTGGACATAGGATCCCAGGAGAAAGAAACTCCAGCCCTGAGCTCGAAACCACCAGCCGCCCCTGCCCCCACCTTAATCCAAGACTGCTAAGCCCAGAATTCGCCGATCTCTTTTCGCCTCCTCTTTGAAGACACCTAACACCGACCATCGTTAAAATCACCCCCCAACCCCGCCAACCGCTGACAGCTCCCTCTGGGGTCACCATCCCCAGGTTACCACAACTCCCGTTCAGCCCGCGGGTGGTGGCAACTCAGTCACAATTCTGTTCAACAGAAAAAAACTGGAAAAGCAATCGTTAATCAATACTGTTTTTTTGTTTCGTCCGTCTCTTTCTTAATGGTGTTGCCTGAGAGGAGTGATGACGGGCTTGCGGGACCGGCCAGCCACGTCTCAGACACGGTAAATGGCCATCAACCTACACACGGTGCACAGCTCACAGATATATGGATTAGACCAATCACGGCGGCTTTGGCGTCCGATGTCCCTGAGACGGCCATGAAGTAATTAATGACGCAATATTCTGACGATACTGCATGCATGTCAAAACAATCATTTCAATCAGAAATGCCTCGAGGGCTGCGAGGTCGATTACATTAAAAGACAAAGGGACCCTTTATATGGGTCTTTAAGGGGGATCCATTGTCCGGTGTAGATTTTTCGATATTCGCAGTGTCGAATGTCGATTTTTCACGACGTTCAGTGGCTTTCTTTTTCTAAAATGCTGCTGTGTCACATATGTGTCGATGTCGGGTTTTCAGATTCGCAGTGTCAATTTCGAATGTCAAATTTTTCAAATATGCCTGCGTCGCGCGTGTCGGCATTTACCCCCTCCAGACCCCACTTTATAACAGCCACTTTCTGTTACCGGTTAGCCGTAAATAGGTCAAAGGACTGAGAGAGCCTTTGCGTTTGCAAAGCCAGATAAATCAAGCAAAAACAAATCTAGTAACACAATGGATATCGAATGATCATAACGGTTGTAATAAACTCCCCTACACGGGTTAAATGTATGGCACACGTCAAGCTATGATAATGTTATGCGTACTCTGACAGCGGCAGCATTCACTCAACAATGTCTCGCAGTGGCGTTACATTTTATGAGGAACGTTCATCTAATACTCCGTCGTTAAATCTTCAATGGTTGCTCTTCGGCAGATGGTAGTCTATGAGAGAGATATTATGCATTGTAATTTTCTTTACCGGACATTTCTGACGAGCATAGCTGCTATATTAAAGGAACATCATGTGAGAGAACTACGTCCGGTATGAAATGATGATAATGTTACATAATGACGTATTGGCTGGTCATAAACCTTTAAATTGTATCCAAAAAGCTTATCTATCAAAACTACAATGTAGAAGTGATTTTTTCTGCTTGAGCTGACGTAGGTTTGTTGGAGCCCAATTCACAAAGATCACAATTCGTGGATGGGAAGACGGCTGTTGGGTAGAATAAAACGATATTGATGATTTTGTTTTGTTGAGAATTTTTATTTCTTTTGCAAAACACAAATTGCACGAGCTAAAAAAACACTGCTTCCGCTCAAATTTAGAGGTTAACACTGTAATGTACATGTTTTATATAAAATAAACCTACTGTTTCATCAACATCTACCTAGATGTCAAGATGGAAGCGAACGATTCTGATGTAATGGGGGAGCCCACTTAGACCTTTTCCGGCATTTAGATACGGACGTGAAAGCTACGAATGCCAGGACACGTGCCAACGGTACGTTGCTTGGCAACCCAGAGTGCCAACAATCAGTTTGCTTTGCTGGCAAACTGACGGGTGTCCTCACGGATAAAGATACGGGTTTTCTTGATACGTTCAGTTCGCCAGTGCCGACCACTGGGGAATGTTTTGGCGAGCACGCGTGAATTAAATGGCTCTATATTTAGCCGAAGATGTTAGGGTCTAGCAGCCTTCATAAAGACTGCTTTCCTATTAACACGATGGGGAAACTTGTACGAATATGTGGAGCCTGTTTCTAAACGCCATTTGATAGAAGAAATATGTCACCCTGTTCAGGCAAATGTAACATAAACTAAAGAATTGATGTTGTGTCGTTATAGCAGTATCCTAATGAGCAAATACGTTGTTTTAACCAACCCCAGGCGTGGTTTTTACATTAAGGAGAGGGTTGTCTCTCTATCCGTGCCTCAGAGTGCTAAGCCACGCGCGTCTCGGACAAAATGACATGTTTTATTGATCATACATTGCTATGCGGGGAGGCAGTAGACAGCTTATGTTGAGACGATGCACGTTTATTGCAGAATGGCCCAGCTGGCCTAAATGTATCTCTTCTCCGCTAAATGAGAGAATGCAAATCAAGCCTGTTATTTACAATCAATAGGAACACAAAGACAAAGGAGAGTGACATGTTTCTAATAACAAATTTTAATGACAATAATTTAAACGTAATGTGAAATTGATTTTTGAAGTAGGCTACGAATGAACTGCTTTAACAGTTTTAGCAGTTTTAACATATGTTATTGTCTCCGTTTGCCTATTGTAAAGTTTACAATGACCTGTTGTATCTAGGTCCTTGTGTCGATATGTACAGAGCCAGGTATGTAAGCGAAACGGTCAGCTTGCCGTTCGGGACATCCAAATCGTTGCTGTGTCTAGACAACACGGCAGAGAAACGGTCTCTTTAAGAGAGTGACATCCATATCACGACCCGACACAAAAACACTAGTATGAATATTCAGCTGAAAGGCCAGCGCTGGATGTGACAGGTGACACTTTAGGTCCTGTGTGAGGTGCGGACGCCATCCACCACTCGACTATAACGAGATACATTCGGAGGCGGCTAGACAACACACACAAAAACAACTGATTGTTTCAGCCACAACAGGTCAGAGAAACGTGTTCGCAGTTCTTAAGGGAAGGCTTCCGCCTGCGGAAAGGAGGTTTGCCATTCGGGAAGGCGTGTTGGGTCAGACAAAGAATTGCACTTAGCGAAATGGTTCTTCGACTGGCTGAAGCCCTGAATTGCAGATCTTGCTGCTGGCACCTTCTGTTAGTAGGGCTTTTGTGTACTTCCGGGAGCTGACATGAAGTATCTCCGGGGACCCAAGGGTAGGGATGCTACAGATTGCGCTACAGGCAGTCAATCTCCAGCAAGAAACAAACATATATTTATGTCGATATGCATATATGGCATTGCTAGCTGCGGATGTGGGATGGATTGGATGGATGGATGGATTGGATGGATTCGTTTATTCAACAAAGTGTTACATAATAAGACTAACCGAACGATGTTTGTATAAGTATCACACTTAGTCGAGGAGACTCTAGTTAAGGCCGTGATAGGCCGCTGGCACTAGAGCCACCTAATAAATTAAATTTGGTAAATAATGACCCTATTTAAGAGAGAAAAAAAAAAAAAAAAAAAAAAGCAGAACGACAGGAATAGGCTAGGAAAAAAAAACAAAAAAACTTGCGCTTTTTGATGGTCAAACATACAAAGCAAAACGTACAAAAGCATTTGGTACATAATTGAAAAATTGAATTGAATTGAAAAATAAAAAATAAAATAAAATAAAACCCCCTATGCTTGACACACAAAACAGTTCTGTATATCACACTCTATTGGGTAGTCATTTATCATAATTTGTTTAATAAATTGAGAGAATCCCTGTAGACTATGTGTTTAGATTTTATCTAAGATGGATTTAGGTTCATGATTTATTACATATACTAAACTATGTCTTTTACATTTAGTGGCATATTGATGGTGTGCACGGGTTGTTTGAACCAAATATTTACCCCTGGTGTTGTATGAGTGTACACTTGAAAGCTGGGCCAGTGGTATTTGGATGTGGGATGGGTTTTGTCAGCGCAAGACTGACTGCTGTCCGAACCTTTAGGCAAGGTACGATGGGGGATTTCTGGAACAATAGCCTATTGATACTAGATAGCGAACTAGTCCGATTGAAGAACTGAGAGGACACAAGTGCAATTAATAGTTCATAACTAATGCTAAATGATCTTGGTCTCCTCATATTTAGTAAAATATATCTTAGCGTTATGAAAAGAATGAGTATGCCTTCGCAATTAAAGTATAAGTAGGTTCTTAGGTTCCTGGATATTCTATGCAAAAGCTTCATTAGAATTTCAATAGAATATGCGTGTGTGGTATGGGACTGCAAACATACTCGGCTAGATTGTAATCAGTGCATCAACGGGGTGAGTGGTGGTGGTGGGGCTGGGTGGGGGGTGTAGGTTGTAGCTACTGCAAATACAATGGACTGGCGACGCGGAGTGAGATGCTACAGATGCTGTGGACATGTTCGAGTTAATTCCATTACATGTTGATTCTAGAACTACCCATGATCTACATAACTCGAATACCGATAGTGTCGCAATGATTGGGACCAGGTTAACTACTATTCACTATTCGCTTCTCCCCTGTACAACCAGAAGTTGGAACGTTCAAATGTTTAAATTTGCACAACTATCGATTTCAATGTGTAAGAAAGCAGCCGTCCGCAATTTAACGAAGTTATACCTTGTTAGGAAGTCGGCACATTTCATCTTAGTAATTTCTTACGATACAAATGCAGACATTTTTAAACTGTTCATAAATATATTGTAAATAACAATCGCTTCCAATGAACGTTTTTATGCTGTGTTATGTATCATATTACGTGTATCAGTAATTTGTTACATTACATACCCCACAATATGTTACATTACATACCCCACAATATGTTATGTATCATATTACGTGTATCAGTAATTTGTTACATTACATACCCCACAATATGTTATGTATCATATTACGTGTATCAGTAATTTGTTACATTACATACCCCACAATATGTTATGTATCATATTACGTGTATCAGTAATTTGTTACATTACATACCCCACAATATGTTATGTATCATATTACGTGTATCAGTAATTTGTTACATTACATACCCCACAATATGTTATGTATCATATTACGTGTATCAGTAGTTTGTTACATTACATACCCCACAATATGTTATGTATCATATTACGTGTATCAGTAATTTGTTACATTACATACCCCACAATATGTTACATTCTACATTACTGGTCCCCTGTATTATTAAGTATAGAAATGGAGACGTTTGCTACAAGCTAATGATTCATAAGGTCGATAATGGACCATTTGTTCTGAATACAGAAATATCCATGCATTTCGTCTGGTATAGAAAGTGTCTGTCCTACGTTCGCATCTTCTTTCTGTGCTTAATCGTATCAATATTATATTACGCTTCAGCTTCAGGTTCAGTTGTCCTATCATATTGTTTATCATATGATCTGCTGTCATATTGTTCCATGCTGTGGTCAAATGTCCCCTTTACTTGCTGCTGAGATCTATAATTATATATCATATCTCAAATGCCTTAGCCTTGTGATATTTTGCAATTTAATGTCCTCCCGCGTTAAAGGAAAACTATATAACCCAGCCATATTTGTTAAATATGCAGATAAACTGTATGAAGAAACGTATTTACGTTAAGATATTCACTTTATAGCACTTGTGTTCTTTGTTATTAAGAAAAGTGTGCTTTGTTTTGCACCATTAGCCTAGTGCCTACATTTGGAAATAAACATTATTATTATTATTATTATTATTATTATTTACTTGACCGAAAGTACGTATGCCAGGTATCACGAAACCAGAAGCTAGTGCGATGCCTACAATTAGAGGGTCGGTCAGGATATGGTAATTAAGACCACAGCGCCTCTTCTGTAAAGAGAAAAAGCCAAACAGGTCAGACAGCTAGTGGGGCTGCATTCGCTCCGTCCGTCCGCCCTTTACAATTGTCTGAACCCTTGAACCTTTCTTGTTGTTTCCTAATCAATGTTTCCCTTTGAAAGGTTATCAGGAGACACAATGATGAAGTAAAGATGTAGGATTGGGGGGGAGTGGGGGCTCGTGCCGAATGGGTGTGAAGATTATTGCGGGGAAGGGGTAGGTGAGAGTTTCGATTGACAGATATGTCGAAGTGTCTTCGTTCAGACAGAGGACAGTGGCGCTGTTATAGAGCGGACTGGCTGGTGAAGACCTATAGGTAAAGCCATCCACCGTCTTCTTCGGTGATTGGTTCGTTGTTCGAATCCTAAGAGTGGACGCACAATAATGAGGCAATTACCGTTTTTAAATGCAAACCTTATGTTTACCATGTTCTGTACGAGTACATTATATGTAATGTGTCCTGCTTCAAACTGCCTGATCCAACATATGAATGTCACCGGCGGGTGACAAGAACAGTCATTGAGGCAGTAACTTTTTTTTAAATTAACCACCTGCACCCATCAGGTGTTGATGCAGGTCACCGTATTTCATAATGCACTTATCAACCCTTGGCCTTTCGTATTCCTACAAATAGGAGCATTATTGAGAAATAAAACAAGAGATTCAGTATGCAATCCATTTCACATGGAAACAAACTTTTTTCCATGAGTTAAAAAAAAAAAATCTTAGAATAAAACAACCAAGCGAATATTTTTAATTCATGTGCGCTAATGTTACGATTTCTGGAAGTTTTCAATAATAACGGTATTAAAATACCGGAATAGCACGTTAATTGAGAGGGAAATAAAGATAAAAAAAATTGCCATACTGGGATTATTTTTCTCGCGTGATATTATCTAGTCCGTTAAAAGAAGGGGCATGCGAACTGAATGCCGTTGATAAGCCTTATAAAACCCCATTGCTCCCTTTGCATTTTGATTTTTTTCCTAGCCCATGGTTTATGCCATCCCGCTAGAAACTCCTGCTGACGGTAGCTTTTAATGGTTTGGTTGAATGCAATTTAAAAATGTCATGAAGATTTATTCAAGAGCTCGTAGTATATTTGCAGGACAAATTGATGGTACTTTTGTTGAGATGCGTTAAATGCTAGTTCGTGATCTGCACCATGACTTGATGGGTGCAGGTGGGCGACTTGAAGGTCTGCAGCAATCTGAGTGAATGATGCAGACCCGCATTACGCCCATGCGTGTATGGCAAACACTGTCTTGTAAAACTATTCGTAGCAATAACATTTTATTTTAGAATTTGGATACTATTTCTCCAAGGAAAAGTTTTCTTTGATAAAGACCTCTTTTGGGGGGACGTCTTTTAAGGCAGAAATCTAAAAATTAGTAGAAAGGATGAGATGAGGTTACAAATGGGGTTATCTTTATTAATCGTGCTCGCTGCATACGGCGAGATTTAATTAACCACATTATGAAATTTGGTACAAATCAGGCAATTGCAGTTGGTCAGTTGGATAAACAGCAGCAAAAAAAAGCAACGAACGATGGATTCAGTGACTTGTGGCTTGATATAGAGGAAGGCACTTGGTGCCAGTAAGTTGCTATTGCATTGTACGGTTGAGGGAAAAGCCAGAAGCCTGAAGTTCCTGTTACTTTATTACCAATTTATTATTGGTCACATTAAAACTTAAAATAACAGAATTTGTTTTTTCGTATCAGCTGTTTGTCGCACATATGCCGACGAAAACTAAAACTGCTCAGGAAACCTCATCACCCCTCCCCCCCCCCCCCCCCTCCCCGCCACGGCGGCAAATCCTGGAGCGAAAGTCATGCTGTGAAGTATACCCTCACAACGCCAAGTCTCACCTTCTCCACTCCTAAACCCTCGCTATGCCAACCACTTTCCTCTTCTCTAGCCTCCGCTATGGCGCTAAGTGGTCATGTAATCAGCCGATTAGCATTTTGCCCATTTGGCGCAAATCTCCGGCAACTGTGTGCCAGTTTTGCTCGAGCTCAGCCGGAAGTTGAATCTTAAAATACAATTTCCATGTAGTTAGCACAGAAAGTTTTCCTCAAGTCTCCTCGCGAAATGGTCCTTCCGACTGTAGCGAAGAAGCGCCCGAGAAAGTAGCCAGGTGAGTCAACTCCTGTCGTGATATAAAGTAGTTTTCATCACAGTTTTACATGTGCCACTTAGAGACCAGTTTTAGCACTTCGTTACGAGGAACTGCGGAACTGTTTTAGTGTTAATTCTATCGGTTCAACATATAAGACGAATTCATGAAACTCATCAAACCATCGTCGATGCACCGTACATAAGCAGGTTGCATGGCAATTGGCGTACCACGTTTGACGTTCCATAGAAACGATGAAATAACGACCCATATGGGTCTGGAAGGGGGGGGGGCGGTGTCCAGTGTCGATTTTTCAAAATTCTCAGTGTCGAATGTCGATTGTTCACGACTTTCCGTGTCGTTTTTGGCGAATTTCAGTGTCGTTTTTGGCTAAGTTCAGTGTCCAGCCTGTGTCACGTGTGGCCATGTACCCCTTCCAGACCCCTACACATTCCACGAAGCGTGGGCTCTTTGGCGTGGCCAAGAGAGTTGTTTAACAATGTCGGAAAACAACGACCTGAACAGTTATAATAAAGTGTAAAAGTAGCATGATATTTGGATTCAAATGAAACGGATGCAGTGACAGCATTTTCATGACGTTGGGTAGAAGAAAGATATCCCCTCTCACGCACATAAATGGTGTCGATATCGTCTATAACAATAGTCCGCATAGTATAGCATTGGCCATTCCTGTGTTCCGATCTTGTTTTACGTTACAGTTTCTTATGGGATATTTATGTTATGATTTATTACAAGAAAGTATTTTTTTCGTATTTTTAATAGGGCATCGTATTCATGCAATAGCAATTGAAATGAACAAGTTCATTAGAATCGTTTATCAGCTTATAGGTGTTGTAGGTGCAGGTTCCAATACCTTATAATGAAGGCACAATATCTTATTCTAACCATAGCAACATACATAGCCATATAAGACATATAGGAAAAATATGATTGCATCATTCGTATGCGTAGTACTGTTGATACCTTTATTAAATGGCATGTTTAATCAATGTTATCTATATAGCATGGCCGAGTAATATTTTTAATTGATTTTAATTGATTTTAATTGATAATTTAATTGATCTGTTTACAGTATGGGCGACTTTTCTGTGGATATCAGGTGGCAGGGGAACCCTTGTAACCAGCCTGCTGATGGGCTGGTAGCATCTAACATCTGCTTCTTGGGAGGTCCAAACATGAAAGTGACGCAACGTCACGCCTGGCATTGGAGTCTGTTCTCAGCTAACCATGTGACCTTTAGAGAGGCAACCGATGGCTTGGATCAAAGACCTCGCTATGATATCATAGCAGGGTCCTTACTTGGCTCCACAGAGCATGGGAAACATTGGCCAGGTCCCCCGTGTTGCTAGAAACTCTGGACAAACGTGGCATCACTGCAACGCTTCGTCAAGAAAATTGGGTCAACATTTCGTTGAGATGCAAACGAGTTACTTTATACGGCTAGGGGAATGAAGCGGCCAGCAGAGGGCAGCACTGTACGATACGGTAGGCGGCATTCGGCATATGATGTGAACCCTTGTAACCAGCGACTAGTGTTCTCGCCCGCATTACACCATGCTTACACAAGGATGACCTAAGATCATCAGTCTCCTATTAGCGGCATATGTGTCTACCCTGGCATAAATGATAGTGCAGCTTGTGGAAAGCCAGTCTCGCGTGCAGTGCGCTAACTATCTGGCTCCACAAGAAGCAATTCATCTTTCTGAGACCTGGCGGAAAGAAAAGCTGCGAATTAGGACACAAATGGCCTTTCTTCAATGCCTACTTCAAAATCTTGACATTTTTGTGGCAGATGTGATGCGGAATGCCACCCTGTAGTGTATTTTGACAAGTGTTGGCCTCAAGAATAAGCAATTTATCTTACCGAAAGCTTTCCAAAAGAAATGCTAAAAATGCATTTTCAGGAATGTGATTTTTTGTATTGTTTAACATACCTTTCCTTTCGAAATCGCTAGCCTCGCGAGAGAGAGACAAGAGGCTAGACCCGTATGTAGGGGGGACAAGTGGCCCAGAACACCGACCCCACTCATCCATCTCCAGGATGGCGGGGGTAGGGCACTCGGGCAGGACAGCACGTCACAACAACGGAGCGGTCGGGATCGATGGGGCATTCTGCAGATGGCGCTGGATGTCGGGAGGCTGATAGGGCACTCGAACACGAGTGTTTAACGGAATGTACGCATGCCTACTTCAAGGTTAAGGCGTGAAGGGTAGCGGCCCGGTGCGCCGTCCGGGTGTGAGGGGTAGCGGCCCGGTGCGCCGTCCGGGTGTGAGGGGTAGCGGCCCGGTGCGCGGTCCGGGTGTGTGAGGTAGCGGCCCGGTGCGCGGTCCGGGTGTGTGGGGTAGCGGCACGGTACGCGGTCCGGGTGTGAAGGGTAGCGGCACGGTACGCGGTGCCGGTGTGAGGGGTAGCGGCACGGTGCGCGGTCCGGGTGTAAGGGGTAGCGGCACGGTGCGCGGTCCGGGTGTGAGGGGTAGCGGCACGGTGCGCGGTCCGGGTGTGAGGGGTAGCGGCCCGGTGCGCGGTCCGGGTGTGAGGGGTAGCGGCACGGTGCGCGGTCCGGGTGTGTGGGGTAGCGGCCCCGTGCGCGGTCCGGGTGTGAGGGGTAGCGGCACGGTGCGCGGTCCGGGTGTGAGGGGTAGCGGCACGGTGCGCGGTCCGGGTGTGTGGGGTAGCGGCCCGGTGCGCGGTCCGGGTGTGAGGGGTAGCGGCACGGTGCGCGGTCCGGGTGTGAGGGGTAGCGGCACGGTGCGCGGTCCGGGTGTGAGGGGTAGCGGCCCGGTGCGCGGTCCGGGTGTGAGGGGTAGCGGCACGGTGCGCGGTCCGGGTGTGAGGGGTAGCGGCACGGTGCGCGGTCCGGGTGTGTGGGGTAGCGGCCCGGTGCGCGGTCCGGGTGTGAGGGGTAGCGGCACGGTGCGCGGTCCGGGTGTGAGGGGTAGCGGCACGGTGCGCGGTCCGGGTGTGAGGGGTAGCGGCACGGTGCGCGGTCCGGGTGTGAGGGGTAGCGGCCCGGTGCGCGGTCCGGGTGTGAGGGGTAGCGGCACGGTGCGCGGTCCGGGTGTGAGGGGTAGCGGCACGGTGCGCGGTCCGGGTGTGTGGGGTAGCGGCCCGGTGCGCGGTCCGGGTGTGAGGGGTAGCGGCACGGTGCGCGGTCCGGGTGTGAGGGGTAGCGGCACGGTGCGCGGTCCGGGTGTGAGGGGTAGCGGCACGGTGCGCGGTCCGGGTGTGTGGGGTAGCGGCCCGGTGCGCGGTCCGGGTGTGAGGGGTAGTGGCCGGGTGCGCGATCCGGGTGTGAGGGGTAGTGGCCCGGTGCGCGGTCCGGGTGTGAGGGGTAGCGGCCCGGTGCGCGGTCCGGGTGTGAGGGGTAGCGGCCCGGTGCGCGGTCCAGGTGCGAGGGGTAGTGGCCGGGTGCGCGATCCGGGTGTGAGGGGTAGTGGCCCGGTGCGCGGTCCAGGTGCGAGGGGTAGTGGCCGGGTGCGCGATCCGGGTGTGAGGGGTAGTGGCCCGGTGCGCGGTCCGGGTGTGAGGGGTAGCGGCCCGGTGCGCGGTCCGGGTGTGAGGGGTAGCGGCCCGGTGCGCGGTCCAGGTGCGAGGGGTAGCGGCACGGTGCGCGGTCCGGGTGCGAGGGGTAGCGGCACGGTGCGCGGCCCGGGTGTGAGGGGTAGCGGCCCGGTGCGCGGTCCGGGTGTGTGGGGTAGCGGCACGGTGCGCGGTCCGGGTGTGAGGGGTAGCGGCACGGTGCGCGGTCCGGGTGTGAGGGGTAGCGGCACGGTGCGCGGTCCGGGTGTGAGGGGTAGCGGCACGGTGCGCGGCCCGGGTGTGAGGGGTAGCGGCACGGTGCGCGGTCCGGGTGTGAGGGGTAGCGGCACGGTGCGCGGTCCGGGTGTGAGGGGTAGCGGCACGGTGCGCGGTCCGGGTGTGAGGGGTAGCGGCACGGTGCGCGGTCCGGGTGCGAGGGGTAGCGGCACGGTGCGCGGTCCGGGTGTGAGGGGTAGCGGCACGGTGCGCGGCCCGGGTGTGAGGGGTAGCGGCACGGTGCGCGGTCCGGGTGTGAGGGGTAGTGGCCCGGTGCGCGGTCCGGGTGTGAGGGGTAGTGGCCCGGTGCGCGGTCCGGGTGTGAGGGGTAGCGGCACGGTGCGCGGTCCGGGTGTGAGGGGTAGCGGCACGGTGCGCGGCCCGGGTGTGAGGGGTAGCGGCACGGTGCGCGGTCCGGGTGTGAGGGGTAGTGGCCCGGTGCGCGGTCCGGGTGTGAGGGGTAGCGGCACGGTGCGCGGTCCGGGTGTGAGGGGTAGTGGCCCGGTGCGCGGTCCGGGTGTGAGGGGTAGCGGCACGGTGTGCGGCCCGGGTGTGAGGGGTAGCGGCCCAGTGCGCGGTCCAGGTGTGAGGGGTAGCGGCACGGTGCGCGGTCCGGGTGTGAGGGGTAGTGGCCCGGTGCGCGGTCCGGGTGTGAGAGGTAGCGGCACGGTGCGCGGTCCGGGTGTGAGTGCTCGAGCCACAGATCCAGAGACAGAACGGCAAAAGACCTGACGGGGAAAGAAGGGGAGAAGCAAGGAGGCAAGAAGCGAGAGAGAAAGAGCGGGAGGAAGGGAGAGAAGGCGGGAGAGCAAAGAAGCAAGCGAGTGAGGGAGAGAGGGGGGGAAAGAAAGAGAAGTGGAGATTGAGTGAGAAAAAGAAACAAGGACGAGATTTAAAATTGAAATAAATACGTTTAGAAAGAGACTGACATTAGACAGAGTCGAGAAGGAGTGTGAAACAGTGAGCGAGATAAAAAACAGGCCTCGCGGCTGAAATGGAAAGATGCATCAACACGAAAGGCATGCAAATGCGAAGCGATGAATGGGTCAGACAGTCAGAAGGAGGGGGAAAAGGGTACACAGAACGCAGACATGAGTACCTGAATGTGCCACAATAATGTCCAGCTGGGATTGGCGGTGCAGCTGACCGTATTGCAGTGAACCCGGACTGGTTTAAAGCAACACTGGCTCGACCACGCCGCATCGTTAAAGACCTCAAGGCCTACCTAGTTTCATTCCTGAGGTATTTCACGGTGTCGCCACAACACTCTCCCTCCCCTCAATTTCCGTTGAGAGGATATAGAGATGATCCTATAACATTCTCCCACCGCCGCGGAATCCCATTCCCCGCTCACACCGTGCCCACTCCCCCGCCCCCCTCCAGCCTCCTCCCTCTCTCCCTCTGCCACCTCTTCTTACTCGCCGGCGCCGTGATCCCTCTCCCCCGCCCCCCTTCCGCTCCCTCACCCTCTCCTGGCCTCCCCTTTCACAATCCCCGCACCCTCACTCACCCTGGTCCCTCTCCAGCTCCCACTTCCGCACCCCTCGCCCTCCCGTCACCCCCACTCCCCATCCCGCTCATCCCATTATATCACTCATCACCACATTCACCCACCCCTACCTACCCCCACTAAATATCCACCCAGCGGCTTACCCCCCACCCTGCTTACCAATCCCCGCCCACTTTCCAACCAGCGGCTTACCATCACCCCCTCATCCTCCATCCGAACAGTTCCTGGCCTTGCTTACGTCCCATTAGTGCCGACTCACCTGGGGAGGAGAGGTGGGGTTGAGGGTGAGGGTGGGGATGGGCGTGGGGGTGGGCGCGTGCGTGGCCTTGGGGACGGGACCATAGGAATTGGCTTCAATCAATCCGTAATAGGGGTCTTCGCTCAGTCAACCGCCGTGTCATGACAACCTGGCGGGGGAAGAAGAGTCGGCGACGACGGCGGATGAGGTGCGGGGTCAGGGAGAATCAAATCGGGGGGTGGGGAGTGGGGAGGGGGGGGGGGAAGTGCAGTGTGTAGCGTGTCCCTAGCCATCCTGCAACCGCCGCCCCCCCCCACCGCATCCCGTCACCCCTCGAGCCCACCTCGGCCGTGGGCACAACATTTTGAGCCAGCCCGTCTCCCATCATATACACCCAAATACCGCCAACCCCGCCAATGAAATAACATACACCCACCCCGCCTCCTTCTCCCGGAGAATCTAATCTCTCTCATCCCTCCCCACCCCCTCCCCCCCTCCCTCCCATTTCTCAACACACCATTATTCCTGTCCTTAATTTATCATCCCTGTCCGTTCGACTTTCCCTCGTTCTTGTCTCTACTACGCCCCGACCACCCCCCTACCCCCCCCCCACCTCCACGCACGCCCGGGACTTAGGCTGATAATACCATCAGCTGGGGCTGAGTTGAGTTGAGTTCGGCTGAGTTCCTCTGAGTTCGCAGGGGTTGACGTTTTGGGTTCGACCGGAGTGTAAGCGGCTTCCTGAACGGCTGTCCGGTGTCGCCCTTCTGTTCACACCTTATTGGCAATGACCCTGACAGTGTTGTGGGACAGGACCAGGGGAAGGACAATGGGGTTGGGGGGGGGGGGGGCTAAAGCCGCACTGACCGCACGCACGCCTAAAACAGGGGTGGGTAGCTATATAGAGGCACAAACAGCGACAGAAAGAGCGGGTGATATGGAGAAAGATATATTAAAGCGCGAACTGGATAGATATATTGAAGCTCTAACTGGATAGAGATATTGAAGCTCTAACTGGATAGAGATCTTGAAGCTCTAACTGGATAGAGATATTGAAGCTCTGACTGGATAGAGATATTGAAGCTCTAACTGGATAGAGATATTGAAGCTCTAACTGGATAGAGATATTGAAGCTCTAACTGGATAGAGATATTGAAGCTCTAACTGGATAGAGATACTGAAGCCCGAAATGGATAGAGATATTGAAGCTCTAACTGGATAGAGATATTGAAGCTCTAACTGGATAGAGATATGGAAGCTCTAACTGGATAGAGATATTGAAGCTCTAACTGGATAAAGATATTGAAGCTCTAACTGGATAGAGATATTGAAGCTCTAACTGGATAGAGATATTGAAGCTCTAACTGGATAGAGATATTGAAGCTCTAACTGGATAGAGATATTGAAGCTCTAACTGGATAGAGATATTGAAGCTCTAACTGGATAGAGATATTGAAGCTCTAACTGGATAGAGATACTGAAGCCCGAAATGGATAGAGATATTGAAGCTCTAACTGGATAGAGATATTGAAGCTCTAACTGGATAGAGATATGGAAGCTCTAACTGGATAGAGATATTGAAGCTCTAACTGGATAGAGATATTGAAGCTCTAACTGGATAGAGATATTGAAGCTCTAACTGGATAGAGATATTGAAGCTCTAACTGGATAGAGATATTGAAGCTCTAACTGGATAGAGATATTGAAGCTCTAACTGGATAGAGATATTGAAGCTCTAACTGGATAGAGATACTGAAGCCCGAAATGGATAGAGATATTGAAGCTCTAACTGGATAGAGATATTGAAGCTCTAACTGGATAGAGATATGGAAGCTCTAACTGGATAGAGATATTGAAGCTCTAACTGGATAGAGATATTGAAGCTCTAACTGGATAGAGATATTGAAGCTCTAACTGGATAGAGATATTGAAGCTCTAACTGGATAGAGATATTGAAGCTCTAACTGGATAGAGATATTGAAGCTCTAACTGGATAGAGATACTGAAGCACGAAATGGATAGAGATATTGAAGCTCTAACTGGATAGAGATATTGAAGCTCTAACTGGATAGAGATATTGAAGCTCTAACTGGATAGAGATATGGAAGCTCTAACTGGATAGAGATATTGAAGCTCTAACTGGATAGAGATATGGAAGCTCTAACTGGATAGAGATATTGAAGCTCTAACTGGATAGAGATATTGAAGCTCTAACTGGATAGAGATATTGAAGCTCTAACTGGATAGAGATATTGAAGCTCTAACTGGATAGAGATATTGAAGCTCTAACTGGATAGAGATATTGAAGCTCTAACTGGATAGAGATATTGAAGCTCTAACTGGATAGAGAGTTTGCAGCTCTAACTGGATAGAAATTTTGAAGTCCGAACCGAATGGAGAGAATTGTTAAGGCGTGAAAACTTGAACTCTAATAAATCCCTATAATAAATATATCTATATATTGTGATATTTTGCCAAATGTCACTGTCAAATGTCAATAAAGAACAGAACATAGTACTACTCGGCATTTATGGTGTTCAGTGGTAGCATGACTGACTGATCCTGATTGATCCTGACTGATCCTGACTATCAATATTACTGATCCTGACAGATCACTGATCATGACTGATCACTGATCATGACTGATCTATCAATATCCGTGACCAAGACTGATCTATCGATATCACTGATCAGGACTGATATATCAATATAAAATGATCGTAAATGATCATGACTGATAAAACAATAAGACTGATGGCGAATGATCGTGACTGATATATTATATGACTGGCCTATAAATAAGGCTGATCATGACTGACCTACCAATATTTAGGCGCCGGGGGAGCCTCCTGTTCGCTCACATCGCCTCGTGGGATTACTCAACTAATTGGATGACAATCAACACTCCGGAAGTCACCTCCACCGGAAGGTAATCCCGTCATGCAATGCGACGGCATGAGCAGTGCGCCTTAATGGGTAAATTTACATTCACTTATACAATCAGTTGTGTAACGCAGACTGCCTCGCGATCGATGCTATGTCTGTCTGTCTGTAGCGTGACGTCAGAGCCGATCTATCCGCCCGGCTCACCAGGAGAAAGCTACCGACACGAGGCTTGGCCAGTAGGTCAATTTCCTTCCGACACATTCGTCCCGGAACCTGATCATACATCCGGGAAGACGAATGACAGGCACTAGGCTGGTTCCAGGGTCGCCCCTGTGCTATTTATGGATGAACGGACTCACGAGCAAGACAGGGAACCGATCTAAACCTGGCTCCTCGATTGATGTCACGCACTTATTTCGTTGATACGCCTGGAACCAGCATAGGAATCGAATCATGGTCATCAGAAAGAGTCCTCACGCGCTAGGTGGCGCTGTTTCTCTCTTGAAAGGGTGGTTTCTGTTCGCGGTGTCGTGGTCGGTCCAGGCAAAACACCACAGTGAAGGGTGAGAGTGGGTCATACGATGGCCTGTTGGGACAAGAGGTCCTCTATGCTGCATAACCTCTGCATCATATGGGTCCTGTGTTATCCAATAGATCAAAAACCCACAATCACGCACACCATCATGCTCCTGTTGGTCATCAGTTGGTTTTTCATTATGTTCTGAAGGCCATTGCTCTGGGTGGCTATTAGATCTATCCCCTTGATATATGGGGGGTGGGGGTGGGGGGGGGGGGGGGTGATACCTCTCCGCGAGATACAATCTCGGCGATTGGCATCTAGGAATTCTTGGATATTCGCGATTAGCGGTTGGCAATTTTTGGGGATCGGTATCGGTACAATTCCTGGTTCAACGCGAAGCCCCTTTGCCTATTTAACGCGATTCGTTACAGCAGTCTGCGGATCCAGGATTCGTGGGGTGTAGCTTGGATGGGGTGATCCTACGGGTGTTTGGCGACGATGATAATAGCGTCTTGGGGTGGGGGGTGGGGGGGAGCCCAGGGAATCCGTCAGCGTGCCGATAATGTGGGATATTTGGTCAGCGTGTACTGCGTCTTGAGCAAGCAACTTGCAAAAACACAGGATGCACAAAACATTTTTTCGCGTCGCGTCTGAAATGTGAAAAGCGCTTAACAGTTACCAAGACTGCCCAGTCATAGGAACACAGAACATCAATACAATAAGCGGCACTTAAGGCCACAACAAATTATCCATGGAAGACTATAAAGTATAGATGTAGCATATGGTGAAATGAAGTTGGAATATAATATATTTTAACGCCAATTGCATAAAAGAAACGAAATGTCAGATCAAAAATATTTTTCCGGCACCAAAATAAACTGTTTAATAAAATTCCCGTTTGATGTTGTATAAGTTTTCTCGAACAACTGTAACTGATTTAAAGCAATATATTCCGTAAGTTTTTGTATTACCAACCTCTTCTCCATGTCAAAAAAGTACATTCTGTCTTGAATTTAAATCCTGAAAGCCTGTGGGCTATCCGGAGAGAAGCAATTTGTTCACCGGAGCAGAAGTTGGTGGCCGGCTTTATATCCCTGCGCGCCTGTTCGCCGTTCGGTATTTTGTGTGTGATGTCGACCGCGGCTCGCTATCACGTCCGCGCGCGATAAAAATAGACCGCACAGTTTTATGTTGAAATGTTTGTTTTACAGACTCAAAGAGATATAAAACATATGCATCATAATTCTTGAGAAACTTTTAGTCTTGATTCTAAAATGTAAAAAATCTAAGATGGCGCATGTAAGTATATTGCTTTAAGAGAACAATAAAAAGATTCAAGATTCAAGATTCGTTCTCGGCCATGTCAGAGAGCTACACCACGCACGCATCGCCCCTGATGTTCTCACTGCGCCAGCCCTCTAGGCGTGGCACGCCGTACGTGTAATACGAGACAGATGCTGTATGGCCTTCATGCGCGCTCACTGCTACGCGTTCACTGCGAGATGTAAGGCGAGAACGGGGGTAAGCTGGCGGGTGAGGGGGCTGGCGGGGGGTGAGGGAGGGGGGGGGGAGGGTGGGGGTTCTATAAAACAGATGAACACTGTTCCATTTAGCCTTGCTATTGCTATCTGGCCGGTCTGAAGGACACTTTGAGAGTGTCGCTCTCATGAGCGGTGGGAACGTCGGTGTAGAGAACCACGATGGTGGAGAGGAGAGGGGGGGGGGGGGGTGACGTGATGAGGTGAGGGGGAGGAGGGGGGGGGCGAAGGGGCACTGCAGTCATCGCGGGAAAGTGTTTCTGTCACCCTCCGTGTCGCGAGGTAGTTGGCGAGTGTTTGTGACCGTCGCTGTAGGGAACAACGTTATAGTCCCCACGAGTCCCCACTAAGATACGCTCCTCACCCCTTCCTCCTACACCACCCAACCCCGCCCTCCCACCTACCAAGCCTAACCCATTTACCCCCCCCCCCACCACTCCCAACCCTAAAGCCCCAAACCACTCACCCCCCTCCCCCACCGCAACGTAACTCCACCTGCCACTCCCACTGCCCATTTCTTTCTCGACGGTTACAGCCTCTGAAGAAGGAGGGGGTAGATTCCTATCGGCGTAAACGTTTCACGCCCCCCCCCCCACTCCCCTGCCCAGCCGCTGCACTCCATCCCTCCCTCGTAACCCCAAGAACACCCAGTGTAACAGGATCTGGCTCACGGCCTTGAGGGCGAGGATCCACCGCCTGCAGATGACGCGAGCCGGTGTTCCCATGCCGCCCGTGCCGGCGTCCCCATGCCGCCCGTGCCGGTGTCCCCATGCCGCCCGTGCTGTGCCGGTGTCCCCGTGCCGCCCGTGCCGGTGTCCCCATGCCGCCCGTGCCGGTGTCCCCATGCCGCCCGTGCCGGTGTCCCCATGCCGCCCGTGCCGGTGTCCCCATGCCGCCCGTGCTGTGCCACTTGCACCCTTTTCCAGACACGTCCGCCACGCTTTGAACCCCCCCCCCCCACCCTCCACCCCCCCCCCCCATCTGTCCTTCACCCCCAATTTTGATATTAACGCTCCCTGCATGTAATAGGACATTTGTGCCAACAAGACAATGCCCAAGCCCGATATCAGTTGGGGGAGAGGCAGCTAATCAAGTTTGCTAGATGTTCTGGGAATAATTTGTTATGCACATTTCGTTGCATAATTCCGAGCAGACCTGACGTACATCACGCCCCCACGCAAGATCACTTGGGGTCATGGCTTTTGTCGGCGAGCCGAGCCCGGGGGACATCTTGCCGCTATGCCTGCGTCATCGACACCAGGGGTGATGACCCCTCTCGCACCCTATCCCCCTGCCTCCATCTACCCTCTACCTTCTCTCGTACCCCATTCCACTGCCTCCATCCACCCTATATCCTTGAGTGTCCAGGGTGTCATTTCACTAAGATCTCGTAACTTTTGCTCGTAAAATTTCAAAATCGTATTGCCCTCCCGAAGATAAATGAAAAATGTTTTATTTATCATCAATATATGGAAAACACGTTTTTGAATAATATTGGCTGAAAATAAATTTCACGAAGACGGCTGCCCCCCAGTAATCGCAGTATAACGCTCATTTCCGTTGCTCGTAAATTTCGGATCTGTCGTTAAAATAGCGTGTAAAAGATAGGGTTACGAGCTCGTAACTCTTAGTGAAACGATCCCCTGTTCCATTGTTGTAACTCTCCCCGGCGAGGTGTTCAGCAGGGGATTAGCTGGAGGTGCGTGACCTCCGCTTGCCGCACGAGGCCGAGGACAGGATTCTATCCACATTGGTATCGTTAGTAAAGCAGGTTAGATGGAATACAGCGATATAAACGATCCATAACGGAAAGTATTACAATTAATAATGAAAAAATAAACTGTGATCCCTTTTCCTCTTTTATGATAGGCCAAGTGTTGTTAATGTTGCCGGTATTTTGTGCCCTGACCTTGTATACAACATGTCAGTCGACTTAACAGGAACTGAATATCAAGACAAGAATCGTTTATTAATCGTTTTTTGCAGTCCTGTGGTTCGACGCCAATATATATGCAATATACATAAATTATATAACAACAAAACTAGCTGCCACCATCAGAAACCAAGGCAGTCAACTAAAAGTTGTTGTCGTAGGATATGCTCGCACCAAATGCTAGACACATTTAGTCGGTTGGTTGCTGTCGTTGCATAATTCTTTATTTGTCGCGACTACCCGGCAGTACAGATCTCGTTTACTTATTGATGAAATAAATAAATTACTTAGATATCGGAGTTAGGCATTTACGGGGCCCGTCAAGCGCGGTAAAGGTGCGACATTGGGGGTTGAAGCGGGTGCCTGTCGCTCAGTTCCAGCGGGAGTTGGACACCTTGTGTGTTTAGTATACGTTGTGGGGTCCTCTACCCCCCCCCCCCCCGCCCCAAGGCCTCCCCCCTCCACTGATTTACTGTGCCTGTGTCAGGGACCGTAAAGGTATTGTGTTAACACGTCTGGAAGACCTGAGAGGGAGGGGAGGGCAAAAATCTACTGGCAAAATCTACTGGGACGAAAATCCTTAGGATTGGTCCCTCTCCAGCTCACCCAAAGTGGAGCCAAGCAGGTACCAGAAGTGCATAATTTAGGACCCATTGGCGTACCAAACGGCACGAAGAAGACCTTTCCATCGGCACGTCCCCGGCATTCTATTACATTGCGATACTGGGCTGGGAGATGGCTGGATAACATAATGAGAGAGACAACAGAATCCTCATGCTTATCGAGACTTGGGCAAGGTCCTAAATCTAAGAATTCAAACTAATTCCGATTGTGCTCTGTTAGGCCAGCACAAGCGGCCGGTGAGAGGTTCGAGCCCCAACTATTCCGTGCAAATGTTTATGGTTGTACGGGCTAACGGTCCCTTGTCTTCTTCAGGGCCCTTTTTCTTTCCACTTGCAATTGTCCCTGTATGACCTAGCGATATTAAAATTCTCTACTTAAACTGACCCACTGACCAAGGAACACATTGTAACTCAGACGTTAATAATAACCTTGTAAAGCAGGGAATCTCTAGGTTAAGTCCATAGCATTAGCCACGGAATATGGCGACTGACTTGCCTGGTAACACACCCCGTCTCGCCCCACCATATTGTTCTACATTACGGCACGGTGTCGCGATAACAATCTCGGCATACTTTCCTTCGGCGAGGCGCTAGTTGTGACATGGTGCCTAGATCAAGCCATATTTCATCTTCTCCCCAGCTGCCACCATGCGTAAAATGGCCTCAGGCCATACTAGTACCCAGACTGCCAGTTTGATGGGGGTGACCTATATGTATATTTGTTCTAATTCCCCAGACTTCCTGGAAGCAGCTTTGGGTGGGTTTGTTTTGGCAATAGGGCTGTCGCGATAGCGTTGTGTGACCCTGAGATATGGGGCAGGTCGACGGAACCAGAGAGCATAGGATCATGAAATCCCTTTGACGATGTGTGGCTGAATGTGGGAATACCATCTTGTTGGGTGCAAAGAGGCTTAGGGCGGACACATAGGTGGGTGTAGGGGTAGGGCACCTATTTTTACCGTTCAGAGGTGCCGTGACTCCGGAAATAACCGAGACGTTCCTTGCAACTGAGGAAACTCATATATATTTTTATGTTAGTGTATTGGCTTACGCACAACGTTTCAACCGCTAAGGTCATGCCCCGATTATGGGAAGGGTCAAGGTCAGGAGATGGTATTTCGCCAGGGCAGACCAGCTACTATCTCTTGGCGAAGAAAGGTATGGAATAGTTATGCTGCACAAAGGTAGGCATTGGCACAGGTGGGGCTCGAACCACGCACCGGCCGCTTTGGCTGGCCTAGCCGGTCATAACTTGACAACAGTCGAATGCGCTACATACTAGGCCAGTTGTGCACTTACCCTGACCAATCTTTACAAGCTCCAATATTTGCCTTCTCCGTTGCGCCATTTGCGGGGGAAGAACATAAATGAAGCAATTCGGTGGTTCCACCTAAACACTCGACCTTGGTTTTTTTTCTAGCACCCAGCAACAAGAAAACCCAAGATACCAGCCCAGCAACGAATACATTGAAACGTGTTCTACTGGGAAGCTTCGTTTTCGGGGGAAGTCTTATTGGTGGCTGAAAGAAGCGGCTTACGATGGACTTACTCATTGAGGGACTCATTGCCACTCATTCGGTTGAGCCTCTTGATATGTTGGGCGCTTCATAGAATGTACTTCCCAAGGGAGAGAAGTGGGAAGGTCCGGGGTGTGGATGGGTGTGCGGCTCGGGGGTGGGTGGGCGTCCCTGATGGGAGGGCGGCAAGGGGTTGGGAGGGCGGCCCGGGGGTGGGAGGGCGGCCAGGGGGTGGGAGGGCGGCCAGGGGGTGGGAGGGCGGCCCGGAAGGGGGAGGGTGGGCAGGGTCAGCGTTTCGGGATGGGATGGCGGCGAGGGGGTAAGATGGCTGCCTGGGGGTGGGAGGGCGGCCCAGTGGGGGGGGGGGGGGGGTTGAGCGTTCCGGGATGGGATGGTGGCCAGGGGGTGGGATGGCTGCCCGGGGGGTGGGATGGCGGCCCGAAAGCGGGGGGGGGGGTGGGTGAGCCGTCCAGGATGGGAGGGCGGGCCTGCGTGGGTTGTGATGTGTGCGTCGTATAGGGCTTCCGATATGGCAGGTGGCACCACTGACCACTGTCTCTTGGGGAAGAGATACTTACCAAGGAACTAAGTTAATCTCAAGTTGATTCTATTGGGGCGAACTGTGGCGTAACGTTACCTAAGGTGCTACGATATTGTGTTGATTTGGCGCGTCTATGTCTTCAGACGTGGACCAATCCGAAAGTGATACCGGGGTCTCGTGGGCTCGGCGGTGCTGTAATATAGCATCAAATACGCAGGTTATCTAAATTACCATTACTTAGATGTAAAACTATAGCGCAAAACAAGCGTTGAGGAAGAGAACGAACCGACCACAAGAAACGTGCGAATGTTCCTTGGCAGACACGTAACATTACAGGTAGCAGAGCGTAATAAAGTTGCACGCAAAGGAGCAGAAGAAATGAAGGAGTAAGGAAGAGAAAATGTCATCGCTCACATTTAGCTTCATTGCAATCACTGATATGAAACCAGGGTATAATTGTATTTATGATGATTACTGTAAATATAATGGCGATTTGCGCACTTTACTGTGACGTGCATCACAATGGATGAGCGTGCTGGAGGCGAATATATAGCAAATTATAGGTGACGTCCATGGTGTCGCTAGCAACACATACAGGTTCATTTAATTGCTTTACCACATTGTCGCCAATATTTTTATTAGGATTATTATCAGGATCGTGATTATGTCTTACATGAGAATAATAACCCCATTAGGACACAGGGGTCTGGAAAGGGTAAATGGAGACACGCGACACAGGCATATTTAAAAAAATCGACATTCGACATTGAAAAATCTGAATCTGAAAAAGCGGCATCGACACAGATAGGGACATTTTTAGAAAATACAACCTGTATCCCACCCCATCACTATAGCAACCAGTGGCCAATGGACCTTAACTCAACCGGAGCTCCAACAGCTGTTGTACCACGTGACCGGCAACGTGTTTACTACACAACAACGCCACCGAGCCACCAGCTGTCCGCCGCACCCCCTGACCGTCTGACCTGACCCCCCACCACCAACCCCTCATCCTCCCCGACCCCCTGCAGCAGGGTCGCTGAGACCGCAAATGTTTACCTATACCACACCCACACCCCCACTACCGCCTTCCAAAGAGGGAGAAGACCGACGTCCATGTATATTCCCGTGGAGACGCACGCGTCATGATATGTACGTTGCCCTCCATTTCCGTTGGCGGAAACTACTCCGGGACGACGTCACTTTAACCGAGTACCCTGGGGAGTCAATATCCTCTAACGATGTGTTGTGGCCGTGACGCCAGCTGTTTGAGTTCCTCAAACAGCAGCGAAGACACAACGGATGGATTGCCGTATTTGCATTCCGAGCATACACCAGTTAAACCGATGTTCGCACGATGCTAATGTGTGCAGTATAAAGGAACCAATTTAGTCTCCATTGCCAGAACATTTGCAATTTCAGCCCAGCAAGGCAATTCGGCCATTGATATGTGAAACGCTAAGATCGTTAATTAAATTCATGATCAAACAGGAGGAAACCCCGTCCTACTTCAAAACTAAAGCTGCAGGATCACTGTCAGGATTTAGTGGCAACAACCTCAAGGTGAAGTGCGGAGGGGGTATAGTGGCACAGCCGTACAGTTAAAAGGCGTGGGAGGCGTTCTCTCAACCGGCACAAACATCGCTCCATGTTTCCTGTCTCAATGTTGCTTGCTAGCACGGCAGGAAATGTACCTGCGCCAACGCGGGACAGGGATTGGGGGGCTGGTCCTTAAGGTGTTCGTGCCACGATCAAACAACTTCAGCTCATATTAATCTTCTGTGTATGCACGCTTATATTATCTAGCTGTAACGCCCCAAATAGTAGCAGGGCATACTTTTTGCACTTGTTTTCGCGCCTACCAATTTAACTTCTGCGAGCGAGGAAAGTGACGTCACAGAGGAATACAAACGCATGTGCTTTATATTGAGACGCAGATTCTGTCTGCTCATTGGCTTGAACTCAACAAAAAACACTCAACCATAAAAACAATACACGCCCTCGACCACAGATGTCTACGCACTGCATCAAAGCTCACCTGTCAATCTTGTGACATCATTGGGGAATTTTCAAATAACGCTCAGATTCAATGCTCCCAGAAATAAACGGTGTATGATGGAAGCGTCCATCAATGTTAAACAACGGCATACGATTCCTGTTGGTTCCGTCAGATCCGGACCTTGCCTAACCGGATGGGTATACCAGAGTTTTAGACCTTGCCTAACCGGATGGGTATACTAGAGATCTGGACCTTGCCTAACCGGATGGGTATACCAGAGTTTTAGACCTTGCCTAACCGGATGGGTATACTAGAGATCTGGACCTTGCCTAACCGGATGGGTATACCAGAGTTTTAGACCTTGCCTAACCGGATGGGTATACTAGAGATCTGGACATTGCCTAACCGGATGGGTATACCAGAGTTTTAGACCTTGCCTAACCGGATGGGTATACTAGAGATCTGGACCTTGCCTAACCGGATGGGTATACCAGAGTTTTAGACCTTGCCTAACCGGATGGGTATACCAGAGTTTTAGACCATGCCTAACCGGATGGGTATACTAGAGAACTGGACCTTGCCTAACCGGATGGGTATACCAGAGTTTTAGACCTTGCCTAACCGGATGGGTATACCAGAGTTTTAGACCTTGCCTAACCGGATGGGTATACTAGAGATACGGACCTTGCCTAACGGGATGGGTATACCAGAGTTTTAGACCTTGCCTAACCGGATGGGTATACTAGAGAACTGGACCTTGCCTAACCGGATGGGTATACCAGAGTTTTAGACCTTGCCTAACCGGATGGGTATACCAGAGTTTTAGACCTTGCCTAACCGGATGGGTATACTAGAGAACTGGACCTTGCCTAACCGGATGGGTATACCAGAGTTTTAGACCTTGCCTAACCGGATGGGTATACCAGAGTTTTAGACCTTGCCTAACCGGATGGGTATACTAGAGATACGGACCTTGCCTAACCGGATGGGTATACCAGAGTTTTAGACCTTGCCTAACCGGATGGGTATACTAGAGAACTGGACCTTGCCTAACCGGATGGGTATACCAGAGTTTTAGACCTTGCCTAACCGGATGGGTATACCAGAGTTTTAGACCTTGCCTAACCGGATGGGTATACTAGAGATACGGACCTTGCCTAACCGGATGGGTATACTAGAGGTCCGGACGTTGCCTAACAGGATAGGTATACTAGAGATCCGGAACTTGCCTAACAGGATGGGTATGCTAGAGATACGGACCTTGCCTAACCGGATGGGTATACTAGAGATACGGACCTTGTCTAACAGGATGGGTATACTAGAGGTCCGGACGTTGCCTAACAGGATAGGTATACTAGAGATCCGGAACTTGCCTAACAGGATGGGTATACTAGAGGTCCGGACGTTGCCTGACAGGACGGGTATACTAGAGGTCTGGACCTTGCCTAACCGGATGGCTATACTAGAGATACGGACCTTGTCTAACAGGATGGGTATACTAGAGGTCTGGACCTTGCCTGACCAGATGGGTATACTAGAAGTCTGGATCTTGCTAACCGGGTGGGTTTACTAGAGGTCCGGACCTTGCCTAACCGGATGGGTATACTAGAGACCAGGACCTTGCCAAACCGGATGAGTACACTAGAGGTCCGGGCCTTGCTAACCGGATCCGTATCACTGAGGGGGTTGGTCGGGCGCTGGCCACAGTTACCAGTGGAGGAGCAGAGCCTAAAATGTAGGGCGTGATCGCTGTACCTGAAACCGACGGGGAATCTAAACCGTTTATCAAACCGGTTTTTACGGTTTGCCCACATACATTTCAGCATGTATTTTGGCAATGGACATGTGCTTACGAAGTTATGCCAGCATCAAATACGCCGTCTGCTTCATTTTCTACCCGCGATTGGACTGTTCGTTAAAGAAGTAATTTCATACGTTTGTCCAGAAGTCATTAGATTTATGATTAACTATGGTGTGCTTTTTTAATCGAACTGACAGTTCCGCGGAACCGAAACCGTCAAATCAGCTCTCTCCACAGACCGGTTTCGGTTCTTCTCGTGTAGAACAGTCAGTTCGCCAAACCGGTTTTGGTTTCATGTAAATGGAAAGCGCCCGTAGATTCGGACTTGGTCTTGGCGATCTGGGCGATCTGGGGCCGGTTTCATGTAGCGGTCATAAGGCAGTCATAGCGCAGTTTACGACCCGGACACGGTCATAGCACCAAATCTCGGTTTTGTGTAGCGGTCATAGCCGCTTACACTTAATAAATTATTCATAGTGGCGGTCTTAATATGACAGCTACCCCCAAGTCTTAACGACGCTATGCTTGGGCACGAGCCAATTGTTAACATGTACAAGTGTGTATTAACTGGCATATTGCAAGATGACGATGCAAGTCAAACGGTTATGCACATATTAGGGCAAAAGTAAAAGTCAACAATGTATTTTAATAGTGTAGTATTTAATGCATAGTCATAGCCCAGCAACCAGAATTATAGCCCGACGCCCGGCGCTATAAGCCCGACGCCCAGAGCCTTACCCCAGCGCCCGGAGCTATATCCAGGATGGATAGCCCGGGGCGATAGCCCGCAGCCATAGCTCGGAGCCACAGCCTGGAACCATAGCCCGAAGCCGTAGCCCGGAACCATAGCCCTGCGACCGCTCGGAGCCATAGCCCAGCGCTCGAAGCCATAGCCCGGCGCTCGGAGCCATAGCCCGGCGTTCAGAGCCATAGTCCGGCGCTCGGAGCCGTAGCCCGGCGCTCGGAGCCATAGCCCGGCCCCCGGAGTCTTAGCCAGGCGACCGGAGCCATAGCCCGGCGTTCAGAGCCATAGTCCGGCGCTCGGAGCCGTAGCCCGGCGCTCGGAGCCATAGCCCGGCCCCCGGAGTCTTAGCCAGGCGACCGGAGCCATAGCCTGGAGCCATAGCTCGGAGCCACATCCCGGAGTTATATCCCGGAGCCATAGCCCGGAGCTACATATCCGGAGTTATATCCCGGAGCCATAGCCCGGAGCAATTGTCCGGAGCCATAGCCCGGAGCCACATCCCGGAGTTATACCCCCGACCCATAACCCGGAGCCGCAGCCCGGAGCCGTAGCCATGGCCCAGCGCTCCGAGCCATAGTCCGGCACCCGAAGCCATAGCCCGGCGACCGGAGCCATAGCTCGGAGCTACAGCCCTGGGCTATAGTCGAGCTTCGGGAAGCGAGGGCGAGATCGCGAGAACGCGATAGGAAGATCGCCAGGGCGAGATCGCGAGTGGCACAAAAATGCCACCATACTGGACTTGTAGGATGTGATTGTTTATACAGTGGGCGTGACGCAATTTCGAGGAAACACCCAGTCATGTCTAAAAATAGATGGTTCTCTCCGGTCTTAGTGCCGACCGGCAGCTTTTTTGCTTATGAAACGAGGTTGGTCTTAGTTTATGACCGAGTCGTTAGTATGATCAATTTAGTCTTAAGTTAGCGCTATGTCCGGTTATACGTTAAGACCATTCTTCATGAAACCGGCCCCTGTGGAACAAGCGAGTGGGAGGGGAGATGAGGTGCAGACTGAAGAGTCCACCAACCCAGTACGACATCAGCGTAACTGGTTACTGCCCCCCGCTCCCTCACCCCATTATCCCTTACACACACTCATCATACTCACTGGCACTGTGAGCACGTTCCTCACATCACCTCTGCCCACGCAGCCGGCAAACCTCACGGGTGACCTTAACGGTTTCCGAGGGTTGTTTAGGTTCAATTATTGTTTTCGATCCAGAATTTGAAAAATATGGACATTCCATTGTGGTGACAATGGAGGAGAAACAAGTTTCAAATTAACCCGGGGTAAACGTTTTAAGGCGCTTCACGTCTTTGACCTCGATCGAACTCAAAAACATAGTTCGAAAGTAACATGGCTTATAATTAATCAGAATCGATCTAATGGTGTATTTGACGCCAAACCGATAATATATCTTCGATTATATTAATTTTAATCTTCGCGTATGAAGGATAATTCTGATGGTAAAATTTGACGTGGGGCAGAGGGACTATAGCGTAATCTGTAGAACGCCCTCTGCCGGGAGATCGACTCACTGGCTGCCTCTCACCGTGCCTAACCAACGCCAGCTCGCTTTTAGAAGAATATCACCATTTATCGACAGATCTCACCGCCGTTCCGTCCTTTCATCTCATTGTCACAATGGTTTGGATGTAGCCCATGAAGCATAAACAACGCCGACCTAAAACATCAATCATACCTGTAGGGGTCCACAATCCGTTCATGCCAATAAAGGGACAGACCATTTGATAGCCAGGGGTGGGGTGGGGGGGGGGGGGGCGGGGCTTGTTGCTGCAAAACATCCTGGCTTCCTATTTCTTTTCATGCCCTCGCACTATTAAACTTAATACATTTTGCAGATACAAAAAATATATACATCCTCATGACCGTAAAACAATATTCATCCCTCGTCGAACCCTCTCTGCACCCAACCCCCCCCCCTTAGAAATAAAATGGGCCGGCCCATTGGTCTGCCTCTATAACTGCATAACCTTTCTGCACATGTCTGTCAATTGTAGGATTTCTTCTCAAATGTCAGCTTCGCAGAGTTTGTTTCTAATTTCCTCTCGTTGACTTGTGAGCCCGCGTACTTACAAGAAACACGCATACAGGCCGGTAGTTTTAATAAGTACGGGATTACAGCCGACAGCGTGGCAGTTGTAGGCTGTAGGTCTATTTCTTTCCTCTCTCTCCCCCCCCCCTCTCTCTCCTTCTCTTTTTTCTGCCCACCCCCGCTCCCACTCTTTGCCTCGCCGTCTTTCGCCCCCTCTCCCTCTGTCTTTACCTCTCCTCTCTCCCCCTCTCCCTCTGTCTTTACCTCTCCTCTCGCCCCCTCTCCCTCTGTCTTTACCTCTCCTCTCTCCCCCTCTCCCTCTGTCTTTACCTCTCCTCTCCCCCCCCCTCTGTCTTTACCTCTTCTCTCGCCCCCTCTCCCTCTGTCTTTACCTCTCCTCTCGCCCCCTCTCCCTCTGTCTTTACCTCTCCTCTCGCCCCCTCTCCCTCTGTCTTTACCTCTCCTCTCTCCCCCTCTCCCTCTGTCTTTACCTCTCCTCTCGCCCCCTCTCCCTCTGTCTTTACCTCTCCTCTCGCCCCCTCTCCCTCTGTCTTTACCTCTCCTCTCGCCCCCTCTCCCTCTGTCTTTACCTCTCCTCTCGCCCCTTCTCCCTTTGTCCTTACCTCTCCTCTCGCCCCCTCTCCCTCTGTCTTTACCTCTCCTCTCGCCCCCTCTCCCTCTGTCTTTACCTCTCCTCTCGCCCCCTCTCCCTCTGTCTTTACCTCTCCTCTCGCCCCTTCTCCCTTTGTCCTTACCTCTCCTCTCGCCCCTCTCCCTTTGTCTTTACCTCTTCTCTCGCCCCCTCTCCCTCTGTCTTTACCGCTCTTCTCGCTCACTTTCTTTCTCTCTCTACCTCTCCTCTCGCCCCCTCTCCCTCTGTCTTTTTCTCTCCTCTCCCCCCTCTCCCTTTGTCCTTACCTCTTCTCTCGCCCCATCTCCCTCTGTCTTTACCGCTCTTCTCGCCCACTTTCTTTCTCTCTCTACCTCTCCTCACGCCCCCTCTCCCTCTGTCTTTATCTTTCCTCTCGCCCCCTCTCCCTCTGTCTTTACCTCTCCTCTCGCCCCATCTCCCTCTGTCTTTACCGCTCTTCTCGCTCACTTTCTTTCTTTCTCTACCTCTCCTCTCGCCCCCTCTCCCTTTGTCCTTACCTCTCCTCTCGCCCCATCTGCCTCTGTCTTTATCTTTCCTCTCCCCCCTCTCCCTTTGTCTTTACCTCTTCTCTCGCCCCCTCTCCCTCTGTCTTTACCGCTCTTCTCGCTCACTTTCTTTCTCTCTCTACCTCTCCTCTCGCCCCCTCTCCCTCTGTCTTTACCGCTCTTCTCGCCCACTTTCTCTCTCTATCTACCTCTCCTCTCGCCCCCTCTCCCTCTGTCTTTACCTCTCCCCTCGCCCCCTCTCCCTCTGTCTTTACCTCTCCTCTCGCCCCCTGTCCCTCTGTCTTTACCTCTCCTCTCGCCCCCTCTCCCTCTGTCTTTACCTCTCCTCTCGCCCCCTCTCCCTCTGTCTTTACCTCTCCTCTCGCCCCCTCTCCCTCTGTCTTCACCTCTCCTCTCGCCCCCTCTCCCTCTGTCTTTACCTCTCCTCTCGCCCACTCTCCCTCTGTCTTTACCTCTCCTCTCGCCCCCTCTCCCTCTGTCTTTACCTCTCCTCTCGCCCCCTCTCCCTCTGTCTTTACCTCTCCTCTCGCCCCCTCTCCCTCTGTCTTTACCTCTCCTCTCGCCCCCTCTCCCTCTGTCTTTACCTCTCCTCTCGCCCCCTCTCCCTGTCTTTACCTCCTCACTCGCCCCCTCTCCCTCTGTCTTTACCTCTCCTCTCGCCCCCTGTCCCTGTCTTTACCTCTTCTCTCGCCCCCTCTCCCTCTGTCTTTACCTCTTCTCTCCCCCCCCCCCTCTGTCTTTACCTCTCCCCTCGCCCCCTCTCCCTCTGTTATTACCTCTTCTCTCGCCCCCTCTCCCTCTGTCTTCACCTCTTCTCTCGCCCCCTCTCCCTCTGTCTTTACCTCTCCTCTCGCACCCTCTCCCTCTGTCTTTACCTCTCCCCTCGCCCCCTCTCCCTCTGTCTTTACCTCTCCTCTCGCCCCCTCTCCCTCTGTCTTTACCTCTCCTCTCGCCCCCTCTCCCTCTGTCTTTACCTCTCCTCTCGCCCCCTCTCCCTCTGTCTTTACCTCTCCTCTCCCCCCCCCCCTCTGTCTTTACCTCTCCCCTCGCCCCCTCTCCCTCTGTTATTACCTCTTCTCTCGCCCCCTCTCCCTCTGTCTTCACCTCTTCTCTCGCCCCCTCTCCCTCTGTCTTTACCTCTCCTCTCGCACCCTCTCCCTCTGTCTTTACCTCTCCCCTCGCCCCCTCTCCCTCTGTCTTTACCTCTCCTCTCGCCCCCTCTCCCTCTGTCTTTACCTCTCCTCTCGCCCCCTCTCCCTCTGTCTTTACCTCTCCTCTCGCCCCCTCTCCCTCTGTCTTTACCTCTCCTCTCGCCCCCTCTCCCTCTGTCTTTACCTCTCCTCTCGCCCCCTATCCCTCTGTCTTTACCTCTCCTCTCGCCCCCTCTCCCTCTGTCTTTACCTCTCCTCTCGCCCCCTCTCCCTCTGTCTTTACCTCTCCTCTCGCCCCCTCTCCCTCTGTCTTTACCTCTCCTCTCGCCCCCTATCCCTCTGTCTTTACCTCTCCTCTCGCCCCCTCTCCCTCTGTCTTTACCTCTCCTCTCGCCCCCTCTCCCTCTGTCTTTACCTCTCCTCTCGCCCCCTATCCCTCTGTCTTTACCTCTTCTCTCGCCCCCTCTCCCTCTGTCTTTACTTCTCCTCTCGCTCCCTCTCCCTCTGTCTTTACCTCTCCTCTCGCCCCCTCTCCCTCTGTCTTCACCTCTCCTCTCGCCCCCTCTCCCTTTGTCTTTACCTCTCCTCTCGCCCCCTCTCCCTCTGTCTTTACCTCTCCTCTCGCCCCCTCTCCCTGTCTTTACCTCCTCTCTCGCCCCCTCTCCCTCTGTCTTTACCGCTCTTCTCGCTCACTTTCTTTCTCTCTCTACCTCTCCTCTCGCCCCCTCTCCCTCTGTCTTTACCGCTCTTCTCGCCCACTTTCTCTCTCTATCTACCTCTCCTCTCGCCCACTCTCCCTCTGTCTTTACCTCTCCCCTCGCCCCCTCTCCCTCTGTCTTTACCTCTCCTCTCGCCCCCTGTCCCTCTGTCTTTACCTCTCCTCTCGCCCCCTCTCCCTCTGTCTTTACCTCTCCTCTCGCCCCCTCTCCCTCTGTCTTTACCTCTCCTCTCGCCCCCTCTCCCTCTGTCTTCACCTCTCCTCTCGCCCCCTCTCCCTCTGTCTTTACCTCTCCTCTCGCCCACTCTCCCTCTGTCTTTACCTCTCCTCTCGCCCCCTCTCCCTCTGTCTTTACCTCTCCTCTCGCCCCCTCTCCCTCTGTCTTTACCTCTCCTCTCGCCCCCTCTCCCTCTGTCTTTACCTCTCCTCTCGCCCCCTCTCCCTCTGTCTTTACCTCTCCTCTCGCCCCCTCTCCCTCTGTCTTTACCTCTCCTCTCGCCCCCTCTCCCTGTCTTTACCTCCTCACTCGCCCCCTCTCCCTCTGTCTTTACCTCTCCTCTCGCCCCCTGTCCCTGTCTTTACCTCTTCTCTCGCCCCCTCTCCCTCTGTCTTTACCTCTTCTCTCCCCCCCCCCTCTGTCTTTACCTCTCCCCTCGCCCCCTCTCCCTCTGTTATTACCTCTTCTCTCGCCCCCTCTCCCTCTGTCTTCACCTCTTCTCTCGCCCCCTCTCCCTCTGTCTTTACTTCTCCTCTCGCACCCTCTCCCTCTGTCTTTACCTCTCCCCTCGCTCCCTCTCCCTCTGTCTTTACCTCTCCTCTCGCCCCCTCTCCCTCTGTCTTTACCTCTCCTCTCGCCCCCTCTCCCTCTGTCTTTACCTCTCCTCTCGCCCCCTCTCCCTCTGTCTTTACCTCTCCTCTCGCCCCCTCTCCCTCTGTCTTTACCTCTCCTCTCGCCCCCTATCCCTCTGTCTTTACCTCTCCTCTCGCCCCCTCTCCCTCTGTCTTTACCTCTCCTCTCGCCCCCTCTCCCTCTGTCTTTACCTCTCCTCTCGCCCCCTATCCCTCTGTCTTTACCTCTTCTCTCGCCCCCTCTCCCTCTGTCTTTACTTCTCCTCTCGCTCCCTCTCCCTCTGTCTTTACCTCTCCTCTCGCCCCCTCTCCCTCTGTCTTCACCTCTCCTCTCGCCCCCTCTCCCTTTGTCTTTACCTCTCCTCTCGCCCCCTCTCCCTCTGTCTTTACCTCTCCTCTCGCCCCCTCTCCCTGTCTTTACCTCCTCTCTCGCCCCCTCTCCCTCTGTCTTTACCTCTCCTCTCGCCCCCTCTCCCTCTGTCTTTACCTCTCCTCTCGCCCCCTCTCCCTCTGTCTTTACCTCTCCTCTCGCCCCCTCTCCCTGTCTTTACCTCCTCTCTCGCCCCCTCTCCCTCTGTCTTTACCTCTCCTCTCGCCCCCTCTCCCTGTCTTTACCTCTTCTCTCGCCCCCTCTCCCTCTGTCTTTACCTCTTCTCTCCCCCCCCCCTCTGTCTTTACCTCTCCCCTCGCCCCCTCTCCCTCTGTTATTACCTCTTCTCTCGCCCCCTCTCCCTCTGTCTTCACCTCTTCTCTCGCCCCCTCTCCCTCTGTCTTTACCTCTCCCCTCGCCCCCTCTCCCTCTGTCTTCACATCTTCTCTCGCCCCCTCTCCCTCTGTCTTTACCTCTCCTCTCGCCCCCTCTCCCTCTGTCTTTACCTCTCCCCTCGCCCCCTCTCCCTCTGTCTTTACCTCTCCTCTCGCCCCCTGTCCCTCTGTCTTTACCTCTCCTCTCGCCCCCTCTCCCTCTGTCTTTACCTCTCCTCTCGCCCCCTCTCCCTCTGTCTTTACCTCTCCTCTCGCCCCCTCTCCCTCTGTCTTCACCTCTCCTCTCGCCGCCTCTCCCTCTGTCTTTACCTCTCCTCTCGCCCACTCTCCCTCTGTCTTTACCTCTCCTCTCGCCCCCTCTCCCTCTGTCTTTACCTCTCCTCTCGCCCCCTCTCCCTCTGTCTTTACCTCTCCTCTCGCCCCCTCTCCCTCTGTCTTTACCTCTCCTCTCGCCCCCTCTCCCTCTGTCTTTACCTCTCCTCTCGCCCCCTCTCCCTCTGTCTTTACCTCTCCTCTCGCCCCCTCTCCCTGTCTTTACCTCCTCTCTCGCCCCCTCTCCCTCTGTCTTTACCTCTCCTCTCGCCCCCTCTCCCTGTCTTTACCTTTTCTCTCGCCCCCTCTCCCTCTGTCTTTACCTCTTCTCTCCCCCCCCCCTCTGTCTTTACCTCTCCCCTCGCCCCCTCTCCCTCTGTTATTACCTCTTCTCTCGCCCCCTCTCCCTCTGTCTTCACCTCTTCTCTCGCCCCCTCTCCCTCTGTCTTTACCTCTCCTCTCGCCCCCTCTCCCTCTGTCTTTACCTCTCCCCTCGCCCCCTCTCCCTCTGTCTTCACCTCTTCTCTCGCCCCCTCTCCCTCTGTCTTTACCTCTCCTCTCGCACCCTCTCCCTCTGTCTTTACCTCTCCCCTCGCCCCCTCTCCCTCTGTCTTTACCTCTCCTCTCGCCCCCTCTCCCTCTGTCTTTACCTCTCCTCTCGCCCCCTCTCCCTCTGTCTTTACCTCTCCTCTCGCCCCCTCTCCCTCTGTCTTTACCTCTCCTCTCGCCCCCTCTCCCTCTGTCTTTACCTCTCCTCTCGCCCCCTATCCCTCTGTCTTTACCTCTTCTCTCGCCCCCTCTCCCTCTGTCTTTACCTCTCCTCTCGCTCCCTCTCCCTCTGTCTTTACCTCTCCTCTCGCCCCCTCTCCCTCTGTCTTCACCTCTCCTCTCGCCCACTCTCCCTCTGTCTTCACCTCTCCTCTCGCCCCCTATCCCTCTGTCTTCACCTCTCCTCTCGCCCCCTCTCCCTGTGTCTTTACCTCTCCTCTCGCCTACTCTCCCTCTGTCTTCACCTCCCCTCTCGCCCACTCTCCCTCTGTCTTTACCTCTCCTCTCGCCCCCTATCCCTCTGTCTTCACCTCTCCTCTCGCCCACTCTCCCCCTGTCTTCACCTCTCCTCTCGCCCCCTATCCCTCTGTCTTCACCTCTCCTCTCGCCCCCTCTCCCTCTGTCTTTACCTCTCCTCTCGCCCCCTCTCCCTCTGTCTTTACCTCTCCTCTCGCTCCCTCTCCCTCTGTCTTTACCTCTTCTCTCGCCCCCTCTCCCTCTGTCTTCACCTCTTCTCTCGCCCCCTCTCCCTCTGTCTTTACCACTCCTCTCGCCACCTCTCCCTCTGTCTTCACCTCTCCTCTCGTCCACTCTCCCTCTGTCTTCACCTCTCCTCTCGCCCCCTATCCCTCTGTCTTCACCTCTCCTCTCGCCCCCTCTCCCTCTGTCTTTACCTCTCCCCTCGCCCCCTCTCCCTCTGTCTTTACCTCTCCCCTCGCCCCCTCTCCCTCTGTCTTTACCTCTCCTCTCGCTCCCTCTCCCTCTGTCTTTACCTCTCCCCTCGCCCCCTCTCCCTCTGTCTTCACCTCTTCTCTCGCCCCCTCTCCTCTGTCTTTACCTCTCCCCTCGCCCCCTCTCCCTCTGTCTTCACCTCTCCTCTCGCTCCCTCTCCCTCTGTCTTTACCTCTCCCCTCGCCCCCTCTCCCTCTGTCTTCACCTCTCCTCTCGCCCCCTCTCCCTCTGTCTTTACCTCTCCTTTCGCCCCCTCTCCCTCTGTCTTTACCTCTCCTCTCGCATCCTCTCCCTCTGTCTTTACCTCTCCTCTCGCCCACTCTCCCTCTGTCTTTACCTCTCCTCTCGCCCCCTCTACCTCTGTCTTTACCTCTCCCCTCGCCCCCTCTCCCTCTGTCTTTACCTCTCCTCTCGCTCCCTCTCCCTCTGTCTTTACCTCTCCCCTCGCCCCCTCTCCCTCTGTCTTCACCTCTCCTCTCGCCCCCTCTCCCTCTGTCTTTACCTCTCCTCTCGCCCCCTCTCCCTCTGTCTTTACCTCTCCTCTCGCCCCCTCTCCCTCTGTCTTTACCTCTCCTCTCGCCCACTCTCCCTCTGTCTTTACCTCTCTTCTCGCCCCCTATCCCTCTGTCTTTACCTCTCCTCTCGCCCCCTCTCCCTCTGTCTTTACCTCTCCTCTCGCCCCCTCTCCCTCTGTCTTTACCTCTCCTCTCGCCCATTCTCCCTCTGTCTTTACCTCTTCTCTCGCCCCCTCTCCCTCTGTCTTTACCTCTCCTCTCGCCCCCTCTCCCTCTGTCTTTACCTCTCCTCTCGCCCCCTCTCCCTCTGTCTTTACCTCTCCTCTCGCCCCCTCTCCCTCTGTCTTTACCTCTCCTCTCGCCCCCTCTCCCTCTGTCTTTACCTCTCCTCTCGCCCATTCTCCCTCTGTCTTTACCTCTCCTCTCGCCCCCTCTCCCTCTGTCTTTACCTCTCCCCTCGCCCCCTCTCCCTCTGTCTTTACCTCTCCTCTCGCCCCCTGTCCCTCTGTCTTTACCTCTCCTCTCGCCCCCTCTCCCTCTGTCTTTACCTCTCCTCTCGCCCCCTCTCCCTCTGTCTTTACCTCTCCTCTCGCCCCCTCTCCCTCTGTCTTCACCTCTCCTCTCGCCCCCTCTCCCTCTGTCTTTACCTCTCCTCTCGCCCACTCTCCCTCTGTCTTTACCTCTCCTCTCGCCCCCTCTCCCTCTGTCTTTACCTCTCCTCTCGCCCCCTCTCCCTCTGTCTTTACCTCTCCTCTCGCCCCCTCTCCCTCTGTCTTTACCTCTCCTCTCGCCCCCTCTCCCTCTGTCTTTACCTCTCCTCTCGCCCCCTCTCCCTCTGTCTTTACCTCTCCTCTCGCCCCCTCTCCCTGTCTTTACCTCCTCTCTCGCCCCCTCTCCCTCTGTCTTTACCTCTCCTCTCGCCCCCTCTCCCTGTCTTTACCTTTTCTCTCGCCCCCTCTCCCTCTGTCTTTACCTCTTCTCTCCCCCCCCCTCTGTCTTTACCTCTCCACTCGCCCCCTCTCCCTCTGTTATTACCTCTTCTCTCGCCCCCTCTCCCTCTGTCTTCACCTCTTCTCTCGCCCCCTCTCCCTCTGTCTTTACCTCTCCTCTCGCCCCCTCTCCCTCTGTCTTTACCTCTCCCCTCGCCCCCTCTCCCTCTGTCTTCACCTCTTCTCTCGCCCCCTCTCCCTCTGTCTTTACCTCTCCTCTCGCACCCTCTCCCTCTGTCTTTACCTCTCCCCTCGCCCCCTCTCCCTCTGTCTTTACCTCTCCTCTCGCCCCCTCTCCCTCTGTCTTTACCTCTCCTCTCGCCCCCTCTCCCTCTGTCTTTACCTCTCCTCTCGCCCCCTCTCCCTCTGTCTTTACCTCTCCTCTCGCCCCCTCTCCCTCTGTCTTTACCTCTCCTCTCGCCCCCTATCCCTCTGTCTTTACCTCTTCTCTCGCCCCCTCTCCCTCTGTCTTTACCTCTCCTCTCGCTCCCTCTCCCTCTGTCTTTACCTCTCCTCTCGCCCCCTCTCCCTCTGTCTTCACCTCTCCTCTCGCCCACTCTCCCTCTGTCTTCACCTCTTCTCTCGCCCCCTCTCCTCTGTCTTTACCTCTCCCCTCGCCCCCTCTCCCTCTGTCTTCACCTCTCCTCTCGCTCCCTTTCCCTCTGTCTTTACCTCTCCCCTCGCCCCCTCTCCCTCTGTCTTCACCTCTCCTCTCGCCCCCTCTCCCTCTGTCTTTACCTCTCCTTTCGCCCCCTCTCCCTCTGTCTTTACCTCTCCTCTCGCATCCTCTCCCTCTGTCTTTACCTCTCCTCTCGCCCACTCTCCCTCTGTCTTTACCTCTCCTCTCGCCCCCTCTCCCTCTGTCTTTACCTCTCCCCTCGCCCCCTCTCCCTCTGTCTTTACCTCTCCTCTCGCTCCCTCTCCCTCTGTCTTTACCTCTCCCCTCGCCCCCTCTCCCTCTGTCTTCACCTCTCCTCTCGCCCCCTCTCCCTCTGTCTTTACCTCTCCTCTCGCCCCCTCTCCCTCTGTCTTTACCTCTCCTCTCGCCCCCTCTCCCTCTGTCTTTACCTCTCCTCTCGCCCACTCTCCCTCTGTCTTTACCTCTCTTCTCGCCCCCTATCCCTCTGTCTTTACCTCTCCTCTCGCCCCCTCTCCCTCTGTCTTTACCTCTCCTCTCGCCCCCTCTCCCTCTGTCTTTACCTCTCCTCTCGCCCATTCTCCCTCTGTCTTTACCTCTTCTCTCGCCCCCTCTCCCTCTGTCTTTACCTCTCCTCTCGCCCCCTCTCCCTCTGTCTTTACCTCTCCTCTCGCCCCCTCTCCCTCTGTCTTTACCTCTCCCCTCGCCCCCTCTCCCTCTGTCTTTACCTCTCCTCTCGCCCCCTCTCCCTCTGTCTTTACCTCTCCTCTCGCCCCCTCTCCCTCTGTCTTTACCTCTTCTCTCCCCCCCCCCCTCTGTCTTTACCTCTCCTCTCGCCCCCTCTCCCTCTGTCTTTACCTCTCCTCTCGCCCACTCTCCCTCTGTCTTTACCTCTCCTCTCGCCCCCTCTCTCTCTGTCTTTACCTCTCTTCTCGCCCACTCTCCCTCTGTCTTTACCTCTCCTCTCGCCCACTCTCCCTCTGTCTTTACCTCTCCTCTCGCCCCCTCTCCCTCTGTCTTTACCTCTCCTCTCGCCCTCTCCCCCTCTGTCTTTACCTCTCCTCTCGCCCCCTCTCCTTCTGTCTTTACCTCTCCTCTCGCCCCCTCTCCCTCTGTCTTCACCTCTCCCCTCGCCCCCTCTCCCTCTGTCTTTACCTCTCCTCTCGCCCCCTCTCCCTCTGTCTTTACCTCTCCTCTCGCCCCCTCTCCCTCTGTCTTTACCTCTCCTCTCGCTCCCTCTCCCTCTGTCTTTACCTCTCCTCTCGCCCACTCTCCCTCTGTCTTTACCTCTCCTCTCGCCCCCTCTCCCTCTGTCTTTACCTCTCCTCTCGCCCCCTCTCCCTCTGTCTTTACCTCTCCTCTCGCCCCCTCTCCCTCTGTCTTCACCTCTCCCCTCGCCCCCTCTCCCTCTGTCTTTACCTCTCCTCTCGCCCCCTCTCCCTCTGTCTTTACCTCTCCTCTCGCCCCCTCTCCCTCTGTCTTCACCTCTCCCCTCGCCCCCTCTCCCTCTGTCTTTACCTCTCCTCTCGCCCCCTCTCCCTCTGTCTTTACCTCTCTTCTCGCCCACTCTCCCTCTGTCTTTACCTCTCCTCTCGCCCACTCTCCCTCTGTCTTTACCTCTCCTCTCGCCCCCTCTCCCTCTGTCTTTACCTCTCCTCTCGCCCTCTCCCCCTCTGTCTTTACCTCTCCTCTCGCCCCCTCTCCCTCTGTCTTTACCTCTCCTCTCGCCCCCTCTCCCTCTGTCTTCACCTCTCCCCTCGCCCCCTCTCCCTCTGTCTTTACCTCTCCTCTCGCCCCCTCTCCCTCTGTCTTTACCTCTCCCCTCGCCCTCTCTCGTTGTTTCCCACATTACATGACGACGATGTCTGCTTAGTCTTTGAAATGTCTCCTTTCCTGTACAATGGTTGTCGGCCAATTGTCCGTGTTTGATTATTGATACGATCTTTACACTCACAATTTCAGCTGTTCAACTGATCGATTGATACAATTAGAAATAGGATGTGTACTGTTTGAAACTCTGGGTTCATTCAGAGCTATCGGATTAAACTTAAAGTCAACTTGGTGGTTTTGGATTATTGCGTCTGTTCTACTGCACAAAATAGCAGAATCGCCCAGTTAAATAGTATGCACTAACGCACTAATGTAAGTTCCAAATAAATAATCAACTGACTTCCTTATTGAAGCAGATTCCGTTTGTCCGTGTGGCATGTGTTGCTCCAAGCTCATATACTACTGTTATTCCCACGTATTCAGTGATATGTGTGTGATATGTTGGGGTATGTCATCTATGTGGTATCGACATTCTCACTACATCCGATCATCGCTCATTACCAAAATTATAAAGCCTCAAGACGGCGTCGCCGATATCATATCGCCTCTAATATATATAGGTGTCACCTAAATTGCAAGCGAAGTAAAATATTTTTAATATTACATAATATATATATCAGGAAGGAATGCATTTATGCCTATGCTATGCTATATATGTTATACTGAGTTTAAAGTTACTCTAAATCAACATATGCCCATTGGATAAGCTGGGATAAACAAATTTGGCAGTAGAGTGTATTTATTAAAAGCAGCTATCTTAGGCTGAAAAATGTGATGCCCCCGCCCCCCCTGTGTATATTCAGTTATTTTAAGATTAATCTGAATATATTGTTTATAACTGACAGGTTAAAGTGGCCCACCGATTCCCTTTTTGCATTAGCTGAAATAGTAACTTTAATAACAGGTGATACTTTTCATTACATAGTAAAGCAAATCATAATATGCAATTCATCAGATAACAGGTTTTATACAGTGAAGTAGTTTCAAAAAAGGAAAAGGAAACTTACCTCAGTTGTTGTAAGCAAATTCTTTCATACATTTCTTTCTTATATATTATCCAAAATTTGATCATGACAAATTGCGAGTGGTATCCTTTTTTTAAGCTATATATTATAAATATATCAGTTTCGTCAGCAGGAAATAATGTTTAAAGCATATGTAGTAATAGATGCACCCCCTGCCCTATTATATAGAGGTGACTGAATACAGTTAATTGATCTAGGCCTACTGCAAAAATGTGGTACATTGTTCGTTTTACATTGAAATATCAGATGTAGATCTATAATATAAACTAGATCTATGCATGTATTTAAGTGATGAGTTTGAGCTTCTTTTTCTGGAACATACAACGCCCTATATTTGAGGTAATCAAAGCATGTCTACTTTTGAAAGGTTGACAGTTATTTCACAACAAATGCAGCTTAATCCTGGTTAAATCTAATGCTGAAATAAGTTATTTTTTCTTGACTGTTCTTCAGAAACTGTTGTTTTTTGCTTCAATGTCATTTGGACATATTTTGGCTTCAATAGCTTTTCTTCACAAAGTTACATTTCATTAATTCTTGTGAACTGCCTACTTTTTGCTTTTTAACTTTCAGCTAAGTTTATTTGTTTCATTAATCTATCAGTTTTTTGTTTGTGTAACTACAAAAAGTAACTGGTCAATTAAAAGATACACGAAAGCATGCATGCCCTCTGACTTGGAAAAAAACGTTGGTAAAGAATTCAATATTTTATCAACATGCATGTGTTGAGGCAAATAAATTCTGCAAATGTAATTCGTTTTTATGGACTTTTCCCTAATTAATGGGGTTTTTCTTCCTTCAATATCCTGTTTGTGTACTTTTTTGGTTTCAACTGTTCAATGGTTTGTTTCTTCACACTTTTTTTTCATTCATTTTTGGATTTTTTTTTAACTTTAGCTAGATGTACTCAGAGTCTTATTATTTTTCTTAAACAAAGTTTTGGTTTTAAAACTGTGCCAAGTGACCACAATCATAGAAATAAATACTAGTCTAACAAAGCAGAAAATTCTGCAAATGCAATTATTTTTGCCTAGACTTTTCCTCAATTGATGGCGCTTGTCTTGCTTCATTGCGTTTTTTGTTGTTGACAAGCTTTACCCAATGAATGGCCCTTTTCTGTTTTTTTGGCTTCATGAATTGGCTTGTTTTCTTCTCATTTAGTGTTTTTATAACAAAAAAAGACTCAGTGTCTCTCTATATATTGGGTAGGTTTTTGTGAACCTTTTCTTTAACTTCAGTTATTTTTTTTTCTTTAGTTTGTCAGGTTTTTAAAAAAACAGCGATAGGCTAACCAACCAAAGAAAAACAATTCTAGTCTACGCTAGCTGCGTTTTAAAATAAAGTGAACCGACCAAGGAAAAAAAAATCCAACTGGTATTCTTGATTAAGAAATCAGAAAGAATGTTTTGACACCACCATTTTTGTTTAAAAACTTACATCATAGGTTGGGACTATTTTTTCTCTTGCCATACACAGAATTTGAAAAGGGGGGTGGTGTCCAACTTTTCACTGCATGTGGGGGGTCCATGCCACCTCATATAGCATTCTTCCCCAGAAAGAGGGGAGGGGGGGTCCATGCCTCAGATGGAAAAAAATACCTTAAAAAATGGCATACATCCTCAAAAAGGTGGGGGGGTCTGGACCCCCTAAAACCCCCCCTACCTGGATCTGTCCTAGCTCTATCAGTGTTTTCTTCAACAAATTTGTTAATTTTTTCATAACATGTAAATTGAAGAACTTGTCATGTGCATATGTCTGTAAGTCAAAAACCTTTTTTTTCAAATAACATACTTTACATAGTCATAGACACAAGCTTTCCATACTCGAAGCTTAAAACATTGAGAGTGAGTTGTACCTTGGCAGATCTATCATCTGGTGCTTATGTAACAGGGATGTGTGCTGCGATGACTGTGAAAAGGTACCAGTGAAAAATACTTTATTTAATGTTAACCTACCTATTTCGCCTTTGGAGCTGAAGCCGTGTCCATCATTCGTTAGGCCAATTTAAACACTCGAAGTGTCAGCGAATCTTAGTCTGTGGACTGACAATTCAATTGTTCAATCCGAAAAAAAACTACTCATGCTACCCGGACCAGACAATGTAAATATACAAAGCCTGGTAATCGAACCAGCAGTTAATTTGTCAAGGACAATTAGGTTCGGAAAATCTGGGAAAGTTTGGACAAAAGGCACAGAACTTTGTTTGCAAAACTTCAAAACATAACACTGTCACTGCAAGGTGGGCGATAATACCCCACGATGCCAATCAAAAAGCGGACGGTACCTTTCGTTTAAAAAGGCTTTTGTGCTATTCGTATCTTATGCAGTTTTCTGAAGATGATGTGGTTTAATCACGTAGTCGTTGAAACATTCGCCCAATCGGTTGTTTCTCACAGTCATCTAAATCTGATTCGAAGTGTCATAATTGTGCGGACCAAGCGTTACGTCCCACCCGGCAGTTCGAATGGACGCTCCCCCTACCTGCGAGAGTGTTTAATTCAGGTTAAATTTAAGCCAATCATTCCGGCACTCAATCCGGCACAGTCCGAAAAATCGGCCTGAGGGACGGGTATTATCGCTCATCTGTGAAGGACCGGTATTAACGCTCATGTGTTCACGGTTTTTCAATCGCATGGACATATAAAATTAAAAAAAAAAAAAAAAAATGTATTTTATTATACATGTGTGTTGCTAGAGAAGCTCGCTTCGCTCGCTATTATCGCTCGGCGCCAAGAAGCGCACGTTGAACACACTATCCATGATATTACCCAGCTCCGTAATATCGCTCGGTTCTGCCACATGGACTTATGCGTTGTCTGTTGCATTAACCAATGCAATCATGTCATCCTATCTCTTCCCATTACAGGGACTAGAAATCTGTCGGCCTCCTACGACATCCGACATATATTTCCTGCCCATTATCGCTCGGCACCGCAGCGGTTTCCCCGCTTTCCGCTTGCGGCGTCTTTGCATGCCAACCACGTGGCGGCCCGGCCGGTCTGGTGGGAGTGGTTTATCGCCTGCAGCAGCCTTGGGACCTGCCCCACTGAGTGGGCTGGCTGACCATCTGAAGACTGTAAATCGTCGGCGGCTCCGCTTGAATATTTAATGAATGGCTTGATCGATGTGTTACTAAATGCGACATAACACGAGTTCCGTGTTAAGCGAACTGTTTTTGTTTTTCTATACCAGCACAATAGTCCTTTTTCTTAATTATCTTCACGAAGAACTTGATGTGCGCAGAGCGACGAAACCACGTGACGAGATATCTGACCGGAAGTTAAGGATCGGAAGCAGTATTACTGCAATGACATCTGAGCGGGCCATTAGCGCTATTCGTCGGCGCCATTGTGCGGCGGACAGAGCTGTCACCGCAGCACACCGTCGGCGACAGACGATACCGTTGAAGTTATAATGGCGTGGCTGGGAACCATTCCCGGTATGTGATACAAGCGAGATAGCGGGAGGGTGATGGGGTTAGTCACAGCCGTAATTGTAATCCCTTACACAAGAGGGATTAGCAGGGTGAGCTGGATATTAACAGGTCGTGGGTTCGCTCCCTACCACACGCGTCTGGGGCATGTTTCATCCCGCCCTCTGTCTCGTCCCCGGGATGAATCTAGACTCTGGCCTCATCGCTACGAATGCAGCTTGCACATACATTTCCTATCCGTGTACCAACGTGGAATCATGAAAATTGTAGACGTTTTTCTAATCCATAAACAAAACCGGACCTCTCTGTTTTATCTTGAAATCCTGGATTCACGCTTAATTGATATTTCACACGAATGATTATCTGTCTCTGTTAAAAAGCAACATGTCAGGTTATTAAAAATTGCACGAGTGCCCCATGAGTTTCTGGATATCGACTTAATATCTAGGAGAGTAACTGGTGTGCGAAAATATCTGAACATCAGTCTTCTGACCAAGATGATTACTGACGGCTGTACGCATGCGTGCCAGCTGGGCCATGACGAGGCTGGACTCATCTGGATGATGGATCGCCCTAAAAAAACTGCACCAAGGGCCAGGCATTCAGGCGTCAAAGAGGGGGGGACGTGCCCGATAGAAAGCGAATTGTACAGAAAGGCGGCCTGATCTTTGTCGTAATGGGGAGGGTAGGCTGCCATCTAATGCATCTTGATGGTGACCAATTCATGGAAATGACTTTGTTGGAGAGTGGGCGACTATAATGGGCGCGTGGAGAGATGGGAAGGAAGAGTGGGTGGTAAAGGGGTTGGGGGTGAGAGAGAGGAGTGAGCAAAATGCATGGCTGGATTTGATCTCCTGGAGACGGTGTATTCAATGTCGGTGTGCTGTCATGTCTTAGTCTTGAAGCCGTATCAAGTGTACGTAGCGTTCGCCGTGCGTGGTCCGGCCATTTGTTGCCATTGGTATTCAAAGGGCGAGTTGTACGTTAAGTAATAAGCATCGTTATGTAGACCGCGTGGCTAATGCGTCCCCTATTATCACCCTCACCCCTGTCTTCTACCCTAACCTGCTCAAACCCCTAGCGCAGTTTCTCATAAAGGAGCATTAGTTTGACTTAACATGCACCTCTGTCGGATTCTAGTGGACCAGTTCTCTGTCTCCGACAGCCATGTTTTCGCTGTTTCTAATAATAGGAGGTAAGATTTATTTAACGTCGGTGTTTAAAGTCAACTCTTATTGCTATATTGGCCGACATTGATGAACTAATATAATCGAGGTTATTGTAGAGTATCTTTGATAAAATATATATATACCAGACACTATCCTACACGCACCACTTGTCTTCCGTGATTCGCTAGCCAAGCGGCACATTTACCAGAAGCAAAAACACTACATGTCAATAATATGGTTTGGACGTTATAGAAGGCTCGATTAATTTAATTTCCCGATAATACTGATTGTAATTTATGTCAATTGCTGCATGGATCTCTGCTTGTAGGATGTGAGGGGATGGTCCTTTTCAGTTCGAGGTTGGATACTTTGTTATCCTTGAATGGATGTGTTAAATGAAAGAAACCTTCCCTAACTCCCCCCCCCTCCCGTGTCCTTTACAAAGTATAAAGAGAGCTTCCTTCGTCTAGCGTGGGATAATAATTTCTAAAACCTAATGGCAGTCTTTAATTCGGAATTATGTCCCTGGGCACCATGGCCATGACCTCAGTGGGGAAGGCAGCCTGTACGCGCACACCCGGCCAACAGGCCACTGGGGATAATGTGCTGAGCTTCTCTACTTTGAACCGCTCTGCATGCTGAGCGTGCCGACCCTGGGGCACCCCCTCAATCACCCCGCCCTCCAGCCTCAAAACTCCCCCCCACCACCGCCCCCGCCCTTCCCCCGCCCCCGCCTACCCAACCCCACTCCCACCCCCGCCTCCGCTACCAACACCGGCTTCCGCTCTGATGAACGAGAGTCTTCTGGCAGTTATATGAAGACATCCAGCTCGACTTCAGGTACTCATCGTGACTACGACGTTTGCCTTGGCCTTGTTCTGGTGGTCTGTTCAATTTGACACCGCGTTTGGCATCCTGGGTAGAACTACAGTCAGAGGCAGCTGTGCCTCCTACACACACCCAGCCCCACCTCCTCGGTGCCCCCCCCCCCCCCCCACAACACCCAGCACCACTTCTGCGTCGCCTGACCCTCTTGCGGGATAACCTGTTCCCAGAGTGAAAGTCCTGGGGGTAGGGAATTTAGTGGTGGTTGGAGTGGGGAGGAGCTTTGGTAGGGAGGCGGGGGGGTGGGGGGGGGCTGGAGATGAAATCGTGGGCTGAGGGAGTCAGTGAGGGTGGCAGTTTATGGGTTGGTTGTGCCCGTGTGGGGCGGGGAGTTACATGACGGTGGTGACTCACTCTGCAAGCAGAGGAAGCTCGTTCCTCACATCGCCTCTGCCCCACGTAACCGCTAACCTAACGGTTGACCTCAACGGTGCTGGGGTCACGATTTGTCTTAGAGGGTTGCTTAGGTTAAATTTTGAATTATCGAGGCAGAATTTGAAATATATAGACATTCCGATCACCGCAATGGAAGTGTTAAACGAAAGATATATGTCAAAATAACACTCGGTCAAAGTTCGAAGAGCCTCACGCCTTTGACCTCGATCGAACTCAAAAACATAGTTCCAAAGTATGGCTTCTAATTAATCAAATTCGTCCTGTACCGTTCCAGTACTATAGCAAATGATCAATATGATGGCAATCTGCGAATATATCTTCCATTAGGTTCATTTCAATTTTGGCGTATGAAGGATAATTCTGTTGGTTAAATTTGACGCGGGGCAGAAAGACTATAGCTTAAGCAGAACGCCCTCTGCCGGGAGAACGGTTGTGACTGTGTCAGGCATTGGCGGACGTATCCGGGGTGGAAGGCAAGCGACACGTGCCCATGCACACAGAAAAGCAAATGACGGAAACTCGGCATATCCCGATTTAGAAACAAAAACATGGGATTATCGCTGCGGTGTGCTCGACCCCGGTGTAAAATAGAAGTTCTATTAATAAAACGTGCGTTTGGCTGCAGACAGCGGACTATAAAGACGCTGGTTATACCCCGCTAGGTCTGATGACCCTTCAGGACAAGATCCGCTAGAGTCCTACCTCAATTGTAATAAAGGCGCTGCGTACATCTTCATTGCGTCGACTTAAGGGATAAGGTAAGAGAGTTCAGGAGACAGTTACCAGTTAATTTCAATTATAACGTATTTTTCTTACGTGTGGAATGACCGTTAATTTGAATCCCAGGGGGAGATGGCAGAGGCGTGGAGGGACTTGGTGGGGGAAGCGAGGGTAGGGTAGGATGGTGCGATAAGAGAGCGGGGAATGGGACGCACAGTGGGGGTGGGGCGGCAGAGACAGGGCGGGGCGGGGGCTGGGGGCCCCGCCACCGACATGGTGGATGGAGTGGTTCCACCGAAATAATCACGTCCATCTATAATCTCTGCAGAGTTTAACGATAGGGTTGGTTGACCAACGCGTAAAAAGATGCTTCCCTAATGGAAAAAAATAACCACGTTTGAATTCGGCACAAAAAGGAATTTGCTTTTGATTTTGCCGACAAACATTTGGTTCAGTGGAACAGTGATTCTGCACGCTTAAAGCAACAGCCATGCATAAAAATTGAAAAATCTGCCCTCTCTCTCTCTGCGCAGGAGTAACTGAATGGCTCGGTCATTTGGAGCTGGTTGGTTAGCAGCCGTCTGTCTGCATAAGATGGATTTGCTTTTTATTCTGCTGCAATGTGAGCCCTCCGGTCACGACATTGGCGTTTATGGTTGAATAAGCCTTTATGAGACCAGCGGACGTTCCCGCGAGTAATTTCTCAAACAAGAGTTTGTCGTGAGGGACCAATCCGTCTCAGACGGAAAGTCCCCGCCCTTATTCATGGGTCACCAGATCTTCCTAGACTCCTTCGACACGCGTTCGCATACATTCTTTGTTTAGCCGTCCACTTGGCCTTTAAGGGGCCGACGGCAACTTGGCCGTGGGCCGTGTCCTTTGGGATATGTCCATCCAGTATACGACGTGCAAAGACGTTTGGTGTGATAAGGGACAAGATGCCTAGTACCCTAGTCTTGGCCAATAGCCCAGCATTTCCGTCCTTGTTAGGCCAAAACACGTCTAAAATCATACGCCACTCATGAAGTCGGCAAATGCTGAGTAAAAATGTCGCCAATAATATGTCAGATCAGGGAAAGAGAGCAGATTGCTATGAGGTGAATGCCCAAGTCGCTACCAGTGGGTGAGCTATAAATATCGACATCACCAACAGCTGGCGATCGGTAAGGATCAATATCTAATTAAAAAAAATATCGCACTATAAGTACGAAATATTGCACCACTCAAATAACACGAAAACAATAAATTCATCGCATCTCTATGGTTTCCACAAAGATGGTTGACATTAATGCAGAAACTGATTGGCCTTAAATGTCATTATGGAGTAAGTTGATATCTGTTTACGTGCCAGGCTGGGTTAGTTATGGCTAATTGATAATATATCACTCCCGATTGAGCCGAGATCACACTGACAAGTAATGATCACACTAGCAAGTAATGATTACACTGGCAAGAAATGATCACACTGGTAATTGAGGCATCACACAGACGTGATGGTCTGATCGGTTTATGACCCAGATGATACGAAGTGGGTTAGTGGCGCCTGAAGTTGCCGATAAATCAGGTTTTGTGGTATGGAGATGCCAGTAACCCAGATTTGGTCTGAGTTGTTTAACATAAATTCCACTGTTACACATGTAATATGGAGTGGAATGGGAGATGAACTTGGAGCGACTTATCCATGAGATGCCTGCAGGTACGAGTTTGTGGCATAACTGAGGTGGAGATATGAAGGGTAAGAGAGTACTTAAATCATTTGCAGCAGTATAAATGGCACTCGTGTTCCATTTCTGTCTTATGATATGCAACATAATGTTCAAATATTAGCACAAGTGATGGAATTTCATAATAGTCTGTCAAATACGTGTTGTTTGTTTCGCAATGCTGGTAGAATAACACACTGTTAGCTACTTCACCCGTCTTTCTCTCCAACACCAACCTCGCAGTCTGGCTGTCGTACAATCTGCATTAATCCCCTTGCTAGTGCCAAACACAGACTCGACCACGGAACAGCTTGGCGAATCCTTCACAATGCCCCCCCCCCCTATCCCCAGCTCTGCAAGGTCCATGTCACGATACATGTTGTCCACCCATGACAAAATATTCCGTACTCATCCTTGTCGTCTTTTTGCGGGAACAATAAAAAAGCCAAACGATCAACCATGTATTTGTTTTGCGAAAAAAATTATTGCCTCCGACTCGCTTTTTTGTCATTGTGTTATACAGCAGATTAGTAGTGTTTTCTGCCACTGCATTAACCACATGCATGTGCCGCATCTGTTTACATCTCGCTTTTGGTCGAATCTCGAACCACTCAATGGAAAATAAATAATGACAGGAAGCTATTGCATCAAGTGGGCCTACATGGATGGGTTATAAACACAATATACACTATATAAACGTCAAAATACATATTCCGGAACCGAAGGAAACCCGGAGACGTGACAATGGCGTCCATTGCCCCCTTGTCTAGATCTGATGGCTCCTCGCCCACCACCGACGGCCCAGAAATTGGTTCTGGGCACGGTCACTGGTCTGGTGATTTGAGGATATCCGGCCTGGCCGCCACGACGCTTTCATGAACAACAATTCCGCGGAAAACCTCAAGCTGGACAGACTAACCAGTCAGTCCGGCAGTGCAGCGTGTATTACTGGGGCCAGTAGATGGCAGTTCATGGTAATGTGGTATTGGACCGGGGAATGATCTTATAATTTTGGGAGTCGGATGAATCCAATATTTTTATAAAAGTTGATTCAAGCTTTTAACCCGCATCATCATGACAGATGGACAGGGTATTAAGTACATTTCGCAGTGCCAAGTAATAAGCCCACGAGAGATAAAATGAGAAAAATTTGGGGTCTGAGGGAGCTTTGTGCACAATACGGCTAAACTAGATCAAGGAACCTCTCGGATAAAGGATGAAGGGATGAAACACGCCCCAGATTAGGTACCCAGACTGAGATTCGAATCCGGGCGACAAAGATTAAAAGGATCACTAGGTGCCCGGATGTGCATTCGAATCCAGGACCGATTGTGGGCGTGGAAATGCATGGGTGTTTATTTATGCCATAGTTACCTGTAAGTTAATCTACAGCTGTTTAGCTGATGCAAACACAGGATGACGTCATTGTGACAAATGATGGCATCATGGCGACAGTGAATGGCGTCATTGCGACAGAGAATGGCGTCATTGCGAAAGAGGATGGCGTCATTGCGACAAAGGATGGAATCATTGCGACAGAGGATGGCGTCATTGCGACAGAGAATGGCGTCATTGCGAAAGAGGATGGCGTCATTGCGACAAAGGATGGAGTCATTGCGACAGAGGATGGCGTCATTGCGACAGAAGATGGCGTCATTGCGACAAAGGATGGAGTCATTGCGACAGAGGATGGCGTCATCGCACCGAAGCTCTAAAAACAACTTTGCAAAGGCCAGACAGGGTGACATCATTTTCTTGGTGGGGCAATTACTTAAGGACAATTACATCAGAAACTGCTGCTGAAAATGGAGACTCAAGTGAGAAGAAAATGTCAGTTTAAATAAAGGATGGCTTACCTGTTTAGCATTAATTTTTTTTAGACATTTACAGTCGCCAGCGAGTAGCTGGCAACTCCACTGCCTGGAGATCGACTCACTGGCTGCCTCTCACCGTGCCTAACAAACGCCCGCTCGCTTTCCCTGTTTATCGACAGACCTCGCCGCCGTTCCGTCCTTTCATCTCATTGTCACAATGGTTTGGATTTAAACCATAAGCCATAAACAACGGCGACCTAAGACACCAAACATATCGGCGGGGGTCCACAATCCTTTTGTGCCAATAATAGAAGCTTTGACTAGCCATTAGGGACGGACCATTTGATAGCCAGGAGGGGGGGGGGGGCTTGTTGGGGCAATTTGCCTCGGCTCTGAATTTTGCTATAAAACAAAACTGTTAGCGAACAAACAAAGTGCCTTCTATTTCTTTAAGAAAATCATGCCATCGTACTATTAAACTTAATACATTTGGCAGGTAAAACAAGTTATACTATCCCTAGAAACCACAAACAAATACGGACATCCCCATGGCCGCAAGAAATAGTCAGCCCTAGTCGAACCCCCTAAAAGTGTGTTGGCCTCCACCCAAGTACCAAACCTCTCCCCTTGATGACTGTGGATCATTGCGTCTGTTCTACTGCACAAAAATAGCAGAATCGCCCAGCCAAACAGTGTGCACTAACGCACTAATGTAAGTTCCAAATAAATAATGGACTAAATTCCTTATTGAAGTAGATTCCGTTTGTCCGTGTGGCATGTGTTGCTCCAAGCTCATATACCACTGTTATTCCCACGTATTCAGTGATATGTGTGTGATATGTTGGCCATTGCACATGTATGTCATCTATGTGGTATCGACATTTTCACTACATCCAATTATCGCTCATTACCAAAATTATAAAGCCTCAAGACGGCGTCGCCGATATCATACTGCCCCTTTTATCGCTCGGCGTTACTAAACGAGACATAAGACGAGTTCCGTGTTAAGCGGACTGTCTTTGTTTTTCTATACCAGCATATTAGTCCTTTTTCTGAATTATCTTCACGAAGAACTTGATGTGCGCAGAGCGACGAAACCACGTGGCGAGATATCTGACCGGAAGTTAAGGATCGGAAGCGGTATTACTGCAATGACATGTGAGCGGGCCATTAGCGCCATTCGTCGGCGCCATTGTGCGGCGGACAGAGCTGTCACCGCAGCACACCGTCGGCGACAGACGATACTGTTGAAGTTATAATGGCGTGGCTGGGAACCATTCCCGGTATGTGATACAAACGAGATAACGGGAGGGTGATGGGGTTAGTCACGGCCGTAATTGTAATCCCTTACACAAGAGGGATTAGCAGGGTAAGCTGGATATTAACAGGTCGTGGGTTCGCTCCCTACCACACGCGTCTGTGGCATGTTTCATCCCGCCCTATGTCTCGTCCCGGGAGGTGTCTAGACTCAGTTTAGCCTCATCGCATCGAATGCGGCTTACACATTTCCTATCCTTGTACCAATGTGGAATCATGATAATTGTAGACGTTTTTCTAATCCATCACCAAACTCTCTTTTTTATCTTGAAATCCTGGATTCACGCTTAATTGATATTTCACACGAATGATTATCTGTCTCTGTTAAAAGGTAACATGCCAGGTTGTTGAAAATCGCACGAGTGCCCCACAAGTTTCTGGATATCGACTTAATATCTAGGAGAGTAACTGGTGTGCGAAAATATCTGAACATCAATCTTCTGACTAAGATGATAACTGACGGCTGTGCGCATGCGTGCCAGCTGGGCTATGACAAGGCTGGACTCATCTGGATGATGGATCGCCCTAAAAAAACTGCACCAAGGGCCAGGCATTCAGGCATCACAGAGGGGTGGACGTGCCCGATAGAAAGCGAATTGTACAGAAAGGCGAGCTGATCTTCGTCGTAATGAGGAGGGTAGGCTGCCATCTAATGCATCTTGATGGTGACCAATTCATGGAAATGACTTTGTTGGCGAGTCGGCGACTATAATGGGCGCATGGAGAGATGGGAAGGAAGAGTGGGTGGTGAAAGGGGTGTGGGTGAGGGAGAGGGGTGAAGGCAAAATGCATGGCTGGATTTGATCTCCTAGAGACGGTGTATTCAATGTCGGTGCGCTGTCATGTCTTGGTCTTGAAGCCGTATCAAGTGTACGTAGCGTTCGCCGTGCGTGGTCCGGCCTTTTGTTGCCATTGGTATTCAAAGGGCGAGTTGTACGTTAAGTAATAAGCATCGTTATGTGGACCACGTGGCTAATGCGTCCCCTATTATCGCCCTCACCCATGTCTTCTACCCTAACCTGCTAAAACCCCTAGCGCAGTTTCCCATAAAGGAGCATTGGTTTGACCTAACATGCACCTCTGTCGGATTCTAGTGACCAGTTCTCTGTCTCCGACAGCCATTTTTTCGCTGTTTCTAATAATATGAGGTAAGATTTATTTAACGTCGGAGTTTAAAGTCAACTCTTATTGCTATATTGGCCGACATTGATGAACTAATATAATCGAGGTTATTGTAGAGTTTCTTTGATAAAATATATATATACCAGACACTATCCTACACGCACCACTTTTCTTCCGTGATTCGCTCGCTAGCCAAGCGGCACATTTACCAGAAGCAAAAACACTACATGTCAATAATATGGTTTGGACGTTATAGAAGGCTCGACTAATTTAATTGCCAAATAATATTGATTGTAGTTTATGTCAATTGCTGCATGAGTCTTTGCTTGTAGGATGTGAGGAGATTGTCCTTTTCAGTTCGAGGTAGGATACTTTGTTATCCGTGAATGGATGTGTTAAATGAAAGAACCCTTCCCTGACCGTCTAGCGTGGGATAATTCCTAAATGGCAGTCTTTAATTCGGAATTATGTCCCTGGGCACCATGGCCATGACCTCAGTGGGGAAGGCAGCCTGTACGTGCACACCCGGCCAACAGACCACTGGGGATAATGTCCTGAGGTTCTCTACTTTGAACCGCTCTGCATGCTGAGCGTGCCGACCCTGGGGCACCCCTTCAATCTCCCCGCCCTCCAGCCTCAAACCCCCGCCCCCACCACCGCCCCCGCCCCTCCCCCGCCCCGCCTACCCAACCCCACTCCCACCCCCGCCTCCGCTACCAACACCGGCTTCCGCTCTGATGAACGAGACATCGTCTTCTGGCAGCTATATGAAGACTTCTAGCTCGCCCTCAGGTACGCATCGTGACTACGACGTTTGCCTTGGCATTGTTCTGTTCAATTAGACACCGCGTTTGGCATCCTGGGTAGAACTACAGTCAGAGGCAGCTGTGCCTCCTACACACACCCAGCCCCACCTCCTCGGTGCCCCCCCCCCCCCCCCGCCCCCACACACACCCAGTACCACCTCTGCGTCGCCTGACCCTCTTGCGGGATAACCTGTTCCCAGAGTGAAAGTCCTGGGGGTAGGGAATTTAGTGGTGGTTGGAGTGGGGAGGAGCTTTGGTAGGGAGGCGGGGGGGTGGGGGGGGGGGGCTGGAGATGGAATCGTGGGCTGAGGGAGTGGGTGAGGGTGGCAGTTTATGGGTTGGTGGTGCCCGTGTGGGGCGGGGAGTTACATGACGTGGTGACTCACTCTGCAAGCAGAGGGAGCTCGTTCCTCACATCGCCTCTGCCCCACGTAACCGCCAACCTAACGGTTGACCTCAACAGTGCTGGGGTCACGATTTGTTTTAGAGGGTTGCTTAGGTTAAATTGTGAATTATCGAGGCAGAATTTGAAATATATGGACATTCCGATCACCGCAATGGAAGTGTTAAACGAAAGATATATTTCAAAATAACACTCGGTCAAAGTTCGAAGAGCCTCACGCCTTTGACCTCGATCGAACTCAAAAACATAGTTCCAAAGTATGGCTTCTAATTAATCAAAATTCGTCCGGTACCGTTCCAGTACTATAGCAAATGATCAATATGATGGCAATCTGCGAATATATCTTCGATTAGGTTCATTTCAATTTTGGCGTATGAAGGATAATTCTGTTGGTTAAATTTGACGCGGGGCAGAGAGACTATAGCTTAAGCAGAACGCCCTCTGCCGGGAGAACGGGTGTGACTGTGTCAGGCATTGGCGGACGTATCTGGGGTGGAAGGCAAGCGACACGTGCCCATGCACACAGAAAAAGCAAATGACGGAAACTCGGCATATCCCGATTTAGAAACAAAAACATGGGATTATCGCTGCGGTGTGCTCGACCCCGGTGTAAAATAGAAGTTCTATTAATAAAACGTGCGTTTGGCTGCAGACAGCGGACTATAAAGACGCTGGTTATACCCCGCTAGGTCTGATGACCCTTCATGACCAGCTATAAGCAGCCTCCAATTGGTTGTCCACAGCGGGGGGGTTGAATGCCTCCTGCTGACATCATCACATGCGAAGATATTAATATTTATTATATATCTATAAATCTTGGTATATATATATACTGCGTTGAAGGTTATGGGGCCATTGCTGGCTGTGTATGTCTATGTGAGTTTGAGTCAATACATATATATATATATATACATATATATTTATTTTTATTCGATATATATACTTATATATATATATACTCGATATAGGTGTACATAATACTTTATATACTTCATATTAGTTTATCCTATCGCCGTTATGCAGTGACAATGAACGGGGTTTGGCCATTCCGCCCAATATTAAGAGGTATTTAATTAATATCAGATCTTTTTATAAATGAATTCGGTGTAATTGTAGCTGATTTACAGTGACATTATAGGAAACATTATTAAATATGTGACATTTTAGTAAGTACTAGAAGTACTTTATGACCATTAGGCCTGCGTGGTAGTCACCGGTAATCAGGATAATGAGGCATCATAGGCGTGTTAAAGCAGGAGAAACTGGAACTAACGCTTTTGAAAAGTCGTCAAAAAAATTGCCACATAAATCCTTTCAATTTAGCAAATGAAACTAGTGAATTGACGAACCACGAGAGACCCCACCCGCCCCCCTTCCACATTAACCTACAGCGGCAGAGCCGATCAACTAGAGTCCTACCTCTATTGTGATAAGAGCGCTGCGTACATCTTCATTGCGTCGACTTAAAGTGTTGGTGCCACGCCAAAACAGCGTTAGCTCATATTAATCTTCTGTGTTTCCGCGCTTATATTATCGAGCTGTAACGCACCATATAGTAGAAGGGCATACTTTTTCCACTTGTTTTCGCACCTACCAATTTAACTTTTGCGAGCGAGGAAAGTGATGTCAAAGGGGAATACAAACGCATGTGCCTTTATATTGAGACTCAGATTCTCTTTGCTCATTGGCTTGAACTCAACGAAACGCCCTCAACCATAAAAACAATACACGCCCTCGACCACAGATGTCTACGCACTGCATCAAAGCTCACCTTTCAATCTTGTGACATCATTGGGGAATTTTCAATTAAAGCTCAAAGGCAATGCTTCCAGAAATAAACCCGCTGGATCTCACTTTTGCTACTTTGACGAACGCGTTTATTGTGATATCGTGGAATAAAAATGGTAAGCTCCCATTAAAACAAATTTATCTTCCCTAAACCAAGTTAACTCTGAGCAAGACAATATCGTGGCACGAACACTTTAGGGAATGAGGTAAGAGAGTTCAGGAGACAGTTACCGTCTCTATTTCAATTATAACGTATTTTTCTTACGGGTGGAATGACCGTTAATTTGAATCCAGGGGGAGATGGCAGGGGCGTGGAGGGACTTGGTGGGTAGAGGTGTTGGAGGGGGGGGGGGGCAAGGTAGGATGGTGCGATAAGAGAGCGGGGAATGGGACGCACAGTGGGGGTGGGGCAGCAGAGACAGGGCGGGGCGGGGGCTGGGGGCTCCGCCTCCGACATGGTGGATGGTGTGGTTCCACCGAAATAATTACGTCCATGTATAATCTCTGCAGAGTTTAACGATAGGGGGGGTTGACCAACGCGTTAAAAGATGCTTTCCTAATGGGAAAAAATAACCACGTTTGAATTCGGCACAAAAAAGAATTGGGGCTGGTTGTTTAGCAGCCGTCTGTCTGCATAAGACGATGGATTTGCGTTTTATTCTGCTGCAATTTGAGCATTCAGGTCACGACATTGGCGTTTATGGTTGAATAAGCCTATATGAGACCAGCGGACGTTCCCGGGAATAATTTCTCAAACTAGAGCTTGTCGTGAGGGACCAATCCGTCTCAGACGTAAGCTCCCCTCCTCTCTCATGGGTCACCAGATCTTCCCAGACTCCTTCGAGACGCGTTCGCAAACATTCTTTGTTTGGCCGTCCACTTGGCCTTTAAGGGGCCGACGGCAACTTGGTCGCAGGCAGTGTCCTTTGGGATGCATCCATCGTGCATTCGACGTGCGAAGACGTCTTTGCTTGATAAAGGACAAGATACCTGGTAACATAGCCTTGGCCAATAGCCCAGCATTTGCTTCCTTGTTAGGCCAAAACACGTCTAAAATCATACGCCAATAATGAGTTTCAATGTCGCCAATAATATGTTAGGTCAGTGAGAGGGAGCAGCTTGCTATGCGGTGAATGCCCAAGTCGCTACCAGTGGGTGAGCTCTAAATATCGACAACACTAATAGTTAGTGATCGATTAGGATCAATACCTAATTTTAATAATATCGCACTATTACGAAAGTACGAAATATTGCGCCACTCAGATAGCATGAACAGAATAAATCATTGCATCTCAGTCTATAGTTTCCACCAAGATGGTTGACATTAATACAGAAACTGATTGGCCTTAAATGTCATTATGGAGTAACTTGATATCTGTTTACGTGCCAGGCTGGGTTAGTTATGGCTAATTGATAATATATCACTCCCGATTGAGCCGAGATCACACTGGCAAGTAATGATCACACTAGCAAGTAATGATCACACTGGTAATTGAGGCATCACACAGATGTGATAGTCTGATCGGTTCATGACCCAGATGATACGAAGTGGGTTAATGGCGCGTGATGTATCCTATAACTCCGATAGCGCCGATAAATGTTTGTGGTACGGAGATGCCGGTAACCCGGATTTGGCCTGAGTTTTTTTTAATAATGTTATGTATCTAATATGGAGTGGAATGCGAGATTAACTTGGAGCGACTTATCCACGAGGTGGCTGCAGGTACGTTTATGGCATAACGATGGTGGAGGTGTGAACGTTAAGGGAATACTTCAATCATTTTCAGCAGCATAAATGGCACTCGTGTTTTTTTTTTCATGCCTTAAGATATGTGACATGACGTCGAAATATAAGCACAAGTTATGGAATTTCATAATCGTCTTTCACATTCGGGCTGTTTGTTTTGCAATGTTGCGCGAATAACACACTGTCATCTACTCTCGCTTCCTCTCGACTTCCTCTCCAACACAAACCTCGCAGTCTGGCTGTCGTACAATCTGCATTAATCCCCTTGCTATTGCCAAACACAGACTCGACCCCGGAACAGCTTGGCGAAGTCTCCACAATGTGGCTCCCCTCCCCCCATCCCCAGCCCTGCAAGGCCCATGTCACGATGCATATTGTCCACCCATGACAAAATATTCCGTACTCATCCTTGTCGTCTTCTTGCGGGAACAATAAAAAAGCAAAACGATCAAGCACAAATGTCACATGCCGTGTTACTTGTTGTGCGGCTAGATGTATTTGTTTTGCGAAAAAAATTACTTCCTCCGACTTGCTTTTTTGTCATTGCGTTATTCAACAGATTAGTAGTGTTTTCTGCCACTGAATCAACCACAGGCATGTGCCGCATCTGTTTACATCTCGCTTTTGGTCGAATCTCGAACCGCTCAATGGAAAAAAAAATGACAGGACGCTATTGCATCAAGTGGGCCTACGTGGATGGGTTATAAACACAATATACACTATATAAACGTCATTTTGACACCGCTGAAATTTTTCTTGGGGAGAAAAGCGGCCCCGACTCGACGATCTAAGCAAAAAAAAGAAACATCCCACAAAAAACCCGGCTCTAAGTGCTCATTATAGATGAGTAATGCATGTCGTTATGGGGAGCGACCCTTGCAATTTACCCCGGGAGTAGCCCCCCCCCCCCTCTAATGCGACGGTGGCGCTGAAATGTGAAATGAGAGTATAAAAAAATGCATATCCTGGAACTGAAGTAAACCCAGCTACGTGAAAATGGCGTCGATTGCCCCGTTGTCTAGACAACATGATGGCTCCTCGCCCACCACCGACGGCGCTGAAAATGGTCCTGGTCGCGTGATTTGAGGACACCCGGCATAGACGCCACGACTCTTTCATGAACAACAATTCCGTGGAACTTTCAAGCTATACAGACTAACCAGTCAGTCCGCCGTGTATTATTGGGGCCAGTGGATGGAGGTTCACAGTAATGTGGTATTGGACCGGGGAATGACCTTATCATTTTTGGAGTCGGATGAATCCAATATAATTATAACAGTTATTTCAATCTTTCAATCTGCATCATCATAAAAGATGGCCTCTAAGGCCGCTTTTTATGCACAAAAGAGACAAACTGGATCAAGGAACCCCCCGGAAAGATGAAACACGCCCAGATTAGGTGCCCGGACCCAAATTCGAATCCGGGCGACAAAAATTGAAAGGATTGTTAGGTGCCCGGATGTGCATTCGAACCCAGGAACTATTGTGAAAGTGTGGAAGTGTTTGGGTTTTTATTCATGCCACAGTGAATTACCTTTAAGTTAATCTAAACCTGTTTGGCTGATGCAACCACAGGATGACGTCATTGTGACAAAGGATGACGTCATTGCGACAAAGGATGGCGTCATTGGCACGTGACAATGGTCACCCACCCCCTCCCTCTCCACCCCCACCGCAACACCCCACCACCACCCACGCATCGAAGCTCTAAAGCCAAATCTGCAAAGGCCAGACAGGGTGAGATAGTTATTCCGCCTTTTAAGGAAATAAATACCATATGTCAGCCTGTAAAAGCCAAAAGTCAGCCTAAAAGTCATCAAATGTCAACAAAATCTCAAGAGACGATATCATATTCTTGGTGGATTCCTTACTTTAAGACCATTAAATCGGAAACTGCTGCTGAAAATGGAGATTCAAGTGAGAAGTAAAATGTCATTTTAGATATAGGATGGTTCACTTGTTTAGCATTAGTTTCTGTTTATATCATTCAGAGACGCTAGAGAGTAACAGACGCAATATATATATATATATATATGGATGCAAACAATTACAATAAAATGTGACTTTCATTGAGTTTCAGTGACGCTTCATTATGTAATCCCAGTCATAGAGAGTGTTTTCTTTTCAAAAAAAAAATCTGGAGAGTGCTCAGAGTTAACACATCCCATACTAAACAGGGAATATAATGTAGTAATCTGGGCTAAACACCGGTACATCACCAGCAGACAGCCTCACCCGGTGGAAGCAAAATAGAAGTAAGAGTTTACCTTCTTTCGGCACCTCCCCAACAAACAAACATTCGAGCCTGTCTGCGGACCACCCGATTCATTGGACACTTCAGTAGCTGAGTCGGTCAAGCTGCAGATTAACAGGTCGTGGGTTCTGCCAGACACAGTTGAATGTCCGTCGAAACTTCTTGTTGTTGGGGGGGGGGGGGGGGCTTCATGGGCACACAACTTAAAACAAAGTTTAAAACAACCTCCTTTTTTAAACGTTATCCGTTTTTCCGTATACTTGTATAACCCATGCGAGTAGTATACGGTTACTTCCTATATATATATTTATATGAAAGAACATAGGGGAAGTCGATGCAGCCAACAGTTTTTTCCATTGGAAATACACAGTGATTTAATAAAAGACCGGTCAACAGGTCCTTAATGACTGAACCGTGCCAGCACCTGGCTTGACGAGTCTTGTCTAGTGGCCGGTGAACACGTCCATGACGTGACTGCAGTGGACAAAGCAGAGGGGCGGACACGAGCTGCTGCTGAGGCAACCAGACGATGGCCGTTGAACAAGTTGAAGGACGGCCAAACAAGAGGGCGACACCTAGCGAGTTGGATAATGCGCACTTGTGACGCTGGTCAAGGGCTGGACAACGAAGTGAAGGGTGGGTAGGGGTGGCGGGGGTGAGGGGGTGGTTGGTGGGGGGGGGCTTAGGGGCATGTAGCGGAAGTGTTTGAGACGCCACCTGGTGTTGCAGACTAGAGGTCTCTCATCCTTGACTGCTTTATCCTGACAATGAAACGGACGCCGGCGGGTCACATGACTAGAGCTTCCTCTTGTGTCCGCGGGGGGTCGCGCGACACCGGCTGGAGAGTGTCTGTATTTGGCACGTGGGACGGACACTTGGGGGGTTCAGCCCTAGGGGTGATAGCCGTATCCCTGTGGGTACGTTGGGTAGGCCGTCAGTAGGGTTAGAGCGGGTATGGCAGATAGGGTAAGCCGGCGGGGTAGGGGGGGGGGGCGGCAGGGCATAGGGTTTATGGGGGGCAAAGGGAGGATATGTAAGTTGTCAACACAGGCCTTGGAATAAGGTGATAAGCTTTCTTGGGTCTAGGGTAAAAACAGGGAGGTGGTGGGGTGGGCTGCTGAGCGGGGGAGGAAGGGGTGTAACTGACTGATGGCAGGAGTCCCAGGAAAAAAGGGGAGCTGGGGGTAATGGGGTGCAGTGAGATGCGAGGGTCAGGGCTTTGAGGGGTGTCTGGTGGTCGGCAGCATGCGTGAGGGGGGTTGTGGGTGGGGGGTGGGGGTTGGGGAGTTATGAAGCTATAAAAAATGCGTGTAAGCTTCTATCGTCGGGGTTGGCGTATGAGAGGTAGGTGGATACGACTCTTGGGACACAAGCACAAGACGGGGTGGGGGGGTGAGGGGTGCTGGTCGAGGGGTGAAGGTGCGGGGGTGCGGGTTGAGGGGGTATATTGGTGGGGGGTGAGAGTGTGAGTGGGTGAGGGGTGACGAGGAAACAAAGGGAGGGGTTAGTGGATGATAGAGTGAGGAGGGGACGGGGTGTGGGGTGAGGGGTGAGAGTGGGCGAAGATGAGGGGTGAGAGTTGAGCGGTGAGGGGAGATAGTGGGAGAGAATGAGGGGTGATGGTCGGGGAAGGGTGTGGGGAGACTGGGTGGGGTGAAGGGTGAGGGGTGAGAGTGGGTGAGGATGAGGGGTGAGGGGAGTTATTGAGCGGGGGTGTGGGGTGTGGGGTGAGGGGATGAGGGGCCATGCTGCTGGTGGGTGGTGGTGAGTAGTCCTGCTACGGGTGGATGGGGGAAGGGGGGGGGGTGACGGAGACGGTAGGATACGGTAGGATAAGCGGCCGCCCTGTGCGTGGGTGCCCAAGGTCAGCTATCCACACGCTCTGATGAACCAACCTTTGTGTCTCTGGTGGGCAACTTGACCTTAAGGATGTCCCATGGATGAGACCTGAGCAGATTCCTTCACTCTTAAAGGCCCCAAGGCGGCCACGACAGGCAGCGTGACGTCAACTAACTTCGGCTAGACGTTCCAGCTATAGCTAAGTCAACGACGCGTACGATGGTCCTATATTTTCTATGTAAAACTGCAAAAAAAGGTCGATCCCGGAATATGTGTATTACGTCATCAGTATATGGATATATCTGTTATGTACATCGAAATTGCCCCATGAACTATGCGTTATGACCTTCGCAAAGCTGTGCAGGTCAGATCGCGAAAATGGGAAGGGTCAAGGTAGGGATGAGCTCCGTTTTCCAGCAATGTAATTTGCGAAGAACATGTACACGAGTGAGTTCGAACCAGGCACCGGTCGCCTAGGCTGGCACAAACAACAGGAGCAAACACTTAATACAATCAGTATCATAATATCAATGTTATATGGGGCTTTATGGATTTTTAGAATGAGGGCGAAATGGAGGAGGGAGCGAAGGAGGGAGAGGAGAAGGAGCAGGAGGTAGCGGTGGGGGGGGGGGGGGACAATTTGGTGACATGAGCTCCTCCAAAAACTGTAGAGAGATTTGGAGAAGCTGGAATGATCCCTGTGGATTAACCCCCCCCCCCCCCCTCCCGCACGTCCCTGATTATCACCCAATGCTGATTCTGTTGAAGTATTGCTCCATATGGGACAGGAAGGCGTGCCATATGCCAAGTGAGCGTGCTTCGCCTGGGAATGTCCTCGAGGAGCACGTATTTATGCTAAGGGACGGACCAATTCATATCCAGGAGGGGGGTGGGGGGCTACGGGGTTTTGTAATTGTCTTAAAAGTGTTGTTTAAGAAAAATGTTTTTCTCTATTTCTTTTAAAACACATTCTCCCCTCATAGCAGGGGGAAAATACCAAGAAAGCCATCACAAGAACCGCAAGACAAATTATGACCTGTCCACGACCCATGGTCATCCTTCGTAGTGACCTGTCCACGGCCCATGGTCATCCCTCGTAGTACCGCCTCCACCCACAAAACAAGCTCCCCACGCCTTGATACCAAACGGTCCATTCCTATGGTCCTATCGCGCAATATACTCATACAGACCGTAAACACTCCTTCAAGCTCCATCGAATAATAATATATGTGACGTTGGTATGGTATCCTAGCATAACGAACCATGTTCGTGTCTTAATGACTATAGTCTCAGCACCTAGCTATTTACGGCAGTTAAACATCTAATATGTACTAGACAAAACATATAGGGGTAGGAAAGGAATATAGGTAGGTAGGAATTCCCCCCTTCTCCCTAATGTAAATTACGCCCTTATATGTTTGTATCAGTGACCACCCCGATTTCGCAACATTTTCAGGGTGCCCATCATACCCACAATGGATTTCAAAACCTTGGTTTCGATCGTGTACAGGCAAACATCTGGCTGCTTCCATGTTGGCGAAAGGCCCAGACTTAGCAAATGTAGGCACACTAAAACAGTATGGCAGACGCCTAGCACATCATCAACGCCAGAACAAAAAGAAAAGGTACCTTAGCATTCACGCCAGTCCAATCGGCCGGCGTGCCCGTTATAAAGGGCTCGGGTTCCATCACCTGGCATTGTCTTGCAGTCGCCGTGACGGTCGCCTGACGCGGCGCAGACCGACTTTGATTTCAAAGCTGTGAATCCAGTCGCCGCTTTCACAATAACAATGGCTGTTGTTGGCATGGGAACAAAGACGCGCTCGAGGTGCAACTAGTTTAGTCGAATTCAAACTCCAGTCACGAGTGGTGAGACGTCATTTCCGGTGAATCCTCGTGTCTTGGTTGTGGAGAAGAGAAAAAAAATGGCCGATTGGTGTTTGTGACCCGAGCACCGCCGAGTGTCTCCGATGAGGATGCCACTATCAGGGGGATGGGGGGTGGGGCGGGGGCGTGGGGGGGGGGGGGGCGAGGCGAACGGAAATATGTGTTGGGGATGGAATCCGATTACATTCAGATGAGTGCAGTGGGTGGTAAGCTATTACTACAACGAGTCTCCCTTTTTTCTTCATGTCTTTGATGCCATGTTCTTTCTCTTTCGCACCTGATCGCCTAATTTTCTCATCTCGCTCTTCTGGCTCAATTCCCGTTTTCCAACTGTTACTGGCTGCCAGCCCTCTAAGTCCTTATTCTCATTCTTTCCTCTCTCTGTCCGCTCCCCTTGACCGATAGTATATTGTATATTCCTTGCATTCCGTGCTCGTTCACGGCCCCCTCTCTGTCTCTTTCTTTGCTTTTCTCTAACCAGTTCCCGCTTTCCCCCGTTCCCTCCTCTCACATTCTGTTATCTCCCCCAACCAGCCTTCCCGCTGTTCTTCTCTTCCCGTCTCTTCTCGTCCGCCTGCCTTTCTCTTTTCTCTTTCCTATCTTTGGGTTCTGTCTCTCTCTCTGCCTATTCCATTTTTGCTGTCTCTCACACTGCCAATGCCTCCACTTCCCTCTCTCTGTCTCTCCGATCTTCGTCTTCCTTTCCACCATCTATCCTTGTCTCTCCCCCTTTCCCTTCCTCTCCCTTTTCCTACCAAGTATTCCCTCTCCCTCTTCCTCCCTCTATTCTCCTCCTATCTCTCCGCACTCATGACCTTTACCCCTCCCCCATTCCGTCCCATCTCCGTCCCACACTCCTTTGTTTCTGTCTCCCAGTTCTCTCTCTCTCCATCACAGTCCTAGTCTCAATCTTCCCCACTATCCGTCTCTCTGTCCTTTCCCTCCTCCCCACCACGTACCTCCACCCCGTCCTCCGCTCCACCCTCTCCCCCTCCTCTCCGGGGACGCCAAACGAAGGGCCCTCTGGAAATCAGGGTGACAATGATATTGGGGATGAAAGGCGCGGCAGGAGGCAGTCTCGTATGGGCAGACAATATATATATTTGCTCTGGACAACGCTCTCGCTTTCCCTGCGGCTTATGCTCATTGCCCACCTGGCACCATGGCTACAGCCACAGCCCACACACGCACGTCCCACCCACGACTTTCATCGCCAATCCGGTTCCAACATAGGGGTTGAAATGTCACGCAGGAAACGGGGAAAGGTCAAGGTTGTTCGGTGTGTTAGCCAAGTGCACGTGATTGCGCTTGTCGTCTGCAGTAGGCTACTGTGATTATGATCGTATGATGCACTTGAATTCAATGAGTCTCCCCATCAGTAAAAGTCGATACAGCCTGACATGTGGATGTGTCTCGTCACGTGGTAAAGAAGCATGAATGATCGACGACTTGATGTAAAGTTCTGATGCAGGATGAGTTATTTAATCACTCGTTTCATGCACCCAATGGGCTTCGAACATTGCTTGTTGCTGACAATATCTTGGCTTAGAAAGATATCTGCCGGGCGTTTGCTTGTGCGTGACCAGGGCGTTACAAAACCGGATTTGAGATTAAAAACTTAAATAATGAGAAGCGAAGCCTTCATGACCGTCGATGAAGGTGGGGAGACGACACGAAACTCGTGCTCAGCCTATTATACAATGAGGGTGAGTGTCCCTAAGTAGACTGTATACATAACCAGCGCTCCTTCTACGACATGCCCAGAGCACTTAGGCCAGCGTGACCCCCGCCCGCGGCATAATACATACACTGTTCATGGCTGGGACATGTCCTCGATAGGGCCTCTTGTTAATTAGAACAATCTATCCGCAATATATCTGCCGGTTTCCTCAAAATGTGAGTCGGTTCAGTTGCAATGTGTATATATTCATTGTCCAAGGTTCGTATTTTTGTAACTTTGTTTCTCTTTTTCTATCACCTCCTGCCCAAATTCCTACGTCTATCGTTGTCCGATTTTATACTTACCATGAATGGCCAAAAAATAGCCTGCCCTTTGCTTAATATTGAGATGCGACTTGTATGAAAATGTTCCACTCTTTGGGAGTTCTAACTTGGTGGTTGTGGGACTCGTCATATTCATTTGCGTGGCGAAATGAGGTCACAGTGCAAAGTATCCTCGTGCTACAAAATTTAAATCTACAACTCTTTTTTACCATTTCCGCCTCATCCATTCGCGGAACCAAAGGTGGCGGTAGGGGGGGGGGGGGGTTACATAGGGGTCCTGTGACCCCTTGGTAGATAGTTAGGGGTCATGAGGATCACAGGTTCTTGATTTTACCTCCCGCAAAGGCAGTAAATATAAAGATATCTAAGCGGGGCTCTTGGGGTCTCACCTCCTCTCTTTTTTTATGGACGATGTTCTTGGTCAGCTTTTTGTACTGGACTTCCATATTATCATGTGGACGCCCTAATGTAGTTAACCCTCCCCCGGTCGTACGAATTGCACCCCCCCCCCCCCCGCCCTGTCGAATTATCAAAATCTTGGATCCACGCCAGCTTTTGACCCCACATGACTGTTTGCTGGACTCGCCCCTGTCATGTCATTGGTAGTCTTCCAACTTGACTGAGTATAGTATATAAGGACATCGATGTGAGCCATTACCAACGAGTACCGGAAATGGAATTAACGCGTGTCCGGACGGCTTAATACGGGCCGCCGGAAGCCGGCATTGGCACCTTACTCGGTCGAAATGACGCCCTTTGTGCGGGAAGTCGGTGAGCGCCAATCGAAGAGAGGGACGGGGACACGGGTAGAAGGGGATGCCCCCCGGGGGTGGCTTGGGTTGGGGCAGATGGAGGCGGTGAGGGGCGTAGTACGAGAGAAAGATGGGGGGGGTGGGAGGGGGTGTAGTACTGGAGGAATATTTGGTTGGAGGGGAGGGGGCGTAGAACAGGAGGAAAATGTGGGGGGGGGGCGTAGTACAGGAGGAAGATAGGGGGGGGGGCGTAGTACAGGAGGAATATGGAGGGAGGGGGCGTAGTAAGGAAGGAATATGGAGGGGAGGGGGCGTAGTAAGGGAGGAATATGGAGGGGAGGGGGCGTAGTACAGGAGGAATATGGAGGGGAGGGGGCGTAGTACAGGAGGAATATGGAGGGAAGGGGGCGTAGTAAGGGAGGAATATGGAGGGGAGGGGGCGTAGTAAGGGAGGAATATGGAGGGGAGGGGGCGTAGTACAGGAGGAATATGGAGGGGAGGGGGCTTAGTACAGGAGGAATATGGAGGAGAGGGGGCGTAGTAAGGGAGGAATATGGAGGGGAGGGGGCGTAGTACAGGAGGAATATGGAGGGGAGGGGGCGTAGTAAGGGAGGAATATGGAGGGGAGGGGGCGTAGTACAAGAGGAGGAATATGGAGGGGAGGGGGCGTAGTAAGGGAGGAATATGGAGGGGAGGGGGCGTAGTACAGGAGGAATATGGAGGGGAGGGGGCGTAGTAAGGGAGGAATATGGAGGGGAGGGGGCGTAGTACAGGAGGAATTTGGAGGGGAGGGGGCGTAGTAAGGGAGGAATATGGAGGGGAGGGGGCGTAGTACAAGAGGAGGAATATGGAGGGGAGGGGGCGTAGTACAAGCGGAGGAATATGGAGGGGAGGGGGCGTAGTACAGGAGGAAGATGGGGGGGGGGGCGTAGTACAGGAGGAATATGGAGGGGAGGGGGCGTAGTAAGGGAGGAATATGGAGGGGAGGGGGCGTAGTACAGGAGGAATATGGAGGGGAGGGGGCGTAGTAAGGGAGGAATATGGAGGGGAGGGGGCGTAGTACAGGAGGAATATGGAGGGGAGGGGGCGTAGTAAGGGAGGAATATGGAGGGGAGGGGGCGTAGTACAGGAGGAATATGGAGGGGAGGGGGCGTAGTACAGGAGGAATATGGAGGGGAGGGGGCGTAGTAAGGGAGGAATATGGAGGGGAGGGGGCGTAGTACAGGAGGAATATGGAGGGGAGGGGGCGTAGTAAGGAGGAATATGGAGGGGAGGGAGCGTAGTAAGGGAGGAATATGGAGGGGAGGGGGCGTAGTACAGGAGGAATATGGAGGGGAGGGGGCGTAGTAAGGGAGGAATATGGAGGGGAGGGGGCGTAGTACAAGAGGAGGAATATGGAGGGGAGGGGGCGTAGTACAAGCGGAGGAATATGGAGGGGAGGGGGCGTAGTACAGGAGGAAGATAGGGTGGGGGCGTAGTACAGGAGGAATATGGAGGGGAGGGGGCGTAGTACAAGAGGAGGAATATGAAGGGGAGGAGGCGTAGTACAAGCGGAGGAATATGGAGGGAGGGGGCGTAGTACAAGAGGAGGAATATGAAGGGGAGGAGGCGTAGTACAAGCGGAGGAATATGGAGGGGAGGGGGCGTACTACAAGAGGAGGAATGGCGCGGCAGAAGTGAGTAGGAGGCAACGAAAGTTGTCGACTTACTTTACCAGATGAAGACAAACCATGACGTCGAAGAGATGACGTCATGAGATGACGTTAACGAAATGACTTCACGGAATGACGTCATTATATGACGTTCACAAGATGACGTCACGGGATGACGTCATGAGATGACGTTCACGAGATGACATTTACATGACGTTAAGCTAATGACGCCCAGATGATGACAAACATAGAACAGAGAGGTGGTAAAGATGACAGATGAAGACTGAAGAAGAAGAAGAAGGAGTGAAAGGAAACGAAAAGAGACACGTCCGAACAGAAAGGGTGACTAATGATCAGACCGAGCGAGTAGATGAGAGAGAACAGTAGAACACAAAAGAGAGAGGCCGAGGAAAAGCGAGGAAAGAAGCAGTAAAGACCGACGGGAAGAGAGATATGTTAAGGAGTGAGATGAAAGAATACAGGGAGGGGGGGGGGGCGGCGGTGGGGTGACGCCGCCCTGTCAGCTACAGACAGAGAGCTCATTGATTCCAGCGGGCACCCTGGTTGGGTGAGCTGAATACCCCCGGGCGGGTCCCCCATCTTACCCCCCCCCCTCCCCCTACACCGCCCGTCCCTCTCACCAGTGGGTCTGTCGGTCAAAACATACCCCGTTCCTTGCATACTAGGCCGCCCACGGGGGAACCTGGGGGGGGGGGGGGGTGTGGATTGGGTCCGCGCGCCGTACCGCCCAAGGGTTTTCTCTGAGACTCTGGCTCCATCTCTCCCTCACCCACACAGCACCAGACTGCCGGAGGGGGAGAGAGAGGCATGATGACCCAGACTAGCCGCGTGTGCCGTTGTTTCAAGGACGCGTACTCATTTCCGTTGGGCGGACAAACGACATGCGTAACAGTGTGCCACATGATTTTTTGGGACAGGACAGTTAGAAATATCGATGTACGGGGCAGCTTTTTAACACGTGAAGACTGGCGATATTGGCGGAAGAAACTCCTCCCGGACATCGGCAATGGGCTGAATGAAACATACCATATGGAAGACATCGCTGCAAGACAAGGGTGGTGAGACGGGGTGAGGGCAGTGATACAGGGTGAGGGCGGAGAAACAGGGTGAGGGCGGAGAAACAGGGTGAGGGTGGTGAGACAGGGTGGGAAGACTGGGCGGTGAGACGGGCTGGTGAGACAGGGCGGTGAGACAGGGCGGTGAGACAGGGCGGTGAGAAGGTGAGGGCGGTGAGACAGGGCGGTGAGAAGGTGAGGGCGGTGAGACAGGGCGGTGAGAAGGTGAGGGCGGTGAGACGGGGTGGTGAGACAGGGCGGTGAGACAGGGCGGTGAGACGGGGTGGTGAGACAGGGCGGTGAGACAGGGCGGTGAGACGGAGTGGTGAGACAGCGTGAGGGCGGTGAGACTGGGCGGTGAGACAGGGCGGTGAGAAGGTGAGGGCGGTGAGACAGGGCGGTGAGAAGGTGAGGGCGGTGAGACGGGGTGGTGAGACAGGGCGGTGAGACAGGGCGGTGAGACGGAGTAGTGAGACAGCGTGAGGGCGGTGAGACTGGGCGGTGAGACAGGGCGGTGAGACGGGGCGGTGAGACGGGGTGGTGAGACAGGGCGGTGAGACAGGGCGGTGAGACGGAGTGGTGAGACAGCGTGAGGGCGGTGAGACTGGGTTGTGAGACAGGGCGGTGAGACGGGGCGGTGAGACGGGGCGGTGAGACGGGGGCGGTGAGACGGGGCGGTAAAACGGGGCGGTGGGACGGGGTGGTGAGACAGGGTGAGGGCGGTGAGACGGGGTGGTGAGACGGCGGTGAGACGGGGCGGTGAGACGGGGTGGTGAGACGGTGAGGGCGGTGAGACGGGGCGGTGAGACAGGGGGGTGAGACGGGGCGGTGAGACGGGCCGGTGAGACAGGGTGGTGAGACGGGGCGGTGAGACGGGCCGGTGAGACAGGGTGGTGAAACGGGGCGGTGAGACGGGCCGGTGAGACAGGGTGGTGAAACGGGGCGGTCAGTTAGAGCGGTGAGACAGAGTGGTGATACAAGGCGGGGCAGCGACAGGGCAGTAGACAGGGCGGTTCGGTTATATAACCTGATACCTATCCTTTACATTTCTCAGGCTTTCAGCTTTTACGAAATGCGATCCTAATTGTAGTATCTACCTGTTCTGCAGCATTTTGCAAGAGGCATCTTTGAAATATAACGAGCCGTCCTCTTGCAGGATGCCGTCTCCAGATAGGAATACAATGCAAATTGTCCAAAAAAAGAGACGTTTCTGTCGCAACAATCTGTTGTAATAATAAACTGTTGCTTTTAAGATACGCAGAAGATGGCAGTAATACGACCGGGATGTTTTACCACAGCCGAGAGACTCAGGCAGGGGCGATAGGGGTGCGGGTAGGGGTGGGGTGTGTGACAGGTGGGGAGGGGGGGGGGGCAGGAGGTGATAAGTAATGGATGTGCTGACGGCAGTGTCACCAGGACAGTGACATACCTCCAGTGAATGGTCCGGGCACAGGTGGACAGACACGCAGAACGGCACACAGAGGGGGAGGAGGCGGGGGCGGGGTGGGTGTTGGGGTGTGTCAGGGGCTATCGGGATGCGAGGGATGGGGGTGGTGGGGGTGAGAGAGAGCCTATTGGTGTGGGAGGGGGAGGCGTGGGCGGGGACGGAGTAGGGCTTGTCAGTGGGCTATCGGGATGCGCGGACGAGGGTGGTGGAGCTAGGAAGAGGGCTATCGGGGTGGGAAGGGGATGGGGATGGACCAGTTGTTACCGGGGGCAGGTTGTTATGACGGCAGAGAGAAGGGCTTACGGCTGAATCAATGCCAGGCACCTTTGCTCCCGATCTCGCCCGGTGGCGACAGGAAAGGTCGCTCACACACATTGTCCCCAGTCCGCTGACCGGGTTATACGGGGTCCCGGCCCCGGGACAGCCATAGTCGATGGCGGGCGGACCTCCCTGCTACCCCCGTTCATTCCCCTCCACCTCCCCCCCCCCCCTTCGGGCGAACAGCTATGGTCGAGCGCGGCACGACCTCCCCAAACCCCCTTCCACCCCCACCCTCCTCGCTTTATACTCGCCGGCGTTCTTCATAGTTTTTACTTCGATTCCTCTTCCCGTCCTGTTCCTCCTCTTATTGCTTTGCTACTGTTGGGCTTAACTCCCTATTGTGAGACCTCCTGGTCTGGCGTCATTCCTTCCTCTGGAATGGCAATGCACCCTTCTGGTCTGGCGTCATTCCTTTATCTGGGATGGCAATACAAACTTCTGATCTGGCGTCATTCCTTTATCTGGGATGGCAATACAACCTCCTGGTCTGGCGTCATTCCTTCCTCTGGATGGGCAATGCAACCTCCTGGTCGGGCGTCATTCCTTTATCTGGGATGGCAATACAAACTTCTGGTCTGGCGTCATTCCTTTATCTGGGATGGCAATACAAACTTCTGGTCTGGCGTCATTCCTTCCTCTGGGATGGCAATACGACATTCTGATCTAGCATCGTTTCTTCTTCTGGAATGTCAATACGACACCCTAGTCTAGCGTCTCTCTTTCCTCTGAAGTGGCAATACGACCTCCTGGTCTAGCGTAATTCCTTCCTCGGAAATGGCAATACGACCTCCTAATCTAGCGTCACTCCTTCCTCTGGAATGGCAATACGACCTCCTGGTCTAGTACCAATCCTTCCTCTGTAATGTCAATACGACCTTCTGGTCTAGCGTCATTCCTTCCCCTGGGATGTTAATACGACCTACTGGTCTGGCGTCATGCCTTCCACTGGAATAGCAATACGACCTCCTGGTCTAGCATCATTCCTTCCTCTGGAATGTCAATACGATATCTTGATCTAGCGTCATTTCTTCCTCTGGAATGACAATACAACCTCCTAGTCTAGCGTTACTCCTTCCTCTGAAATGGCAATACGGCATCCTAGTCTAGCGTCACTCCTTCCTCTGGAATGACAATACGACCTCCTGATCTAGCATCATTCCTTCCTCTGGAATGACAATACAACCTCCTAGTGTAGCGTCGCTCCTTCCTCTGGAATGGCAATACGACCTCCTGGTCTAGCGTACTTCCTTTCTCGGAAATGGCAATACGACCTCCTAGTCTAGCGTCACTGACCCAGCAGGGCTACCATGCCTCTGTAGGACATCAATACGGCTGAAGCGGGTAACAAACCATCTGCAGAAATGTCAATACCAAAAATATGGACTATCGCCTCCTCTTTAAGCAGCCTATCAATTCGCCGCACAGATTCCTCGGGAGGTTAATAATTTCATAGAGCTTGTTGAAAGGGAGGTAATAACAGGTGATAACAGTATTGACAGAAAGAAGGAGGAGGGTGAGTGGGTGTGTGTGGGGGGTGGGGAGGGGGGGGGCAGTGACAATCCGATACGTCTCCACCACAGAGAAAACTAATTTCTTTGGCATTCAGCAAACGGTTTGGCGCCTCGCTCCCTATTTACGCAGTTCGTATTACAAATAATTTACTACACAAATTATGATATAGTTCGATGGCTGACAGACCATTAACCCTAATCAGCCAGAGTGGGTGCATTTCTCGGGCAGCCCCGGGCATATCTCCAGGGAACCTAATAGGCACCGTTTACATCGATGCACCTCCCGACACCAAACAGCACGGGACTTCCCGGAGAAGATGGCCGCTGACAGACCAAGCTGGTTCCCTTGCCCCTAAATGCCCCGGACACGACCGGTGTTAACATTTCATCGGCATCGGTAGTCCCGGAAGAGCGCTGTCAGACGGTTGGGTAGACCGGGTCCTGTTTCCAAAGGTGACGTTACACATGCTGCGAGGCTTTCATCTATCAATCGAGAGAAGATGGCTGACTGGCTGGCTGGCTGGTTGGCTTAAGCAGGACGCTTTAACCTCTGTAGGCCATATCATAACAATGAGAAAGATCAAGGTGCAGTAAAGAAGTAACCACATACTCTCATAAAGAAAACAACGTGAGGCACAAGCATAGACATTTGCACGGTTGGGGCTCGAAACACGCGCCGATCGCTTTGGCTGGCCTAGCAGAGCGCCCTCGACAAGATCGATATCAGGCATCAGATAAGTAGACTACTGGGTCTGGTAATCGAGAAAGTAGGTTCTTCTTGAGGACCCCTGATGTTTTTCTTCGGTGCTGGTATCAAGTTGCCGCATCGTCCTTTTTTGTCAGTCTGTCATATCGATAAAGGCAATTGAAGATCCTCAACGCCTACCTCCAAAGGTAAGAACTGATTATTATGATCCGCCTTAACCGCCAAGCAGTCACCCCCCAACCCCCTCCCCGCCCCCGCCTTCATTAGTTGATGTAACCCTTGATTTCACTTTTCGCACCCAGGTTCCCGTCATGTTCCCCTCTGGGATATTCGGCACAGTAATTACACTTATAATGATATCGTAATAAACGAAACTATGACGGGTACATACACGATAACTGTAAGGCCATGTCATATCAGATTTGTACTTCAGGCGACACTGAGGGCCGATGATAAAAATGTCGGTCGGTATAGTAGCGCTCGATCATTACGTGATCGCTATGTTAAAGTCATGGCAGTGGAGAGCGCTAAGAGCCGGAAATAGTGCGTAGGAGAAAACGAACACCGAGAAAAACGCCACAGGCGGTAGACACTTTTCTTGTGGGCTCATATTTATTCAGCCCATAATTCAATCTTCTCCCGAAATGACGACCGCCCGGTGTTGTGTGTATAATGCCGACGTCAGGGTGTAAGGCGGGGGGGGGGGGGGAGGGGGGGGGAGGGAGGTGAGCGGAGGGGATGGGGGTTGGGGGGGTGGGGCTCTTGATATTTCAAGGTTAGTTCTCGCCAGTGATTAGGCCGGCGATAAAAAGCAGCTTCCAATAATTAATATTGACGATGTGCTGTATGCTCGCCCACGCGCTCGTCACCCGTTATACCGCCCCCCCCCCTCCCTCGCATCATTCTCTCGCTTCACATCCTTCGTGGTCGGGTATACGTCGAGCTCGCACTTGAAGACCTCATTACGACGGCAAGCGAAGAGAGCAAGCAGGAAAAGGAAGACATAAAAAAGGGCGCCAAAGCGCTTTTGATGTCTGCTTCTCCGGTCATCGTGTTTATGTTTGATGCTCGATGCCCGAAGGAGCGCTTCAACGGCTGCGAGGTGTCATCACAAAACGTCCAAGGTCAAGGGCTGAAAAGACGTTTAAGCATGATAGATCTGATTGGAATTTAGCTTGAAGATGACAAGTTGGCTGTGGCTTTTGACTTCTGCAGAGGGTGGTTGATCTTATGGGTGGCTGAGTCGATGAGTGGGTTGGTGGATGGTGGGGAGAAGGGGGGGGGGCGAAGGGCGGTGGGCGGTGAGGGACCTCTTGAGACGGCTAGCCAGCCAGCCAGCCCAGAGCCGTCACCGCCGTCAGACCCCTTCAGTTCAGGTCAAAATATGTCTACTTTTTAGCATCATAAGCAGAAGCCAAGCTAAAGGATTTTCACGGAATTTCCGGAATGTATCCATCTATATGCAGGACTATCTGATAATGGAACGAAGCTTATGTTATTTACGGGTCCGTGAAAAGGACGTTCGACCTTTTTAAAGACCAATTAAAGCTGTGCAAGCAGTTGCTTCCCCCGAATACCATGCCAAGATCTACAAGTGCTAAATTGTCTGGTCTGACTAGCTCATAGCAAGAAAGTAATGGGATAATAAACTACACACAAACATGTGACGTAGTATACGTAATATACTCATTCATTACTTAATGCCAATTTTGTTGGTAATTGGCGGGAAATGCCTATCTACATAACTTTAGGCTGTGTGCTTTAGAGAAAGGCTAACATTTAAAACACGTACGTAAAGAGTTTACTGTATGTACAGTTTCGTTAAAGCGGGTGTCTAACCTAATTTAATCGCGATCTGCACCGAAAGTTTACATCTTTAAATTCAATTGGCGAGTGTTAGCGCTTCGTTTTGGCCGACTGGTAAGGAGAAACAAATTAAGGCAACCCGCCCCCAGCAATGTCAAGCATGGCGCCATTTTGCCGGGAGCAGTGACGCGTATTGTGACTGATCATGTGGCACCGCCTTACGTTGTCACTCGCAGAGAGAGAGATCAGGGCCGCGATTTACAGATGAACAGCGGCAGGTCCAAGCCTTGCAGCAGCGCAAGATCTTAGTGTTTCATAGAAAGTACCGTCCAAACAAATTGATATACGTCTTGCGACGATTGACTCCGCAACAATGCCATGATTGGAGTTAGAATCGCAGCTATTTAGATTAGCGATGATCACGCTCTCTTGTTTTGCTCACACAATACGCGCAATTTCCGGTTTGAATAAATTAGAGTATCGCCTCCTGATTGGTCAAGCGCGGACACACCTCCAAAAGGGCTGCCGCCTGGGTAGGCGGCGAATTCGTGCCCGGCGGTCACTTCTAAATTTTATTGTGAGCTATAGATAGGACGAAAAATTCTGTAATTTGGAGGATAGACAATTGAGTATTATATGAATTGATAAAGCAGCGTTAGAGGCCAGGCGGGCGGTTTCCTTTAAGTCACTGCACTGTGGGAAACAAAACTCAAAAACTGCACCGTCCTTTACAGTTACAATGATAATACTGATTTAAAAAAAGAAAAGGATCCCGCTCCAGGAATGTCAAAGGTCTTCTCTGGAGCGTCCTGGCTAACTGTAAATTTCTCCTTTGTATTACGGTCAATACTGGAATAAATGAATTTTGACTTGATGTCACTTCGAGTTCGTCCTTCTGTTGTCTCGTTCCCTTGGTGGTGATATCGACAATGGAGGTCCCCACACGGCGATAACTTGGTCACGACAACCGACACCCGAGACACGACACGACACGACACGACACCCGAGACACGACACGACACGACACGACACCCGAGACACGACACGACACCCGAGACACGACACGACACGACACGACACCCGAGACACGACACGACACCCGAGACACGACACGACACGACACGACACCCGAGACACGACACGACACCTGAGACACGACACGACACGACACGACACGACACCCGAGACACGACACGACACCCGAGATACGATACGACACGACACGACACGACACGACACACGACACAAAGCACACGACACACCACACACGAGGCGTCACGCGACACGCGACACACGACACGACACGCGACACGCGAGACGCGAGACGTGACACGCGACACATGAAACACGACACACGAAACACGACATACGAAACACGACATACGACACGGCACGACACGCGAGACGCGACACGCGACACGACACACGACACACAGATATCACGTACCCTACTGTACAGGCCACGTGACGACAAGGCCGCCTCTCTCTCACCCCCTCCCCTCCACCTCTCTCCCCCCCCCCCCACCCTCTTCACCCCCTTCTTATTTTCATCGGTTCATCGTACCCAAGCCTCGAGACGGATGCCGTCTAGCCTTGTGGGACACAACGTATAGTAGGGTCGACGCGGAGCGGGGGGGGGGCGGGGCGGGGGGGAGGGAGGGGGGCGGGGCAAGATTGAAATGGACGTACGGTGGCCAAAGACGCTTGGTTGTTCTCGCCACCTGCCAGCGTACGATTGTGCGTATCTCTTTCATTTTCATCTCCCTGAAGATCGCTCTGTCTCTCTGGGAGGTCGGGTGTGGTGTTTGTATGGTAGGGCTGGGGGAACGGAATGGGAGGGTGGGGGGTGCACCAGGGGTAAGGGCACTTGATCCAGATATCGCATGTTCGGGAGTTGAGACGGGTCCTGGAAGGACAGTCCTTCCCACCTGGGCATGGCCTTTACCTCCGGTATAAATATAAACGGTAACTGGAAACCAACGGTCATTATCTGATTTGATTTAACCGCTGTTGAAACTCTTACCATGCGGAAACAAAAAATACATCGTCCCAAATAATTAATTGATGAATTCAAATTTAGGAAACGCATTGTGTTTTCATTGAGTATCTAATGGGGACAAGGGCGACGTTAAACTGCAAGTCGGAGATCACGGTTAGTTCTCCCAGTGCTTAGATAAGTCGGAGATCACGGTTAGTTCTCCCCAGTGCTTAGATAAGTCGGAGATCACGGTTAGTTCTCCCCAGTGCTTAGATAAGTCGGAGATCACGGTTAGTTCTCCCCAGTGCTTAGATAAGTCGGAGATCACGGTTAGTTCTCCCCAGTGCTTAGATAAGTCGGAGATCACGGTTAGTTCTCCCCAGTGCTTAGATAAGTCGGAGATCGCGGTTAGTTCTCCCAGTGCTTAGATAAGTCGGAGATCACGGTTAGTTCTCCCCAGTGCTTAGATAAGTCGGAGATCACGGTTAGTTCTCCCGGGTGCATAGATAAGTCGGAGATCACGGTTAGTTCTCCCAGTGCTTAGATAAGTCGGAGATCACGGTTAGTTCTGCCAGTGCTTAGATAAGTCGGAGATCACGGTTAGTTCTCCCAGTGCTTAGATAATTCGGAGATCACGGTTAGTTCTCCCCAGTGCTTAGATAAGTCGGAGATCACGGTTAGTTCTCCCAGTGCTTAGATAAGTCGGAGATCACGGTTAGTTCTCCCCAGTGCTTAGATAAGTCGGAGATCACGGTTAGTTCTCCCCAGTGCTTAGATAAGTCGGAGATCACGGTTAGGTCTCCCCAGTGCTTAGATAAGTCGGAGATCACGGTTAGTTCTCCCCAGTGCTTAGATAAGTCGGAGATCACGGTTAGTTCTCCCCAGTGCTTAGATAAGTCGGAGATCACGGTTAGTTCTCCCCAGTGCTTAGATAAGTCGGAGATCACGGTTAGTTCTCCCCAGTGCTTAGATAAGTCGGAGATCACGGTTAGTTCTCCCCAGTGCTTAGATAAGTCGGAGATCACGGTTAGTTCTCTCCAGTGCTTAGATAAGTCGGAGATCACGGTTAGTTCTCCCAGTGCTTAGATAAGTCGGAGATCACGGTTAGTTCTCCCCAGTGCTTAGATAAGTCGGAGATCACGGTTAGTTCTCCCCAGTGCTTAGATAAGTCGGAGATCACGGTTAGTTCTCCCCAGTGCTTAGATAAGTCGGAGATCACGGTTTGTTCTCCCCAGTGCTTAGATAAGTCGGAGATCACGGTTAGTTCTCCCAGTGCTTAGATAAGTCGGAGATCACGGTTAGTTCTCCCCAGTGCTTAGATAAGTCGGAGATCACGGTTAGTTCTCCCCAGTGCTTAGATAAGTCGGAGATCACGGTTAGTTCTCCCCAGTGCTTAGATAAGTCGGAGATCACGGTTTGTTCTCCCAGTGCTTAGATAAGTCGGAGATCACGGTTAGTTCTCCCCAGTGCTTAGATAAGTCGGAGATCACGGTTAGTTCTCCTAGTGCTTAGATAAGTCGGAGATCACGGTTAGTTCTCCCCAGTGCTTAGATAAGTCGGAGATCACGGTTAGTTCTCCCAGTGCTTAGATAAGTCGTAGATCACGGTTAGTTCTCCCAGTGCTTAGATAAGTCGGAGATCACGGTTAGTTCTCCCCAGTGCTTAGATAAGTCGGAGATCACGGTTAGTTCTCTCCAGTGCTTAGTTAAGTCGGAGATCACGGTTAGTTCTCCCAGTGCTTAGATAAGTCGGAGATCACGGTTAGTTCTCCCCAGTGCTTAGATAAGTCGGAGATCACGGTTAGTTCTCCCCAGTGCTTAGATAAGTCGGAGATCACGGTTAGTTCTCCCCAGTGCTTAGATAAGTCGGAGATCACGGTTTGTTCTCCCCATTGCTTAGATAAGTCGGAGATCACGGTTAGTTCTCCCAGTGCTTAGATAAGTCGGAGATCACGGTTAGTTCTCCCCAGTGCTTAGATAAGTCGGAGATCACGGTTAGTTCTCCCCAGTGCTTAGATAAGTCGGAGATCACGGTTAGTTCTCCCCAGTGCTTAGATAAGTCGGAGATCACGGTTTGTTCTCCCAGTGCTTAGATAGGTCGGAGATCACGGTTAGTTCTCCCCAGTGCTTAGATAAGTCGGAGATCACGGTTAGTTCTCCTAGTGCTTAGATAAGTCGGAGATCACGGTTAGTTCTCCCCAGTGCTTAGATAAGTCGGAGATCACGGTTAGTTCTCCCAGTGCTTAGATAAGTCGTAGATCACGGTTAGTTCTCCCAGTGCTTAGATAAATCGGAGATCACGGTTAGTTCTCCCCAGTGCTTAGATAAGTCGGAGATCACGGTTAGTTCTCCCAGTGCTTAGATAAGTCGGAGATCACGGTTAGTTCTCCCCAGTGCTTAGATAAGTCGGAGATCACGGTTAGTTCTCTCCAGTGCTTAGATAAGTCGGAGATCACGGTTAGTTCTCCCAGTGCTTAGGTAAGTCGGAGATCACGGTTAGTTCTCCCCAGTGCTTAGGTAAGTCGGAGATCACGGTTAGTTCTCCCCAGTGCTTAGATAAGTCGGAGATCACGGTTAGTTCTCCCCAGTGCTTAGATAAGTCGGAGATCACGGTTTGTTCTCCCCAGTGCTTAGATAAGTCGGAGATCACGGTTAGTTCTCCCAGTGCTTAGATAAGTCGGAGATCACGGTTAGTTCTCCCCAGTGCTTAGATAAGTCGGAGATCACGGTTAGTTCTCCCCAGTGCTTAGATAAGTCGGAGATCACGGTTAGTTCTCCCCAGTGCTTAGATAAGTCGGAGATCACGGTTTGTTCTCCGAGTGCTTAGATATGTCGGAGATCACGGTTAGTTCTCCCCAGTGCTTAGATAAGTCGGAGATCACGGTTAGTTCTCCCCAGTGCTTAGATAAGTCGGAGATCACGGTTAGTTCTCCCCAGTGCTTAGATAAGTCGGAGATCACGGTTAGTTCTCCCAGTGCTTAGATAAGTCGGAGATCACGGTTAGTTCTCCCCAGTGCTTAGATAAGTCGGAGATCACGGTTTGTTCTCCCAGTGCTTAGATAAGTCGGAGATCACGGTTTGTTCTCCCAGTGCTTAGATAAGTCGGAGATCACGGTTTGTTCTCCCCAGTGCTTAGATAAGTCGGAGATCACGGTTTGTTCTCCCAGTGCTTAGATAAGTCGGAGATCACGGTTAGTTCTCCCCAGTGCTTAGATAAGTCGGAGATCACGGTTAGTTCTCCTAGTGCTTAGATAAGTCGGAGATCACGGTTAGTTCTCCCAGTGCTTAGATAAGTCGGAGATCACGGTTAGTTCTCCCCAGTGCTTAGATAAGTCGGAGATCACGGTTAGTTCTCCTAGTGCTTAGATAAGTCGGAGATCACGGTTAGTTCTCCCAGTGCTTAGGTAAGTCGGAGATCACGGTTAGTTCTCCCCAGTGCTTAGGTAAGTCGGAGATCACGGTTTGTTCTCCCCAGTGCTTAGATAAGTCGGAGATCACGGTTAGTTCTCCCCAGTGCTTAGATAAGTCGGAGATCACGGTTAGTTCTCCCCAGTGCTTAGATAAGTCGGAGATCACGGTTAGTTCTCCCCAGTGCTTAGGTAAGTCGGAGATCACGGTTAGTTCTCCCCAGTGCTTAGGTAAGTCGGAGATCACGGTTTGTTCTCCGAGTGCTTAGATATGTCGGAGATCACGGTTAGTTCTCCCCAGTGCTTAGATAAGTCGGAGATCACGGTTAGTTCTCCCCAGTGCTTAGATAAGTCGGAGATCACGGTTAGTTCTCCCCAGTGCTTAGATAAGTCGGAGATCACGGTTAGTTCTCCCAGTGCTTAGATAAGTCGGAGATCACGGTTAGTTCTCCCCAGTGCTTAGATAAGTCGGAGATCACGGTTTGTTCTCCCAGTGCTTAGATAAGTCGGAGATCACGGTTTGTTCTCCCAGTGCTTAGATAAGTCGGAGATCACGGTTTGTTCTCCCCAGTGCTTAGATAAGTCGGAGATCACGGTTTGTTCTCCCAGTGCTTAGATAAGTCGGAGATCACGGTTAGTTCTCCCCAGTGCTTAGATAAGTCGGAGATCACGGTTAGTTCTCCTAGTGCTTAGATAAGTCGGAGATCACGGTTAGTTCTCCCAGTGCTTAGATAAGTCGGAGATCACGGTTAGTTCTCCCCAGTGCTTAGATAAGTCGGAGATCACGGTTAGTTCTCCTAGTGCTTAGATAAGTCGGAGATCACGGTTAGTTCTCCCAGTGCTTAGATAAGTCGGAGATCACGGTTAGTTCTCCCCAGTGCTTAGATAAGTCGGAGATCACGGTTAGTTCTCCCCAGTGCTTAGATAAGTCGGAGATCACGGTTAGTTCTCCCTGTGCTTAGATAAGTCGTAGATCACGGTTAGTTCTCCCAGTGCTTAGATAAGTCGGAGATCACGGTTAGTTCTCCCCAGTGCTTAGATAAGTCGGAGATCACGGTTAGTTCTCCCCAGTGCTTAGATAAGTCGGAGATCACGGTTAGTTCTCCCCAGTGCTTAGATAAGTCGGAGATCACGGTTAGTTCTCTCCAGTGCTTAGATAAGTCGGAGATCACGGTTAGTTCTCCCAGTGCTTAGGTAAGTCGGAGATCACGGTTAGTTCTCCCCAGTGCTTAGATAAGTCGGAGATCACGGTTAGTTCTCCCCAGTGCTTAGATAAGTCGGAGATCACGGTTAGTTCTCCCCAGTGCTTAGATAAGTCGGAGATCACGGTTTGTTCTCCCCAGTGCTTAGATAAGTCGGAGATCACGGTTAGTTCTCCCAGTGCTTAGATAAGTCGGAGATCACGGTTAGTTCTCCCCAGTGCTTAGATAAGTCGGAGATCACGGTTAGTTCTCCCCAGTGCTTAGATAAGTCGGAGATCACGGTTAGTTCTCCCCAGTGCTTAGATAAGTCGGAGATCACGGTTTGTTCTCCGAGTGCTTAGATATGTCGGAGATCACGGTTAGTTCTCCCCAGTGCTTAGATAAGTCGGAGATCACGGTTAGTTCTCCTAGTGCTTAGATAAGTCGGAGATCACGGTTAGTTCTCCCCAGTGCTTAGATAAGTCGGAGATCACGGTTAGTTCTCCCAGTGCTTAGATAAGTCGGAGATCACGGTTAGTTCTCCCCAGTGCTTAGATAAGTCGGAGATCACGGTTTGTTCTCCCAGTGCTTAGATAAGTCGGAGATCACGGTTTGTTCTCCCAGTGCTTAGATAAGTCGGAGATCACGGTTTGTTCTCCCCAGTGCTTAGATAAGTCGGAGATCACGGTTTGTTCTCCCAGTGCTTAGATAAGTCGGAGATCACGGTTAGTTCTCCCCAGTGCTTAGATAAGTCGGAGATCACGGTTAGTTCTCCTAGTGCTTAGATAAGTCGGAGATCACGGTTAGTTCTCCCAGTGCTTAGATAAGTCGGAGATCACGGTTAGTTCTCCCCAGTGCTTAGATAAGTCGGAGATCACGGTTAGTTCTCCTAGTGCTTAGATAAGTCGGAGATCACGGTTAGTTCTCCCAGTGCTTAGATAAGTCGGAGATCACGGTTAGTTCTCCCCAGTGCTTAGATAAGTCGGAGATCACGGTTAGTTCTCCCAGTGCTTAGATAAGTCGGAGATCACGGTTAGTTCTCCCCAGTGCTTAGATAAGTCGGAGATCACGGTTAGTTCTCCCCAGTGCTTAGATAAGTCGGAGATCACGGTTAGTTCTCCCCAGTGCTTAGATAAGTCGGAGATCACGGTTAGTTCTCCTAGTGCTTAGATAAGTCGGAGATCACGGCTAGTTCTCCCCAGTGCTTAGATAAGTCGGAGATCACGGTTAGTTCTCCCAGTGCTTAGATAAGTCGTAGATCACGGTTAGTTCTCCCAGTGCTTAGATAAGTCGGAGATCACGGTTAGTTCTCCCCAGTGCTTAGATAAGTCGGAGATCACGGTTAGTTCTCCTAGTGCTTAGATAAGTCGGAGATCACGGTTAGTTCTCCCCAGTGCTTAGATAAGTCGGAGATCACGGTTAGTTCTCCCAGTGCTTAGATAAGTCGTAGATCACGGTTAGTTCTCCCAGTGCTTAGATAAGTCGGAGATCACGGTTAGTTCTCCCCAGTGCTTAGATAAGTCGGAGATCACGGTTAGTTCTCCCCAGTGCTTAGATAAGTCGGAGATCACGGTTAGTTCTCCCCAGTGCTTAGATAAGTCGGAGATCACGGTTAGTTCTCTCCAGTGCTTAGATAAGTCGGAGATCACGGTTAGTTCTCCCAGTGCTTAGGTAAGTCGGAGATCACGGTTAGTTCTCCCCAGTGCTTAGATAAGTCGGAGATCACGGTTAGTTCTCCCCAGTGCTTAGATAAGTCGGAGATCACGGTTAGTTCTCCCCAGTGCTTAGATAAGTCGGAGATCACGGTTTCTTCTCCCCAGTGCTTAGATAAGTCGGAGATCACGGTTAGTTCTCCCAGTGCTTAGATAAGTCGGAGATCACGGTTAGTTCTCGACAGTGCTTAGATAAGTCGGAGATCACGGTTAGTTCTCCCCAGTGCTTAGATAAGTCGGAGATCACGGTTAGTTCTCCCCAGTGCTTAGATAAGTCGGAGATCACGGTTTGTTCTCCGAGTGCTTAGATATGTCGGAGATCACGGTTGGTTCTCCCCAGTGCTTAGATAAGTCGGAGATCACGGTTAGTTCTCCTAGAGCTTAGATAAGTCGGAGATCACGGTTAGTTCTCCCCAGTGCTTAGATAAGTCGGAGATCACGGTTAGTTCTCCCAGTGCTTAGATAAGTCGGAGATCACGGTTAGTTCTCCCCAGTGCTTAGATAAGTCGGAGATCACGGTTTGTTCTCCCAGTGCTTAGATAAGTCCGAGATCACGGTTTGTTCTCCCAGTGCTTAGATAAGTCGGAGATCACGGTTTGTTCTCCCCAGTGCTTAGATAAGTCGGAGATCACGGTTTGTTCTCCCAGTGCTTAGATAAGTCGGAGATCACGGTTAGTTCTCCCCAGTGCTTAGATAAGTCGGAGATCACGGTTAGTTCTCCTAGTGCTTAGATAAGTCGGAGATCACGGTTAGTTCTCCCAGTGCTTAGATAAGTCGGAGATCACGGTTAGTTCTCCCCAGTGCTTAGATAAGTCGGAGATCACGGTTAGTTCTCCTAGTGCTTAGATAAGTCGGAGATCACGGTTAGTTCTCCCAGTGCTTAGATAAGTCGGAGATCACGGTTAGTTCTCCCCAGTGCTTAGATAAGTCGGAGATCACGGTTAGTTCTCCCTAGTGCTTAGATAAGTCGGAGATCACGGTTAGTTCTCCCAGTGCTTAGATAAGTCGGAGATCACGGTTAGTTCTCCCCAGTGCTTAGATAAGTCGGAGATCACGGTTAGTTCTCCCCAGTGCTTAGATAAGTCGGAGATCACGGTTAGTTCTCCCCAGTGCTTAGATAAGTCGGAGATCACGGTTAGTTGTCCCCAGTGCTTAGATAAGTCGGAGATCACGGTTTGTTCTCCCAGTGCTTAGATAAGTCGGAGATCACGGTTAGTTCTCCCCAGTGCTTAGATAAGTCGGAGATCACGGTTAGTTCTCCCCAGTGCTTAGATAAGTCGGAGATCACGGTTAGTTCTCTCCAGTGCTTAGATAAGTCGGAGATCACGGTTAGTTCTCCCAGTGCTTAGATAAGTCGGAGATCACGGTTAGTTCTCCCCAGTGCTTAGACAAGTCGGAAATCACGGTTAGTTCTCCCCAGTGCTTAGATAAGTCGGAGATCACGGTTTGTTCTCCCCAGTGCTTAGATAAGTCGGAGATCACGGTTAGTTCTCCCAGTGCTTAGATAAGTCGGAGATCACGGTTAGTTCTCCCCAGTGCTTAGATAAGTCGGAGATCACGGTTAGTTCTCCCCAGTGCTTAGATAAGTCGGAGATCACGGTTAGTTCTCCCCAGTGCTTAGATAAGTCGGAGATCACGGTTAGTTCTCTCCAGTGCTTAGATAAGTCGGAGATCACGGTTAGTTCTCCCAGTGCTTAGATAAGTCGGAGATCACGGTTAGTTCTCCCCAGTGCTTAGATAAGTCGGAGATCACGGTTAGTTCTCCCCAGTGCTTAGATAAGTCGGAGATCACGGTTAGTTCTCCCCAGTGCTTAGATAAGTCGGAGATCACGGTTAGTTCTCTCCAGTGCTTAGATAAGTCGGAGATCACGGTTAGTTCTCCCAGTGCTTAGATAAGTCGGAGATCACGGTTAGTTCTCCCCAGTGCTTAGATAAGTCGGAGATCACGGTTAGTTCTCCCCAGTGCTTAGATAAGTCGGAGATCACGGTTAGTTCTCCCCAGTGCTTAGATAAGTCGGAGATCACGGTTTCTTCTCCCCAGTGCTTAGATAAGTCGGAGATCACGGTTAGTTCTCCCAGTGCTTAGATAAGTCGGAGATCACGGTTAGTTCTCCCCAGTGCTTAGATAAGTCGGAGATAACGGTTAGTTCTCCCCAGTGCTTAGATAAGTCGGAGATCACGGTTAGTTCTCCCCAGTGCTCAGATAAGTCGGAGATCACGGTTAGTTCTCCCCAGTGCTTAGATAAGTCGGAGATCACGGTTAGTTCTCCCCAGTGCTTAGATAAGTCGGAGATCACGGTTTGTTCTCCCCAGTGCTTAGATAAGTCGGAGATCACGGTCAGTTCTCCCCAGTGCTTAGATAAGTCGGAGATCACGGTTTGTTCTCCGAGTGCTTAGATATGTCGGAGATCACGGTTAGTTCTCCCCAGTGCTTAGATAAGTCGGAGATCACGGTTAGTTCTCCTAGTGCTTAGATAAGTCGGAGATCACGGTTAGTTCTCCCCAGTGCTTAGATAAGTCGGAGATCACGGTTAGTTCTCCCAGTGCTTAGATAAGTCGGAGATCACGGTTAGTTCTCCCCAGTGCTTAGATAAGTCGGAGATCACGGTTTGTTCTCCCAGTGCTTAGATAAGTCGGAGATCACGGTTTGTTCTCCCAGTGCTTAGATAAGTCGGAGATCACGGTTTGTTCTCCCCAGTGCTTAGATAAGTCGGAGATCACGGTTTGTTCTCCCAGTGCTTAGATAAGTCGGAGATCACGGTTAGTTCTCCCCAGTGCTTAGATAAGTCGGAGATCACGGTTAGTTCTCCTAGTGCTTAGATAAGTCGGAGATCACGGTTAGTTCTCCCAGTGCTTAGATAAGTCGGAGATCACGGTTAGTTCTCCCCAGTGCTTAGATAAGTCGGAGATCACGGTTAGTTCTCCTAGTGCTTAGATAAGTCGGAGATCACGGTTAGTTCTCCCAGTGCTTAGATAAGTCGGAGATCACGGTTAGTTCTCCCCAGTGCTTAGATAAGTCGGAGATCACGGTTAGTTCTCCCTAGTGCTTAGATAAGTCGGAGATCACGGTTAGTTCTCCCAGTGCTTAGATAAGTCGGAGATCACGGTTAGTTCTCCCCAGTGCTTAGATAAGTCGGAGATCACGGTTAGTTCTCCCCAGTGCTTAGATAAGTCGGAGATCACGGTTAGTTCTCCCCAGTGCTTAGATAAGTCGGAGATCACGGTTAGTTGTCCCCAGTGCTTAGATAAGTCGGAGATCACGGTTTGTTCTCCCAGTGCTTAGATAAGTCGGAGATCACGGTTAGTTCTCCCCAGTGCTTAGATAAGTCGGAGATCACGGTTAGTTCTCCCCAGTGCTTAGATAAGTCGGAGATCACGGTTAGTTCTCTCCAGTGCTTAGATAAGTCGGAGATCACGGTTAGTTCTCCCAGTGCTTAGATAAGTCGGAGATCACGGTTAGTTCTCCCCAGTGCTTAGATAAGTCGGAGATCACGGTTAGTTCTCCCCAGTGCTTAGATAAGTCGGAGATCACGGTTTGTTCTCCCCAGTGCTTAGATAAGTCGGAGATCACGGTTAGTTCTCCCAGTGCTTAGATAAGTCGGAGATCACGGTTAGTTCTCCCCAGTGCTTAGATAAGTCGGAGATCACGGTTAGTTCTCCCCAGTGCTTAGATAAGTCGGAGATCACGGTTAGTTCTCCCCAGTGCTTAGATAAGTCGGAGATCACGGTTAGTTCTCTCCAGTGCTTAGATAAGTCGGAGATCACGGTTAGTTCTCCCAGTGCTTAGATAAGTCGGAGATCACGGTTAGTTCTCCCCAGTGCTTAGATAAGTCGGAGATCACGGTTAGTTCTCCCCAGTGCTTAGATAAGTCGGAGATCACCGTTAGTTCTCCCCAGTGCTTAGATAAGTCGGAGATCACGGTTAGTTCTCTCCAGTGCTTAGATAAGTCGGAGATCACGGTTAGTTCTCCCAGTGCTTAGATAAGTCGGAGATCACGGTTAGTTCTCCCCAGTGCTTAGATAAGTCGGAGATCACGGTTAGTTCTCCCCAGTGCTTAGATAAGTCGGAGATCACGGTTTGTTCTCCCCAGTGCTTAGATAAGTCGGAGATCACGGTTAGTTCTCCCAGTGCTTAGATAAGTCGGAGATCACGGTTAGTTCTCCCCAGTGCTTAGATAAGTCGGAGATCACGGTTAGTTCTCCCCAGTGCTTAGATAAGTCGGAGATCACGGTTAGTTCTCCCCAGTGCTTAGATAAGTCGGAGATCACGGTTTCTTCTCCCCAGTGCTTAGATAAGTCGGAGATCACGGTTAGTTCTCCCAGTGCTTAGATAAGTCGGAGATCACGGTTAGTTCTCCCCAGTGCTTAGATAAGTCGGAGATAACGGTTAGTTCTCCCCAGTGCTTAGATAAGTCGGAGATCACGGTTAGTTCTCCCCAGTGCCCAGATAAGTCGGAGATCACGGTTAGTTCTCCCAGTGCTTAGATAAGTCGGAGATCACGGTTAGTTCTCCCCAGTGCTTAGATAAGTCGGAGATCACGGTTTGTTCTCCCCAGTGCTTAGATAAGTCGGAGATCACGGTTAGTTCTCCCAGTGCTTAGATAAGTCGGAGATCACGGTTAGTTCTCCCCAGTGCTTAGATAAGTCGGAGATCACGGTTAGTTCTCCCCAGTGCTTAGATAAGTCGGAGATCACGGTTTGTTCTCCCCAGTGCTTAGATAAGTCGGAGATCACGGTTAGTTCTCCCAGTGCTTAGATAAGTCGGAGATCACGGTTAGTTCACCCCAGTGCTTAGATAAGTCGGAGATCACGGTTAGTTCTCCCCAGTGCTTAGATAAGTCGGAGATCACGGTTAGTTCTCCCAGTGCTTAGATAAGTCGGAGATCACGGTTAGTTCTCCCCAGTGCTTAGATAAGTCGGAGATCACGGTTAGTTCTCCCCAGTGCTTAGATAAGTCGGAGATCACGGTTAGTTCTCCCAGTGCTTAGATAAGTCGGAGATCACGGTTAGTTCTCCCTGTGCTTAGATAAGTCGGAGATCACGGTTTGTTCTCCCCAGTGCTTAGATAAGTCGGAGATCACGGTTAGTTCTCCCCAGTGCTTAGATAAGTCGGAGATCACGGTTAGTTCTCCCCAGTGCTTAGATAAGTCGGAGATCACGGTTAGTTCTCCCCAGTGCTTAGATAAGTCGGAGATCACGGTTTGTTCTCCCCAGTGCTTAGATAAGTCGGAGATCACGGTTAGTTCTCCCAGTGCTTAGATAAGTCGGAGATCACGGTTAGTTCTCCCCAGTGCTTAGATAAGTCGGAGATCACGGTTAGTTCTCCCCAGTGCTTAGATAAGTCGGAGATCACGGTTAGTTCTCCCAGTGCTTAGATAAGTCGGAGATCACGGTTAGTTCTCCCCAGTGCTTAGATAAGTCGGAGATCACGGTTAGTTCTCAGCAGTGCTTAGATAAGTCGGAGATCACGGTTAGTTCTCCCAGTGCTTAGATAAGTCGGAGATCACGGTTAGTTCTACGTAAATATGGTTTGTTCTGATGCCAGTAAAATTTAGGGTTGATATTTACTCCCAAGTCAAGTGGCTATGCCGGTTATGTAACATTAGGTTATACACAAAGCACGTCACTATGAAACACGAGATGAGGTAGATATGTTACCGGGTTATTGTGGCCCGCTTATTTATATCATGTATCCTCCCTTCCTATGTATGCTGGGAGTTATCCTTTTTAATTCATCGTGACCTGGGAATAAGAAAATTTATTCTTCGTAATGTGGGAACACGACCCCCCCCCCCCCCCCCCCTCGTGCAGTCTAAAAACCTGTGTAGCCCAAATTAATTGCGCCCAAGTCATCAAATATAACACTTAAATTATTACAACAAGTCATTCAGCAGACGGGAATTTTATTGAATAGTATAAAGATTTTGGTTTTCATGCCTAAGATGTGAGTCGACCAGCGAACGTCACAAGTCACACAGACTTAAAACCATAAAGACTTACACGCTCAGAATATATCCCTTGATTACTGTTAATGCAGGGCCGCAGCATGGGGAGGGAGAAAGGGTAAGAGAATGGGGTGCAAACCCACCCCTGTAGCTACATACATAGAACGAACGAATTTATAGATAAATACATGTTTCCGGGCTGTGGGGGGGGGGGGGGGGGGCATGCACCATGCACGCCCTTTGCACATAAAGTATGTGAGCCTATCCTGAGTCGATTAGGAATTTGAAAGTCCACGTTTTCTGTTG